>VXAZ01004455.1:321972-355594 GCA_013399875.1 Gymnorhina tibicen | reverse complement strand
CGCGGCGAGGCGGGAGGACCGGGGGAGGGTGGGATGTGCCCGCCGGTGTCTTCCTGCCCGCCGGCATCTCCCTGCCCGGGGGCATCGCCCGCAGAGCATCCTTGCTCCGGGAACCCCCCCGCCTCGGGAGCCCCCCGCCCTGGTCCCCGGTGGGGGTGCGGGGCCCGCGCCCCCCCGCTCCTTGGAGCAGGGGGAAAAAACCCCGAACAAAAGGCCTGGGAAGGTGAATTCCAAATGAAAGTCATCTCTGTGTGTGGGAGCCGTGAATCACCCTGGCTCGCTCCAGAAGCCGGGGTGATTTTCCCTTTCCTTACATTATCCTGCTAAATTTTTAACGAAATAATTAGTAGCCGCTCGGCTGATGAGGTGCTTAATGAATGACGTACCAGCAGCGGGAAGCAAATCCAGCCTTTATAACGTGAAACTTGCAAAGGCAGCATATTTCTGTTTATTCGTGCAGTGTCTTCTGGCTCTCAAATTAAGAATTCCAGTCAGGTAATTCTGGAGATACGGAATGCAACTGGACCGAACGGAGACAGCGGATTCCCTGATAGAGCCTCGCTGCTGCTTTTGTGCTGTATCAATACCTGACTGTTCCACACCAGTGACACAAAGCCTTGAGTTTATTAGTGGAGTGTGGGCACTGCTGGAGCCAGTGCTCCCCGGGGAGCAAGGTGAAGGCCATCCTGTCCGACATAAGAGGGAAAGCCAAAGGGTTTTACCTTTTCTAGGTTTGTTTTTACCGGGGTGTTAATTTTCGTGCACTGTGAGACGTTGCTGTTGAGCGGTCTGTGCTGCAGTAAGGCTTAAAAAAAAGAAAAGGCATAGATCTGGTACATCATCTCAGACCGGTGTGAAATAATCTAAGTCTCCCTGCTGATGTTTGCCTTGTGCCATCTTATTGTCAGGAAAGGAGAATGCTGTGTGTGTGCATAAACACTGTGTTAGTTTGCTGCTTTTGAAGCAAAAAACTTGCAGGCCGCAGTCACCCAGTGGCTGAGCAGTGGTGGTTCACCCATTTCTCTGGGTAAATTAAGCTCTCCAAAGTATGCAGAGCTGCAAGGATTTCCTTTGGAAATGCGTCAGGATTGGACCTATTTAAATTCTTGAATTGTAGCAGCCTCCTTGAAGTGGAATTTATTCTTTTCACTGCAATTTCGTTAGAGGCGTTTTCAGGTTCTCAGGCATCTGTTGGTTCCAGGATCAGTGTTTGCATTTTTGTTTGCTTTTGATAGAATATGATATAATCTTAATCTGACTAAGGGATCCTGAGAAATAGATGCCAAATTAATTTGCTTTAATGAATTAGCTCTAATAAATCAAGTATGCTGTGCCCTGGGAGGGAGAAAAGAAGGGAAGCAAAAGCTGGAGTGGAAGAGAAAATGAAATTAATATACAAAGTGTAAGATGAAAAGAAGTTTATTTTTATTGAGCACCTTCCTGTGGTTTTCTCGCCATGCTCTAAGGGCTTTGGAGAAATTCGTCATGTTGCTGGCAGTGCAGAATCTGCTTTGTGGGGAACTCAGGGTTTGGACATGGGATTTTCAGCCAAACAGCTTTTTGTAAGCATAAATAAATACTTCTTTCCCTCCCTCATTTATTTCACCTTGGGGATTGTCTGCAGCATTTAATAAAAAGGGGAGATGCTGCGACATGGTCATGTTCCTCCTAAATTTTGGATGTGTTGCATTGATAAATTGCAGGCTGGAGGCTCAAGTGGAAGATTCCCCTCCTTCACATGGTGGCTGTGCGCTATATTTAACCATCTTTTATCAGCGAGTGCCTGCAAAAAGTAATGTTTTGTAGCATGTTTTGTCTCCTAGTGTAGACCATAGTCCCTGTTGATTATTCCCAGGAAGTATAAACACTGTTTCAGTCTTTCCCAAGTGCCCAGTATCCACCTCCCGCTCCGTTGGTAGCGTGTCCTGGTTTGCAGTGGTTGCAGGCAATTGATGTGGTTTGTGGCTGAGGTGGCACCATCACTGACCTGGCTGCACCAGGGAAGTTGCCCAGGATGGTTGGAGCCTGCCAGAGGCTTGTTTTGCAGTGGATGGTCGGAACAGGGGTTAGAATGCAGCTGTGGTATGGACAAGCTTCTCGCACCATTCTCGCCGTGCCACGGGAAAGCATCCATGGAATCAGTGAGGGAGTTTGGATCGTCATAGTTTGGAAAATATGGAGCAATACCAGAGTATGATTTAAGAACTTTCATGCTGGAGCAAGTCCAGAGGAGGGCATGAAGATGCTCCCAGGGTTGGAGCAGCTCTGCTATGGAGACAGGCTGAGAGAGTTGGGGTTGTATAGCCTGGAGAAGAGAAGGATCCAGGGAGACCTTAGAGCCCCTTCCAGTGCCTAAAAGACTCCAGCCCCTGGAGTGACAGGACAAGGGGGAATGGCTTCACACTGATGGAGAACCGGGTTAGATTGGATACTAGGGAAGAATTCTTCCCTGTGAGGGTGGCAAGGCCTTGGCACAGGTTGCCCAGAGAAGCTGTGGCTGCCCCATCCCTGAATTGCTCATGACCAGACCGGATTGGAACAACGTGGTCTCGTGGAAGGTGTCCCTGCCCATGGCAGGGGGCTGGAACTAAATGATCTGCAAGGTCCCTTCCAAGCCAAACCAGTCTGGGATTCCATGAGCCTGACAGCACGAATGTTGATGTTGAGACCCCTTGGCCTCACACGTTCTGTGTTTGGCAAGTGGTGGTTGTCAGCGCTGATGCTGTTATTCATTGCAGTTCCTCTCGTGGTGAGCTTCAAGAAGGATTTTTGTCTGTGTTAAACACTGTGATAGGGAATATGAATGGAATCCTAAATGGATTACTTAAGAAATTATGTTTTAGGTTAAATATAAAAGTTGCTGTTCTAACTCTACTTTTTGAATTTATGAACTCATTTTCCAGAATATCCTCTCTGGAAAGCGTGAAGGACCTTCAGCAGATCCTGTCTATCCATTGAATGACTTGACTTAGAACAACAGTGCTGTAACTGGCCTCTGATATTTCCCATATTTTCCTCTTTTATCAGTTTGCCAGTTTTTAATCTTTTTTTTAAGTATCGTTAACATTAATGACCAGATCAAAATATGTTTCAGTGTGTTTGGGAACGGGTTGCCAGAACTTTTCTGCAGAGCTTATACCTGGACTGAGCACTCCAGTACCTGCCCAGAGCGTGCAAACTGGCATCTCCTGGAAACTTCGCTGCTCTCCTGTCAAACCACAAACAGGGGGCTTAATTTAAGGTAGTTTTAATACATTAACTGATTTCCCTCACAGTTTGCTCTCGAGCTGCGCAAGTCCTCTTTGTTTGGCTTTGCCTCTGCCTGGGAAGATGAGGATCTTCTGTCGCTCTCCACTGGCCTGAGGAAAAGGCGTTTTCCAGGAGCGGGAGTGTGTGGCTTGGCGATCGCTGGGGCTGTGTGAGATGACCCCCACCTTATCAGCAGATGGCACAGAGTCCTGCAGTGAGCCAGTCCCCTGTCTCAGGTGTGGCCACCTGGGCCATGGGACAGATGGGTCACGGCAGAATCCAGAGGGAGGGATGAGGAACATCACCAATGGCCAGGACCAAAGTGAAGCATTGCGCTGTTTCTTTTAAGCTGAAGAAGTTGTTTTCCAGGTGCTCTGATAATTGAAGTAATTTGAATTAAGAAGTACTGATGCTCTGTGGTGATGCTGGTTGGTTAACCAGTGGCTGCTTTCAGTCTTGAAAGAAAGGAGTTTGAATGCTGTGATATCTTAGGATTTCCTTAGAAGCTCAGTTGAAATCCTGTCTTGATCAATAAAAACATACAAAGCACAGTTGTTGGAAAGTGCATGTTTTACCTTCCGAGGCACTTTGCTTCCTATTTCAGGCCATGCAAACTGATAGAAAGACCTGTGTTCCAGAAAGTGCCTCAAAAGATTGCTTAGATGTTTTTAATAAAGTGATGGCAGCAAATAAAAAGGGTTACCATTTTTTTTCCTGCATAGAATAGTTAATTCTAATTAGCGGCATTAATTGTGGGGTTTTAATGCATTGATGATACATCATTTTTTTATTGGGAGAACATGAATAAGATTGTTTTAGCATATGTTCAAATTTCTCATGTCCTGGCAACTCCTCCTAATTCCACTTATCTTGTATCTGCATTGCACTGAAATATGCCTTTTTAAAGCCCTTTTCTGCCTCTTTCATTAGTGGTGAAGTGTTTTCAGTGCCAGTGTGTTGTAGGGCCAAATTCAGTAAAATTTAAGTGCCTTTTTCCTCTGGGTGCAAGTTTCTCATCTTCTTGTGCAAGTATTGAAAGGAGAAAATTGAAGGTTTGTGGTGCACAGGGGTGCAAACAGAACGAGTCCTCTAGGCCCAAGTTAAATTAGCAACTGCCATCTCCTCTTTCATAATCTGCTCAAGGGTTTTATAATGAGAATAGAGTTTCTCAATGAAAGATTGGGCTCTTTATTTATTTTTCTTTTTAATATACTTCAGTGCCATGATCTAAACTTTGCTGGGTGAATGGTTGAGCAAACAAAAAACCCAGTGGCATTTGGTTACCTCTTTGCAAAGCATTTCTAAGGAACTTTTTCTTCTGTTTTGTGACGTAAGTCTGCGTTCATTAACGGGTATTTTTGTGGTGATGGCTTCTGACCAATGAATGATGCAACTAAATAGTTCAGTGGATCTGCAATGACAGGCAGTATCTAAGACCAGTGATAGAAATGCACAAACCAGAGATCCACCAGCACCCCACGTTTTCCCCTCCTGCCTTCTGGGCTTCCTCCTTCCTTCTGAGAATATTTATTCATATATCTGTCAGGAACTGTTTTTAACAGCTTGCTCTAGGAGCACTTAACACCATTCTGCTTCTGCTTTGGTCACAGGGAACTTCACAGTCCTTCCTTGGTTTCAGTCTTACTGAAGTTGTGTTTGGTGTCAGGGCTTCTGGAACCTTTGCAACTTCTAAAGAACAATCTGTAGAAAAACTGAATATACAGAACCTCTGGAGTTCTCATGTTTTGCAGTGAGGAAAGCAGAAGCCCAGAGTTCTCTGGTGTCATTACAGTGACGTATTATGCACTTCCAAAAAGCAGAAACTCACAGAGGTCTTCTCTTTGCATTTCCCCTTTTACATCTAATTTTTTGGCTTCACTTCAAATGAAAATATTCTTTTCCTTTCCATCTGCCATTACTTATTTTACATCTTAGCAGGTTTTTCTGTTGCTGTGCAGTTTTATTTATGTGGGCCTTTGCCTGGGTCAGTTGTCAGAGAATTTTCCTTACGAATCTGCTTCTCATGGCTTGAGGATTTAGGGACATTTACTGGAAACACATAATTAGGTTTCAAGCTGCTTGTAGAGAGGAGGGGGACTTGGGATCCAAACTCCAGATGTTGTGGGCAGTTACTAGTGATAATATCTACCATAATCTTGAATATGCCAGGTGCAGGAAATTCCTTCTACCAAGGCTAGGCCCCATCAAGTGAGATATGTATAATTTCAGGTTGCTTCCAGAGTTTCCTGAGGATAATTAAGGGATTGTTGTTAAAAATATTTTAAAGAATGTCTTAAATTTTCTACTCTGTAGTTCTAAGGTCATCATGGAAGCTGATGGTCTTGCTTCTGGTAGTTAGAAGTACAGGAGGGGGGATGAGTAGACAAAATGGGATGTGTAAGATCCTGTTCAGAGTCTGGAGTGTGTGGCAGTCTGTCTTTGGGAGACATGTGACGTTGTGGTAAAAGCAGGTGGAAGGGGAATAAAATTAATAAGTGTTCATGTGCTTTCACAAAGGCCATATGGGATTCCTGTGAAATCATCTGGACAGGGAATTGAAGCAGTGCTGGGTTTGTTTTTTTTTAAGATCTGCTCTAGTCCATGTCCACCAGGGACCGGAGTTACCCCGATGCAGTTCCAGGTCAGACTGATGACAGCTTTGATCTGATACATTGGACCCATCTGAGAATGCCTCACCTGGCTTGATCTATGTGGCATTTTGGGCAGGGGCCCTTGGTGGGTACTGTGAGCTGCAGAAGAGGTTTGGAGTGGTTGGTGGGATCTTGGTTGGAGGTCCTGGATCCTACACTCTGCCCAGCACTCTCTGGCTTCTCCTCGCCTGCTGTTCCTTGAGGAGGAGGGAAGGGACCATGAAATCCACTGAAATCTGAAGTGACCTGTTTCTGGGAAGCTATAACCAGACATATTCCTGTTTTAAATTGAATTTAAAAGCCAGATTCAGTTACTGTTCAGAGCAGTGAATAGACTTAAGTTCCAGGTTCGTTCTGAGTTGCTGTTCTTTGAGAACTTGAGCAATGTTTTCCGTGTGGTACCTAACGAGCTCCGTCCCACAGGGACCCTGCTTTCTCCACGTGTAGAATTCTGAGGCGTCTTGGAGTTCTTCTAGTCTGAGTGGTGAAGGAAAAATACGGTCTAAAGCATGTCTTTTCTTTAGAAAACTTATTTTGTCATTTTGGGGTTTGATTTGACGAATCACTGGTCAGTCAGTCCTTCTGAAGGCCCTGATGGTAATGCTGGGAAATAACATTCTTGCTTGGAGTAGACCATTTTTATCACAGAGTAAAATAAATGCATGTTCAATAGAGATATTTTTGTCTGGACAGTAACTAGTGAAAATATTTATTTTCCTTAATAAATATCTCATTTTTTCTTTTCCTACAAAGTTCCTGATTTCCACACTCACTCACTTCATTCTTGTTGCACTTTTGAGTTGGCACAGCATTGGTTCTTCACAATTGGCTTGGGAAAACCAGGCAGTCAGAGTTAATCAGAAAGTGCTTGGAAGGTGCACAGGGTCATTTCCCAAGCCTGCCTTACTATTTCCCTGAGTGCTTTGGATAACAGGGCCAGCAGCCAACATGACTTTATTTTGGGCCTGTCATGGAATATACGTTGGATGCAACATCCTGGATGATGGAAAGCCAGCAACTCCTATGGTTGTCCTGTAATGCACAACTCCTTACCCTGGTTTCCTGCAGCTTGTCTTAAAACCACACTTCCTCCTGTGACTTGTTCTGTTGATGTTTTCCATATAAAGGCCAGGGAGTCCCTCTTGGTGTTAAAAAGGATCTAGGATGGCTTTCACTCTTCTTGCTGTTTTGAGGCTGTTTAAATGTGTAGATGTACAGAATATTATTTTTTAAATAACCCTAAATGAGGAAAAGTGCTATTTTACAACTAATTTTGTTCCTGTTAAGGATCTCCAGGAAGACATACCCTTGGTTTGGGGAATACAGGTAGGAATGACCCTGGTTTAACATTGTACTGATGGCATCACATCAGGGGTACAGGCAGAGTGAAGAGACATCTGTCACGCTCCAGTGTTAGTGAAAATCAGAGGGAGAAATAAAAACATCACAAAAATGATACACAGGGTTTTCTGACTTTATTATCATTTATTTAGGTGGAAAAAAGACTAAATGTGATAATTCCATACTTTCTGCTGAAACTGAAAGGCCTTGGGAATGGCAGTTATTAAATTATGCCCCATTATAATAGTTGCCTTTTGGTTCTAAGCCCTCTGAAATGTGACTCCTGTCTGAAAACCTAGTGTATAAAATCTTTATGTGTTCTAATTCTTACCCAATTACAGTGTTAGAAAACTCAGTTACAATTAAAGTCTGAGCATGGTTTTTCCTGAAGTGTCAGGTTTTCAGACTAAGTCTATGGTCTGAAATTCAAGCTGTGTCTTTTCCTATTAAATCACCAGTGAGTTAGTGGGAAAATCAGTAGGACAAACACATTCTTTGTTGCCTTATTATTTCTAAATTATGGAATATTCTAAATTCTAAATTATGGCTTTGTTTTTTTCTTTTTAAGCAGCCATGAAATACTGTTGCTAGACTGAGTGGTGGAACTGAGGACATCCTTCATCAGGCAGTCTGCAGATTAAATGTATGCAGAGTGAGAGAACAGGGGAAATAAATATCCTTATGGTTTGTGGGGGAGTAGTATAAAATAAATCTTTTTGTTGGTGAAACCACACTGTATGGCTAGAAAACACCAAAGAGTTTGTCTCCTGTAAGAGAATGCCAGTTTAAATTAAAACTGTTTTTAATCCAGCCCTGTGATTTGTTTGGGTATTTGTAGCTAGAAGAGCTGACTCCAGCATACAGGGGGTGTACTGGGTAACGTTCTGGGGATATTATAAGAATATTGTGACATTAGCATTGTATTCATAGGGATGAATTTGGGATCACTAGGGAATAAATGTGTTCTCTACCCCAAGGTGCTTTCTCCAGTGATTTACTGTGTGTTTGGCCTTGGACATGGGCTCTGGTTTAATTCACCTGAGAAGAAACAGAAATATTTGCAGTGAAGGCATCACCTCTGGCATCACCCAGCCTTCAAAAGGAGCTTGGTTGTATTTTCCTGCCAAAACAACAAGTAAAAGTTTGAGAAATACAAGCTGTGCTGGTCAGTTCAGATTTTATCGTGGAATTCTGTAGTTTTAACTCCTTCCATGCTTCTGAATGTCCGTGTGCTACAGATTCGAATGGGGCAGGTATGAAACTCATCTCATCGTGGCTTTTAAACCATTTTCTGTAACACCTGACACCATCCAGAGGGGAGGAATCTGTGGCAGGAAGTGAGTCTGGTCTTCCATGTCATCTCTGTCTCTACCTCTCTCTCTTCTATCTCTTTTTATCTATATCTTTATCCTGGAGATGGTCTCTGGGGGTACTGGTTTGTTGGGGTTTGTGCTCACTCCTCACAGTGGTCAGAGGAGTTTCATCTACAGCCTGTGCCCCATTTCTAATCAGAGCACCCCTTACTCCTGGTGATGTTTTGTTGGTTTTGTTTTTGTTTGGGCTTTTGGTTGTTTTTTCAAACCTAAAATATCTTTTACACCACCAATTGCTCAGTTTCTGTGAGGAAGTGAAATAATGAAATAGTCTCCTCCCCACCCTCCACAAAAACTGGGGAAATCCAGTTGAGCAATTAGGAGAAGAGAGGATCTTCAGATATACTTAATTTTTTAACTTTGCAGAAGAAATAACCTCTGGAACTAAAGCCTTTGGAACTTAACTGAGTGGATACATGTGCTGCTTGAATAATTATGCATCGTCTTAGGCTGGAGGACCTGATTGGAAACGAGAGATAAAGGTAGATGGGGGGGGGGAAGTTTACTTTCTGCCTGCATTATTAAATAAATAAGGCTAAGTTTTATAATAAAACCTAATATCCTGTGAAATAGGATCTGACAGAGGCAGTGCTGTTGGGTTCCTGGTAATCATATAAAGGCATTTTGGCTTTTTTGTTCCTGAGCTGGCTGGGTGGTTGTTTCTGGAAAATATAAATTCTTTATAACTTGCGCTGTTCAATTCTGTTTATTTTACCTTGTTATTCATAACTTTTTTGAAGTGGAAGATTTGTGTGCTTGGTGGGAGACAACTATTAAAGAATAATCTGAAAATAAGTGAAGTTTCTCAAAAGGGAAGCACCAGAGTGGATCGTTTTAGATCAGGGTGAAGATACATGTATTGTCTTCTGTTGTTACTGTAAACTGGTCTTCCTTTTTGCTTTTTTACTCATTAAAATAAAGTCTTCATTTCAAAGTCTTTTAACAAAAACTGCTCGTGATTGAAACTGCCAAGAGTGTTTATGGGGTTTATTTGACAACAAAGCAGTTCTAACACCAGCTTAGGTGTGAAATAATTTTGGTAAATGTTTTGCAGTTTGTAAGGCCATACTTCTAAATTACTTAAATTGTGTGGGGGGGGGAAACCCTCATTTACCTTTTTATCTGCCTCACAATTGATAGGAAAAGAAAATAGGAATGAACATTTTTCCCCTCCATCTCCTGCTGCTGTCGATGAGCACAGAGAGGAGCCACCTTCCCCTGCCCTTCCAAGTTAATTTTGGATAAATCTTCTTCTTGCCCTGTGCCAACCAACTTGTAATTTGAAAGATGTGTTCCTGTCTGTTCCTTTTGTGTCTAAGACTGCTTATTTGGCTTTTCTTGCTGTACTTTGTAACCTCACTTTGTCCCTTCTTTTTGACCAGGCAAAAGCCTCCTGCGCTGTAAAAAGGGGCTGCTTGGATCAACGTTGTCTCCTTAAATTCTCTTCTTGTAACAGTCTGTCAAGGGGTTCATGTTTTGACAGCTGATGAGATTTTCTCAACCTTTTCTTACACGAGACAATAGACTTCTTTTTCTCTTTTATTCCTATTTAAAAGCCTTTAGTTGTCTTACCTACAGGTGTGACATAATAGCGTAAATCTCCTTTTTATGTGAGTAGACCCATCTGTTCCAAGAGTTCTTTTATATTTTAAAGGTTAGACTATATTGATATAATCATTAGCAATATGAAGTTTTTTTACTGATGTAGTTTATACAACCCACTTAGCAGAAATGGGGCTTTATGCCTTTGAAGAAGTTGAAGGTTTTTTTTCTCCAGAAGAAGTGGCATCAGCATCACTCCACCCACAGCAGGGAATGTTGTGGGTTGGCTGATTTGTTCTAGTGAACTTGCAGTGAGTAGTCACAGTGATTCAAAAACTATTTATAGGGAGGAAAAATTAAGAGTAATAATGAACAAAGAAAACAGAGCTGCTGATTTTCCAGAGGTTTTTAACTAACTAAGCAGATGTAGGTTTTTTTAATAGCCATATGCAGTATGTGATGCTTGCACTCTGCACATAAAGTGCTGTGATGTCATAAACAATAATTTAATATTGCTGAAGGATTAAATAGGAGCAATGAAATCCTACGCAGGGAATCCACTAACCTCCCTCCCTCAGGTTTTTAGAGTAATTATGCTGATTGAGGAGGGAGGCTAGAAAATGCAAATCCAATACTTCATCTTTTCTCCCCTAATATGGAAAACCTTCTTTAGTAGGTTTGAATCTTACACGTGTGTGGGGTACAAGGTCACAAGTCTTTATAACAGGTTGGTCAATCAGACTTAAATGGTTACATTTTAATCTGCTAAGCTCATTAGAGAAACAACACTGTGTCGCTGTAGTTACGTTTGTCACAAGTTTCAGTGTAACCTCTTGCAGTCATCTGTGGTGGATGTTACATGAGTTCAGACTTGAATTTAGCAGAAAAATAGTATTCCAGATTTCAATTATTTAAAAGCTCTGTGTTCTTGTTTTTTTAGAAGAACTGAAGAGAATTTAATGAAGTTTTTAGTGTCACAGTCTTTCAGTGTAGGAGACCTGTCCTCTGTTCCCAAGGCAGATGGATTTGGACACAGTAAAGTTCCTTTTTTCTGGGAGATGTATGCATTTACATTAATTCCCTGGATACTCAGCTTTCCATCAGGGCTTATATGTTAAAACAGAATGTTTTTATGGATATGAAATCTCTCACACGATCTTTACCAAAAGGTCACGAACTGAATAACAAAATTCAGCTGAAAGGCTCTTGTGCTGTGATATAAAAAATACAAGCAACACCAAAACACACTCTGGGATGCTTTAATGAAATAGTAAATGTTAGTGCTGCAATTAATAGGTTAAAAAATCTTTATTTCAAGACAGCTACAGGGAGAAGAAGAGTGCTTTTAAAATAGTAGTGGTCTTCTGCAGGCACTTGTTAGCCAGATTGCTTTGCCTTCAGCTTTTTCACATTGTTTTTCCAGTAGTGATTCATTTTGCGAGTCATGTAAGCAAGTAAGGGTGTGAAAATAAAGACTTGGGAGTTTCTCTTTTGTATATTGATTTACTTTATTTTATTTGCCTTAACTGCAGCATTATTTCTTTAAATACTTGCTAACCGTGATGCAGCTGCTGTACATGGTGGAGATGGATTATGAAGCAATGTATCCTGAAGATACTTCCCCTTTTCTGGTAACAACATATGGAGAGGGATGAGGACAATTCTGCCAGTAGAATTATTCAGTAAAAAGGATTCTGCATCTCTCAGAGGAGGTTTGGGTTCTCAAGAAACACATATGCTTTTTGTCCAGTAGAGCTGAGAACATGACTGATTTCTGGAAGGAAAAGGGAGTATCTGTGTCTTGGTTAGAGGAAGAAAGGGTGCTTAGCATATTTATGGTTCCAGTATATGGGGAAAATAGTACATAAATCGGGTTCAAATTTGCAGGAGGAATAAGGCTGGAAGAGCTGGTTTTGCTATGAGCAAAATGGTTGCAAGAACACACAACCTCCCCAAGTGAATTTCTTCCTTTGTTTTACAAAACTTGCCACAGTTTTAATGTGTTGCTGAATTCAGTTTGCATTCGTGTAGCTTTGCTTGTTTTTATCTTCATCATTCCTTAATCTTTTTTCTTCTCATTTTCATACTCATTTCTGTATTTTCTGTTTTCTAAACAGGTATATATGTACCCCTCCCCAGACTTCGTCCTTTCTTGTGTGTGTTGTTGAACCGGGTGTTGTGCACTGATGTGGATTTTGAACACTCCTGTTCCTTTTCCAGCATGTCCTTTCATTTTCTCTGCTTTTGTTTGGATTGTGAATATCATGGAATAAGGAGGGGGGATATTTACAAGTAATTACAAGCAGGGTATTATGTAGAGCTCTGGGTCAGTGGATCTGGCCTGCTGAATAATGAGATTGGATGGGGAGATCAAAACATTCCTGAGTCACTAAATTGGAATTGCCAGTTGCAACAGAAACTGAGGGAGCGAACCTCTGGGAGGTGCTGGGCTGGCTCAGGGAGGATGCACTGGGGAAGGGAGGATGCGAAGTAGCTGGCATGGGTTTCTCAGATGCTTTGATTTTTACAAGAAGTAGTTTCCTTGGGAATTTATTTTTGTCTTGTTTGGTTATTTTCAGCTGTAAATCAGGCTGCCTGCTCTTAATGGAACTTGGTATTGGCATAGCTGTGAGACTGAAGGAAATATTGCTGCTTGCATCCAGATTAAGACAACACTTCTCTACATGCCTGGTTATTTTATATATATGTGTGCTGTAAAAAATACAAACTTTTCTGCTGATGGAGTTTTGATGAGGCCTGGGTCAGAATCTTGTATTTGAACCTTCTATCCACACATCATTGTATGATATTTACATCATTATATGCCCAATTCTGACCTTAGCAGGATAGCTCATTTTTTCAAAGTACATTTGTCTCCAAAGTACGTTTGGACTTTGCTTTTTTCTCCTGTTCTAGTCATGTTATTTCCATAAATTGAACATAGTTTGACTGTCAACATACCTGGATCTGGGGTCGCTGTCTGAAACAGAATCAGTGGTACAATTAAAGGTGGTCTTCATCTGGGTAGGAAGCCATAATTCTGGTTGCCAACACCATTAACAAGCTGTAGCTTTCTATAAATGCTTAAAGAATGTTCTTGTTGTGGATTACATTTTAATGAAGAAAGCTGTTGGCAGAGAACCTGGGAGCTTCCATAGCTCCACAAAATAGGACATTTTTCCTTGGGGAGTTAATCCACCCTCTAGTATTGCACAGGCTCTGAGTGGGAAAGTTTAACTCCCTGCCTGTCGTCATTCAGGAAGAGTCCTTTGCTAGTTCCTATCAAAGGAACTAAACAGATCTGTTAACAATAAGCTGATTATTGAGTTGTTGGTTGGTTCATTCATACCCACTTAGGGATGTGTTGCTGGATCAAGCAGCTTCTTACAGATGGCACCAAGCAACTGCGGTGGGCAGCAGTGCCAGCAGCTCCCTGGGTGTATTCCCAACATCTCTGTTTGCCATGCTGGAACCTTCCAGCCCGTGAAAGGCCTAATTATTAATTCAATGGGGAGTTTATTTCTCAAGTGCATTCAGAGCTTGTTCTCTGAAAGCTGTTGAAAGGGTTTATATGACAATTAAGCGATGACTTGCCAGGTAAAAGCTGCTCTGAAATTCCACTCACGAGATTTACTGTTCAGTCATCTAATACATAAGTGACTTTATGATTGGTAATGAGGGTTAGATGTGTCCTGTAGCTGCTTAATGGGAAAGGTATTTTAATCTGTTGCAGTGATTTTCTCTGATTTTTTCCATAGCACCATGTAGCATTTCCTAGGCTGCCCTTGCCCCTTTGCTCTGTTATTTCCCTGTGATGGCTGATCAGGAGCCTTGACCGCTGAAAGACCGAGCGTGTGCTGCTGGGTCATCTCAGCTTCTCTCCCTCCTTGTACACCAAAATGAGACTGTTTTTTTCCTTTGGGTGATCTGCTTCAGGATGAGGGAATGCGAATTGGATGACACCGCCGTTTTCTTGCTGGAAATTTGTCCTGGCAAGAGGAGCTGGTGTTGCTCCCCAGAGCAGGCTGTGCCTGCTGCTCCGGTGCCGGAGCTTGGGGTCTGCTGCGTTAGCCAAGCTGCTTTACAGTCTCACTCTAACAGCACAACAGATTACCAAGACTTGAAAAACATGCTCCTCGTGTTCTCAGTGCAGACATTCACAAAGGCCTAAGTTGAAAAAATCCAAAGTCTTAAACAGATAATGGTTATTTGAGTTTCTGTGCAACTGGATAGGTGTGTCTCAGAGTCATATCTTTCTCATGATAACAGGTTGGGGAAAAGAGACTGAATTTATGGGTCAGACCATAGAGGCCTTGAATCTATGCTTTTAAATATTTGTCATTTATTTTGACAGTTGATCAATTCTAAAGACAAGTATTTACATTGTGGGGACTTACTGTGGTACAAATATTTATAAAACACTTGTGTGTTTTTACTGTCCAATAACGTAATGATAATTTTTCAATGAACCCTCAACTTCAGAATTGGTGAACAACTAATTTGCTTTTGTTTTGTCTTTAGGAGAATCAGTTTTAGAAGTGTGTGAAGGTTGTTATCACTTACTTTAGAATACTCGAAATAGACACCAGGTAAGTTCTGGATTTTTTTACTTCTTGTAGCTTCTCATTTAAATGCAAAATACTGCTGAGGAAACAAAATTCAAATTTTCCTATAAAAATATCTTACTACCTCAGGAAGCCAAGCCTAAAACACCTCATATTTTTCGTGGTAACACGATCTTGTGTATGCTTCTCTCATTTCCCCTTAATTTTTTTTTGTTTTCTCCCTTGAAAAATACCAGATTGTGAGGACAACTCTAAGTGACTCTGAGACAGATGGACAGGATGTGGAGGCCAGTGGTGCTTTTTCCTTTCTGTGAAAAATCAATATTTACTGAAGTGCTTTCAGGCTCAGTGTTTTTATTTAGACATTTACTAATAAATACTGGTTGAGATAGAATAATTCAGTTTTAGATTAACACCTGTAGTTAATTTTCTGCACCGGAAATCTTTGAAAAGCTGGAATCTTAGCTTTAACCAATGTTATATTTTGCCACTTAGCAGAAATGCTTTGTGGAATCCAAATCTTTCCTAAAATACTCGAGTGCTTCCTAAAGTCGTATAATAATGTATCAACTAGACATTATTTTTGTAAGAGCTGGCAAAACATCATTTCCAAGCTGGACTCTTTAATCATCTTTTAATATGCTCTTAAAACTGTAATTGTAGAGGGCTTGACAGCATTCCTGGTAGTTTGTGTTACAGTCACGTGCAGGGCTGGGCTGAGCTGGGACAGCAGCAACCTTCCCCTGTCCAGCACTCCCAGCACTTCTCCGAGTCTGGGTCATTCCTCCTGGTTCTTATTTCCCTTTTGGGGATTTCTCTATTCTCTATGTTATTGGTGATGTTTTGGAAGACTGGGAGGCTGTTGTGCACAGGTTTTAACCAAACTCCTTTGCAAACAGAGTATCCATTAAGGTTAATAACCTCGCATTATCCTGTGTCTGGTGGGTGTCGTTCACTGTGTCAGGAGGAGGTGGATTTTCTGCTTTACAGTGGGATTTCACTTTCTGAAACAGCTGTTTACAACCAGATTCCCCACGCTGTGGGTAGACAGTTGTCTGTAATGCTGTGAACAGCACCTGTGTACAGGTCTGTGCATTGCCACATGCATTCAGGGAGTTATTTTATTATTTTATTTTATTTTTAGGAACTTAAACTGATGAATATACAGACACTGAGAAAATGAGAATTCTGGAGATTGTGCCCCAGTGTCCTGCTGTAGTAATATCTTTAAAGCTAACATTTAAAGATATTATATTGTTTGGTTTCCTGTGCCCCTTGTGATTTTGATCAGTGGAGCTGAACAGCCACAACTCCTTCCTGAAGCAGTCTTTCCTCCAGCGAGGGAATTTAAGGGACAGCGGTGCCGTGTGACTTACACGGGGAGATGGGAAAAGTGGTATTTGAGGATTACAGTTTCCAGAGGTTTGTTCTTGAATAAATACTCAGTGCTTCAGCCCTGGAGTGAGATGAGAAGTACTGCTGTTAGTCTGCTTCCAGAGGCTAACAACACTGACATTTTGTGGGTATTGTCCATGGAATTAGCCTTCCATCCCTTTGTTTCAAGGGAGTTCTTCCTAGATCCAACAGTGGTGGTTCAGTGTTGTCCCAAGCTCTGTGTGAGCAGTGTCAGTACGTCCACCCTCCCTTCTGCCACACAGCTCAGCATGTTTTATTGGAAAAATTGATCCCCCTCACTGCCAACTTCCATGGAAATTCTTTGCAGCATCTTGCAGCAGATCAGATGGAGTTTAATTCCTCCTTCCCTGCTTCTGGCCACCAGATCTGCTGTCACCCTTTTCGGTGCAGACGTCCTTTGGGATGTTCTGTGAGTATTTAATTCCCTAAAGTGGCAGAGAACTACTGATTTTTTTCTTGGCTGTAATAACACTTTGCCATTTTAATGAGTTAAATGCAACTTCCAAAAGGGTCAGCAGATGTGGCAGAAACTACGGTATCACCAGTTTCATGAAACTTGATGGGATTATTCTGGGAAGATGGAAAGAAAATTAGAGTTTCTAAGGTTGGATTTTCCATGGATGTATTTAGAACATTAAGGCTGACTTCCATAAATAGCCTGTCAGGTTTAATCAGAGTCTTTTCAGTGAGGTGGTACCAATTGTACTTACCTGGTGCTGCTGAAAGCTGCTGTTGTGGTAGAGCTGACTAAGGCAGGATATTGTGGCACACAGATGGTTAAACACTGTGCTGGTTAATCCAGGAGATTACCTTTCTCCAGAGCCTTCCCAGAGAAACCTCTTCAGGGCATCCTGCTTGGTTAGAAAAGGCAGCAGATGGCTTGTTGCTGCTGAACACAACAGTTTTTAAAAATACAGGGCAGCTTTCAGGATTGTGAATTAGAGCCACGTGTGAAAACAGCAGGAGAAATGATACCCAGGTTTAGGAAAACTCGGAACTTAAATAACTTGCACCTTTATTGTCTGTTTCATATTTAAGAAGCCAAAGGTTGCATTCCTAGTAATAATACTCCTCTGTTCCCTTAAGTAAAAAGCTTCCCAGATGAATTCCCTTCACTGCCTTGTCCTCCACTCTTGTGCCAAGGCCAGCGTGTCCATTTCATACCAGTTTGGAGAAATAAATGCTAACATCCCATTACCCCGAGCTGTGGATCCCCAGCACTGTTCAGATGGAAGCAATTAAGGCTGTGGCAGTGTGGAATTGTATCCCTGTGCCTGCAGACTGATAGATACTGCCTGGGTCAAACTGAATTCATTTTTATTAAACAAATTGGCCCTAATTTAACAGCAGAGATTTTGTTAAGCAGAACATGGTGTATGTCTGTGATCTGCAGTATCTGTCACCAAGGGCATGTTGGACTGATGTTACAGGAAGCTTGTTACGCTTAAATAGAGCTGCAGCTTCCAGCAAAAAATGTCCATAATGCCCTGGAAGCTCCTGCTTGAAGCAATATCTTCCTTGGAAGGGCTAAATCAGCATGTAAATTTCCAATCAGGCTGCTTTTTTCCCCCGCTCCTGACTTCTCAGGTCCCTGTCCAAGAGCAGTAGTGACAGACACTCCTTGGCAGGGAGCTGCTGGCACGGACTGGTGTGCTGGAGCTTCAGGGAGGTTCCCGGGAGGGTGGGAGGAAGTGATGATGGTCACAGAGCAGGAGGAGCTGAGCAGGGAGCCTGGGAAGCAGTGGGAGCAGGCTGGTGGGATTAGGTAGATTACCAGAGACACGTCAGGATCATCAGCCTTTGACCTCAGCTGCGGGGCAGAGGGGGCTGGGAGGCTGCCTTTGGGAACGGCTGTCCCAGAGGGTTGTGTCTGCTGTGTGCCTGGGAGTGGGGTTTCTTTCCTGAAATACGGTTTTCCTTTCCCTGAATCAGATTATGCCCAAATAAGCGAGTTGTTTGTGTTGTGTCTTGCAGCACTCAGTAATTTTCCTCCCATACAGAAAGCTTTCGGTACTGAACAGTGTCCTTGAAAAGAAAAGATTTCCTCTCCCTACCCACACATTCACCTTCCAGATTTGGGGTGTAGTTTGAATTTTTAGCCAGAGAATTAGAGTCTAGTCTATTTATTATTAATAGTAATAATTTATAGCTTCCTGTAGGAAGCTTTAAGATAAACTGGGTAGAATTGCCAAAGGCTTCTTGAAGGAGATTCGATGGGAGTTTGGTTTAGCCGGTGCATTCCAGTTAGAACGACGGGACCTGGTGCCCAGTGTTAAATGAACGTAAAGGCAGAGAGGCCAAGTGAGGGAGAGAATCAACAGCAGGGTCTGAGCTGAACAAGCCAGCGGTGTTGTGTCCGTCCACATCCTTGTCACTCGGTCCCCCTTGTGCGGGTGTGACAATTCCCGTGTGTTGCTAGAGGCAGAGCTGTGGTTTTGTGAGCTGTGAGGTCACAGCTCCACCCAGGCAGCGCAGAGGGTGAGGGCTGAGGCTGTTGCTTTCAGCCAGCCTTGTGAAAGCTGAAGTTATTAACTTTGTTATATAAGACATAGGGTTAAATTAGAAAAGTCTGGTGCTTTAAATATCTTTTTCAAAGGCTGCATAATCTGGTGTGGGCTAATTGTAATGACATAATCCAAAAATAGCCATAGTCTTTTCTTGGATGCTCATCCTGGCTGCAGTTCTGCAGCTAAAGAACAACAAAGCTGATCTCCTCAGGATGGGAGAGGACAGAACCAGATCTGGACCTGGCATGGCAAAGAGGACGCCTCTGGGGTCTGTCACATTTGCATGTAGAGCAGAAGGTTAATCCATGTTCAAGTAGCATGATTTTAACTAGAATGCATGTTAAATGTTAGATCCACAACTTTAAATTATGAGAGAGGGGATCTGCTCTCTGGGCAGACATTCCCTCTTTCCTTGTGGAATGCACAGGCTTGGTCACATGGATTTGAGTAAGGATTCTGTTTGACCTGTGTTGGTGATCAGATGGGAGACTGGGGTTTGGGAGTTGTGGGGAAATTTGTTTTGTTTTTTTTAAATATAATTTCTGAAATAGAAAATACAAATTAAGTCAGTTACCCCAATGCCAGTGTGGTGCAAAAAGGCAGCCGCAACTTAACAGCAACTTCTCTGTTATCATGTTGTTTTTATAGGTATTATCACAAATTAAATTACCTTAATATTAGGATGAAGTGACTTTATAGATGTGTTATGCAGTACATAGCTATAGCTGCACCTCAGCTATTGATTTGGGGTTTTTGGGAAGAAAACTTGGATATATACAGTGGGGATTCAGGGTGGCTGGTGTTGTGCCAACAACGTAATAGTTGTTTTCACTGATAATTCACTGAATTTTATAACTTTTTACCTTCCACATGCGTAAAGAGCCTTTTCACAGCACATTTTATAAAAGCTGAATCTTGACGTGCAAACACTGTTTTAAAGGATGATTTGCTTAAGGAGGTCTGTCTTTTCCTTTGCTTAAGCATTTCTTGATCTTTTTTTTTTGGCAGGGGCCAGTTCTCTCCTCAGGTTAGCTCAAGATGGCAGACCAGAGGCAACGCTCGCTCTCTACCTCTGGGGAGTCGTTATACCACGTGCTGGGGCTGGACAAAAATGCCACTTCAGATGATATCAAAAAGTCTTACAGGTAAAACTTCAAGTTTTACGCCTGTCCCAGTAGCACAAATGGCTTTAATTCAGTGTTCAGCAAATGGTCTATTTATGTAGGAGCCTGAGTTGGTTTATTTAGGCCTTTTGCAAGAAAAATATGTGGGAAAAGCAGGTGAAAATGTGGTTGCTTCTTGCAAAATGGGGTGTGAAAACATGCCTAGGCTTTAAATTTTTCCATCTTGTATCTAGTAAGTTAAATTCTCGAATGCGCAGTGTCGTTCTGAAAGGTCCTTGCCTAAATTTGAGCAGAATTTTAAGACTGTGATCAGAGTTAAACTCTTCCTCTTACGTAGCCTTGCGTCTGTCTTAGGGGGACCACGGATGTGCAGAACTGCCCTGCTGTCCATCATTTCCACTTCTGGCACAGGGAGATAGAGATTAAAGATGCAAATAAGGATGAAAACAGAGTATCAATGATTACTTCTTCCTAGAATTCTATTCAAAACTTCTTATTCTTTGTGGAGTTATTATTTAAAAGATGATTTTTTTTCTGTATCTCTTTCTTTAAGAATTGGACACATGAAATGGCTTCATACTAACCAAATAAAAACTACAAAAAAAAGAGTCCTGTAACATCTTCCTTTCCACATAAATCTGAAATGCAGTTGCTGCTGTGACCAGTGGCAATGTGTTTGGATTACACTAGGGGTCAGCATCATCTTTCCATGAGGATACTCGTTGCCAAAATCGTTTTCCTTCAGTCTTTAACTTTTACCGAAACTTTTTCCCTTCCAAAGTTACGTTTTTAATACTGATGGCAACTACACGGTGAAGTCTAGGAATAAACCAGGTCCACAGATTCCCAAAAATTAGCTTTATCTTCCTAAAAGCTGTAAGTGGAAGTTTGAATCATCTATCTTCAAGCAACTGGAAAATAATTTTACCTTCCTGGGTGAAAGACTGTGAGTTTTTCCTTTGGAGGAACAACCCCACGAGATCCTGGGGTGAAATGTAGCTGCTTCACACTTACCTGAACCTTCAGCTCATCTTGTTTCCTCTGCTGCTCCTTTATCATGTTCAGTCTGAACATCCTTTGCTGGCCTGGGGGCTGTGGGGTTTGTGTACGTGTAGGAAACGGGAAATAAAAATATTTAATTATTGCAGCCTGACTAAGCCCTTTCCAGGTTTATAAAAGTTTTTGTGATTATTTCAGCCCTCACTGAGGCTGGGGCACAAGTGGCAGCCGTGGCCATGATTTACTGGAGCAGCATCATGCACAGTGAAGTGTCCCAATATCTCAGTGAGATACTTGCAGGCACATCCAAGTGCTTGCACACATCTTTGTTTTGTGTTTGTCTAAGCGTTTCCCCACTGCAAAGCTGACATGTAATTGTCTGCAGACTCCTCCTGTCTTTCTCATATACGTGACTTTGTGGTCATTTTCTGTAGGAGGACAAGTTCCTTTTGTGGTGGAGGAGAACTGCCAGCATATGGCTCCGTGTCATTTTTCTGCTTGGAAGCATGTATTGTCTGTTCATAAGGAGGTGTTTAGCCAGTTCTTTCTACTGGTGTCTGTAAATAGCCTGGGCCATGTGAGAACTAGCACATTTATCAATGCTTAATCTGATTTTTTTGTGAGTTGTAAGAGATCTGGCCTGATTAGGGGAGGTACGTTGTGATTTCCTGATATCTCGAAACTCAGAAGTGTTTTCTATTCTAGTAAAGCTTGAACTGAAAAGTACTTTGTTCCTGCACAGGAATTGGTGAATTAACCACAAGTGATCGTCTGTTCTATTTTTGTGTTCAGACACTGCAGAAGCAGCAGTTCTGACACTCTTCAAGCAGCTGTGGCAACTTGCTTTTATTTACTCTTTGGTGCTATACCTTAGACTTGTGATGTGTCTTTGCTGTAGCAGGAGCAAAACTTACTGGTGGAAATTGCTGGAGCTGAGGATAAAAAAACCCAAACTTATTTTTATTCGACGTCTCTTACTTTTTTCCACTGGATTTCTGAGGGTCAAATCCAACAGTCTGAAGTCAGTCCTGTGAACTAAGCTAGACGCTGCTGTAGCCTTTTATTATCATCTAAGGAAGAATCATCAGGGAAGTTGAATCACAGATGAAGGAAAACAGTTGGAACTTGAAAGTCTCCCTTGAGTGGCAGGCTACGGAATTAGAAAAAAAAAAAAAAATCAAAAAACAGGAACCCAAACCCCAGTTTTAACTCTCTTTTTTCTTCCTGCAGGAAACTGGCATTGAAATATCATCCTGATAAAAACCCTGATAATCCAGAGGCCGCAGAAAAATTTAAAGAGATCAATAATGCCCACGCAATATTGACCGATGCCACAAAGCGGAACATTTACGATAAGTATGGGTCTCTGGGGCTCTATGTAGCAGAGCAGTTTGGTGAAGAAAATGTGAACACATACTTCGTGCTGTCCAGCTGGTGGGCAAAGGTAAATAAAAGGGCACAGAAGTTGTTTTGGATTGGTATTGGAAACTCTTAGAGAGCTCCATTTGCTAAGTGTGCTTGGTTTTACCTTTGGAAATTGCTGAATTTCTGACACTGGGTTAATTAACCTTCTGTTACTGTGCTGTGATCTTGAGTTCAGAAGTATTTTTCTAGGAACTTATAGTGATACAGGTCTAATAAGCAAGACCTGGGTTACTAATTGAAGCTTGGACTCTTGTAGTGGATTTAGAAGAGATGAGGATTTGGGGGGTATTCTCTGGTAATATCTGGTAAATAATTTTGCAAAATGATTTGTGACTGTGAACTTGGGCTCACACAGGAGAAAATCCAACATTTTATTGCATGGGTCCGTTTTTCTACCCTTTGCCAGCATTGCCTCCATCTCTTGATTCCCCAAAGGAAGACAATAATTATATCACCCTGCTGGTTTGTTATTTGTGAAAGTATTTTTTTCAACCAATTGCACAGTGACCTATAGGAAGACTTTAATTTAGCCCGTTGTCACTGTGGTAAGCACCTGGCAGACCTGGCTTGCTTGGAGCTGCCTTGCTCACATGCCGGGAGCATCAATCCTCAGCCATGCCCACAGCCTTGGGCTGCTCCAAGTCCCTGCCGTAGGTACATCATGACCTGTGCATCAGCTGGTACAGCTCTTTTCCAGGGTTATTTGTGCAAGTTACAGCCTGTCCTGAACTGTTGTACCCCTGGATTTTAGTACCGATGCACTTATTAGACCTGTACCTTCTTCCCGATGCAGCAAAATAGTCCACTTAAATTAAATTGTAGGAATTATTCAAGGAAACCAGGCTGGCAGTATTCACCTCAGTGTGAAATGTGGGAATCATAGCCACTTTTGCACATAATTTTAAGTATTTCTCAGTGATGAAGTACAAAGCTGTAGCTACTGAGTTCTCTCTCTGCACTGCTGTGGTTTTGCTCTCTGATTCTGTATCCAAGTCTCACAAACTCTGTGGTCATGGCACAGGAGACACAGGTTATGACTATTTCTGTGTTTTCTGTCCTCTGCAGGCCTTGTTTGTGTTCTGTGGGCTCATCACAGGCTGCTACTGCTGCTGCTGTCTGTGCTGCTGCTGTAATTGTTGCTGTGGGAAGTGTAAACCGAAACCTCCCGAAGGCGAAGAGCAGGAATTCTATGTCTCTCCAGAGGACTTGGAGGCACAGTTGCAGTCAGATGAAAGGGGTAGGTGAAAACGCTGCGAGCTCTGTAGGATGAACATCAGTCCCTGCTGGAGTGCTCAGTGAGCTGGTTGAGGAGAAATCAGGTCCTGAGGTGTGGATAATGAGCGGGGAGTGTTTGTGCCGCAAGAGTTACACGGGTGATGCTGACACCGGAGATAGAGTTGCTAAAAACTCCCAGAGGGTCTTCACTGAACCTGGTGGGATCAGCTTCAGAGCAGTCAGTGACCATCATTAGGTTCCTTCCACATCCTGGGGTAACATATGGACCAGCCACGTGGGATTTCAGAAAGGGGCTCTTGTACCCAAAGGTTGGGGGTGTCAAGGCAGTGTTAACTGTGTCAGGTGTAGAGGAACTGACACTGCTATCCTTGTAGCTCTAATACTGTTTGTGAAGCTATTTCTGTGGGATTAAACCACTCATTTAAAATATTGTAGAGCCTTGTGTATGCTGTGGTGACATTCTTAATGGGCACTGCTGAATGGTGGGTGAGGATCAGCTGCTTTTACAGGGAGAAGGAAATATAATAAACATTCCACACGTAGAGTTGAGGTGAATGCTGTTGTGTGCACACTGAATTCATATCCTGCTCTTAGAGAAGTGTAAAATGGTGTTATCAGAGGGTTGTAGGGAGATGTGACTTGTGCTTACCAAAACATACAGTGCTGTGTTTGTTCCTTGGTGTGCTAAGCCTTTTGTCTTCGCTTTTCAGAGGCCTCAGACGCACCAATTGTGATACAGCCAGCATCAGCCACAGAGACAACCCAGCTCACAGCTGACTCTCACCCCAGCTACCACACTGATGGATTTAATTAAGTTAAGGAAACACTGTCATTAGAATGGATAAAAAAAAAAAAAAATACATGGCCAACTCAACACTAGAATCATGAACATTAGAAGTAGAGAACGGGGAGGGGGAATAATTCTGCCACAGTAAGAAGGCAGCTTTCCAACCTGCCGAAAATATTTTGTAATCCCTTCAGCCTTTTGTCACCTTTCAGTGTCGTATCTCGATGATACGTGAAGTGCTGTAGCATGCAGTATTTAAAGCAGTTTAGCTACGGTCTTATTTGTTTCCTTTATTTTATTTTTTCTCCTGTTTTGGTTGTTTTTTTTTTTTTTAATAGCATGTATGGAGTTACGTTAAATGTCTGTGGTGTAGCGTATTGAGTTGTCACAATATCAGTGCGATGGAGACATTCTGCATTTTAAGCAGTGGTACTGGCCTAAAAAATGAGATTTTAAAAGTGTCACGGAAGCCACTGTTCTTCTGTACAGCTGAGCTGTCGAAGACCTTTAGAAGTTGAGGATTTTCATTTGAGTGCAACAAACCCAATTCTTTCATTCCTCCTTCTAGTCCTGCGTTATTATCTAAGCAAGTTTACAAAGCCAAGAACCAAAAAATGCCAGTCTTGCAGAGCTGGAGTCCTCTCTAATGCTGGTTTTCAGCTTAAATAAATCTACCTTGAAAAATAAAAAGGGAGAGTTGCCAATCTTTGAACGGTAAATTGAACAGCTCGTTGTGTATGAGGCGATCTCCAGTGACAATGGAACCAAAACCAACTGGGAATGGGCTCCTGTGGTGGTGGCAGTGGGATTTTAACTCCAAGCACAATTCTGGTTTGATTTGAGTTCAGTTGTTTTCCTGTAATGCTAAAGACCAAATAGTGCAGCTTTGTTTCTGAATGCATGAGAATCTTAAAGTGAAACTGGTTAACTGGCTCTCACTGAGCAAATGAGGAAAATGCAGACAAGTAGGCAACAGCAGAAATGTCTAAAAAAAAAAAAATTGGTTTTTAAAAAATTGTTCTAATAATTTGAGATTTTAATAGGCAAATGGGATATTACGTGTCTTTTTTTAAGGCTTTTATAATACACTAACCCTTTAATTTTCTCATGAACATCTTTGTGGAGTACTTAAATGGATTTTTAAGAACAAACCACCTTTCTTTGTGTTTATATTGTATAATTTGCACGTTGTCTTGCATTTAGATTTGTTTACATCAGTGTTTCTCTTTTCCTCGGAACAACTGTGTGGAAACCACTGAAAGGCTTCCTGTACTATTTTGAAACCAAATCAAGTCAAATTCTGTTCTAGAAACTGTGGTTTATTGAGGTTTAACTGTTAAAAAGGCATTTTAGGCAGCTGCTGAGTTGCTGGTGTATTTTGTTGTCCATAGTCCTGCTTTAGGTGATACAGAGTCAGGATCTAGAACAGCTCCAGAGAACCCACACTTGGCACTTTCAGCGGGTAATTACGGCCTCATTAATTTTGATCGTTACGGTTTTATATCACAATGCCTCTACTGTCCCTTGTACCTCCATCTCCCTGATTTGTTTTTCCTCTCTTTCTGTGGAGGGGCTGTTGGTACCTTCCCCCCGTGTCTGCTGCTCCCTCACCAGCTCCAGGTGGTGCTTTGGAGCAGGGTAAAGATCCGTTGGTCTGCACAAAAACCACCAGGAAAGGGCAGGGACCCAGAGAACCATTCTGAATATATTTTCCTGCTGTCTTTGCATGAGCAGCAAGGATGGAGTAAGTGAAATCTGCCATGAAACCACGTTCAGCATGCTGGGGAGGAGAACATGTTCTCCCCACGGTCTCAGTGCTCAGTGAGGAGTGTTTGCACACCCAGACTTTGCTGTGGCTGTTGGTACAAGCACATATTTGCCTGCATGGGAGCTTGCTGTGGATCAGCATGATTTTAGTACCACATCCGGCCCCAAAAACTCCCCAAAAAACCTGTTACTTTTAATTAATGGGTCAATTTCAGCAGCACACTTCCTTAAGTCTTTTCTTCTTTGCCCATAGTCCTTACAGACCTGAAATGTGGTGGTTTACTGCAAGATACTTCTGACTTTTTCTGACTTGGATGGCCTTGAGGACATTTGTGTATGATTTGGCTTGAGGTCCTTATTTAGTTAATGTCTTTCTTTGACCCCTTGGAACAAAAAACCATTTTTAGGGTTAAAGCCAATATCACTTTGTCTGTCCCTGTAGATTTTGCCTGAAGTCTGTTCTTGGTGTAGAATTGCAGTCTGGAATATACTGGGACATGTGCAGGCTTTGCCTGCTCCACATTCACTGGTTAAAATTGCCTGCATCTGTGAAAATTGTGTTCTTGGTAAAAAAAAACAGGTATTGAGGTTTTCTGGCTTTGTAAATGAGCGTGGCTGATCTGAGCGAGTCAGTGAATGAGGAAGGGGCTGTTCCCTGGGAGCTGTTCCGTTCCCTGTCCCTGCGTTAATCTCAGTGGGTAACACAGAGATGCTTGTTGGGTGTTGCTCTGCTGCAGAGCAGCTTTGCCCCCAGTGCTGGGGGCTGGTTGTCACTGTTAATTTGGAATAATACTCTTATTTCTTAACCTCTCTGGGCAGTTTCTACAGAAGCAGAGAGGCTGGTGGGAAGGTGTGGCTGCAGGGAGGTGTGAGACACACCTGGAGTCACTCCGCAGGCTCCTGACAAGGGAACTGAAGTGTGGGCAGCCTGTGAGGACCAGAGACAGAACAGTTACCTGTGGGGAAAGATCACATCCAGGATAAGTTTGCAGTTTTAGTTCTTTGCTCAGCAAGGGATGAGTTTGGAGAGAGACTGCTTTCCTGTTGGTTCTGTCTGTGGGTGGTGTGTTGAACAGGAAATTAGTCTGTTACGTGCCAGAGTGATGTTAGATGCTCCAAGGGAAACCGTTCCGAGATCTCAGTTACAGGGAATGATGGGAAAACATAATTCTAGATTAATATTCATGTTTTTTGAAGCTGTTTCAAGTTTGCCCATGTTACTGTCTAATCTCTTGAGTATAGAATTGTTGTGTATTAGTGAAGTTCTTCCTGAACTATGTAAGGAAGTGATTTAAACATTCCTTCTTTAAAGCCAAAACGGTGTCATTGGCACATAAGTACATTGATGCCCACTTTTCTCCTCCTGGAGGGAAGGTACAAGAGTACCCCGGGCTCTAGCAAGGGTTGCACTTCATAATGGCCAAGTAGAATCCTAGTAAATGCAAGTTCTATTGGGAATTAGGGTTTAAAATCTGGCGGAGAAGCTCAGACAGGAGTTCTGAGCTTGGGCAAGGGGAGCTGCAGCGTCCCAGCGCTGTGGCCTGACCTGGCTTAGTGCAGAATGTTTCCCTCCAAAATCAAACCTGAGCACTGTCCACCTCTGTCCAGCGTGTTGCCAGAATTAAAACTTGAGCTTGGATTTTATTTATTTATTTGTTTCTTTAAAGTTGTATCATTTGTACAAGTTGCCTCCATTCCAGTCATTCGGCCGCCTCCATCCAGCTCCTCCAACCTCTCCAGCACCGATTTCCTTAGCACTTGTAGCTGCATTGGGGTGAATCCCATCTGGGGAGCTGGTGTTCAGGATACTGATTTATCCCTATGTTGCATGGAGAGCCATTCCTAGCTTAAGTGAGGAGGGGAAGCGCTGCCGAGAGCGCTCAGGTGCCGGCTGTCCCTCCTGGCGCGTGGAGCTGCTGGAAAAGGAGGTGCTGAATCTGTCCTGCCCATCCTTCCTGGGGATGGGAACGTCCTAAACGCACTGTACTGAAGGGGCATTGCACCCCTTAAATGCCAGTCTCATTTTGTTAGTGATTTTTGTAGGAAATTCTTAAATATTTATCTGTATATAAATTTATGTAAGACCTCGGTGGCGTCCCATAGGGTGTCGGTTTTTGCTGGTCCCATGCAGTGACGTTTTAGAGCCATGTTCCCTTTTTAGTCTTCTTTTTAGATTTGTAATCTTTTTAAACTGCTTTAGATATTAGCACTCCTAGTGTTCTTAAAGTGGGATGCTCTTGGAGGTTTGGAGGAGCAGAACTGAGGAGGAGGGCTTGGGCATGGCACAGAAACACCCAGTCCTGCAGCAGAGCTGCGGTCGGGGGAGTGCATCTCTCCAAACCCTTCCTGTCAGCCTGTAAACACCTCACACAGGTGTAACCAGGGCAGGAGCCTGACAGAAAAACCAGTCCTGTCTCATCTGTGAGGCAGTTTTGTGGTGTGGGGGGGCACCAGTGCACTCTGGGGGGCTGTTCCAGGGCATTTGTACCACACACGCTCCTTGAGAGAGGCGCCTGCTTCTCTCAACTACTTCGTGCCCTTCCTCTGGTGCCCTTAGATCTTTTTGCCAGTTCTGGATAATTTAGGAAATTTATGCTGCAGGTTTTTTGTACCCAGTGCACCTGTATCTTGGCATTATATTTAACAGGTCACTCTGGCAGGGTGGTCAGGGCAGTTTGCAGCCCCCACCTCGTGTCAGTAATTCCGGATGGTGTTTAAATGCATTAATCTTGAAGCACTGAACCGTAAACCCCCAGTTACAGTTTATAGTTTCAGGTCAATATAAACTTCCCATGCTTCAGCATCTGGTGCTGCTTCTCTGTATTCTAGTGGAGATCATCTAGTTTGTAGTGTCTCATTGCACCAACAGCTGCTTAAAATCTCTCAAAAGAATTGTAGCCAGTAGCTCACCAGGTGGCAGGAAATTTGTCAGTGTTCAGCTCCCGCAAGATCCATGGTCCCCTCCACGAGCTGCCTTTGGAGGCTTACTGGGACTGCCTGGGACTCAGCAAGACTGCCATTCCCGTGTTCTTCCAAGAAGACACTTCCTTTACAAGGAGAAGCCGCGGGAGGGAAGCTGGCTGTCTGATGTTTGCACAAGCCAAATGCCAGAAATCCGGAAGATGAACTTTCATTATGCCAATGTTACATGCACAGTTCATTTTGGTGTTAAAAGGATAGATGCTGGGAATTTCTGGTGGTTATATATATATATGTATGTATATGTATATGTATAGAGGAAGCTCCTATATAAACTGGCTGTTCATTCCCGAGTGCCGTTGTCTTCTCTGCTCCCTCTCCCAGCCCTGTGGGTGTTCTCTTGCAGTCTGTGAGCAGTTGTTTGTCAAACCATTCCAAAAATTTAACAATCTACTTGAATTCCATGAGCTGCCCCTTGTCCCAGCTCCTCTCGTTGGAACTGGGCTCTGCCTGCTCCAGCTTTCCTTAGGAGGAGAGAAGGGAGACCTGGCAGAGGGCACAGGGGCAGCTCTGGAGTGACTGGGACTTGTGCAGCTGGCACGTGGGGTGTTTAGATGTGGTCAATGTGCTCATCACTGAAGCTGTGATCGAACACATGGATTTGGGTTTTTTCCCTAGTCTTCAGCACATTGGACTCCCCGTAGCAGGGCTGGGTGAGCTCACACAGCAAGGTCCACCCCGTGCTGAGGGCGTGGGCTGCAGTATCACGTGTGTGTATGTATGTATATATGCACATATGTATATATTTATACAACAGGTGTGCACCTTGGGTTTTTCTTTGGTGGTAAAAACGTGAGATTTGGCTCCAAGTAGTGCTCTGAACTCAGCCAGACGGGGGGAAGGTGTGAGTTTTGTGTGGCCACAATTGTGCTTCTTTGCTCTCAGCTGCAGGAAAACCCAAACCCGACCTGTGGGGTTGAGGGACTGGTGAGGACACGGTGAAGGAGCCTGTTGTATAAATAAATGGGTCCTAGGAGTGGGGGAAGCACCTCCTGCTCCCCACACCCTGCTCAGGGAGTTCCCACATGAGCAGCATGGAGTTGTTTGCATGGCCAGGCGCCGTCCCTCCTCTTGCAGCTTGGTTCCATAAGGACTTGGAGTTGCTGAAATTCCTACACCTGAAGCTGGCAGTGATCCACGTGAAGGCACAATGGTTGTGGCTGATGCACACGTGAGTCCCACCATGTCCCCTCTAGCCATGCTGGATAGAGTCGCCACCGCCCTCCTCCTCCTCAGGCTGTTCCTGCCAGGGGCTGTTCCCGATTCGCAGCACACCAGGGGTTCCTGCTTCACGGCAGAAATGGGGGAATATCGGGGAGATTTTTACTGCTGACACCGCTGAAGTTCTGTTTGTGACCATCACGGTCGATGAACTCCGAGTTTGCCAATTCCAAACGCGCTGTTTCCTTGCTGGATGCTGAGCCGATCGCTGTCATTCCTTCCTCCCTCTCATCCCGCCGTTCCCGCCTTGCTGGGGCGGGGTGTGGATGGGTCGGTTGGTGTCACTGCTGACATCCCAGGCGGTTTATGTTCATTTTGCATGTGAGCAAGGCCCTGAACTGTGTAATTCCTCGTGGGGTTTGGTTTCCTGGCCCCTTTCTGGAGCCAGAGGGAGCTGAGGACGGTGGGAGAGACGCACCTGCATTTGCACTGCACTTCAACTCGGGTGGGGGTGGGGGATAGGGGGAGCCCATCTTTAAAAAAGAAAAAAATAGTAAAAAAAAAAAACCAAACCCACCACAATCAAAGTATAAATGCATCTGAGAAGCAATTATAATATAGACATATATCTATTTTGTTATGTTACTAAAGGACCATACTTTGAGTTGTCTGTAAGTAGACGTGGCTGTCTGAACTTCGTGGATTGTAACACTCGATACTACTGAGCTCCTGTACATACCCGCAGTGACGGCAGAAGGAATTATTTTCTGTTTTAGCATGGTAATTTGTGTCTTGTATGTCCGAATATAAACTAAAATAAAGATTGCTAAGTTATTGGAAACCACTGTTGTAAAATAAATGTTTTCAATGCAGAAATGCCCATCAGATTATTCTTTCTTTATTTGCACACTGGAACTCGGCATGAGAGGGAGGGGCTGTGGGATACAGTGGGGCTGGCTGGGAAGTGGGAGGTGGGAGAGGTCACCCATCCCTGGGATGGGCACTGGGTGCAGGGTCCCTGGGGCAGGAACTGTAGCCACTCCCCTCTGCCCCTCCTGCACCCACCGTGGGGTCCGGGCTGGTTTTGAGCCTTAAAGGCCAAAGATCTTCATGTGATGCTGGACCCTGGCAGGTATTTGGGGTGTAAATGCAGGTTAGAGTTGTCGAGGGGGTGGGAATTGTATGCAGGTCTGAGGGAGGGAACAGGGGCTGTCTCTGTCTCTCTGCAGTAAAAATACCCTTTTCTGGAGAAACTCAGGTTACTGATACCGGGTTTGCTCCTGGTGTTGCTGGTGGAGAGACCAAAGATGAGTGGAAGATGTGCTGAAGGTGCTACGAGCCTGATCCAAGCCAAGGTGGGGACCAAGGCAGCACAGATCTGTCCTGCCCCCAGGCCCATGGTGACTGTGGGGCTGTCCCTGCTGCAGGTGCCACCAGCGGCTGTTCTGACCTGCACAGCTTTCGTGGGATTGTTCATTTTGGAAAGGTGAGTTCCGCATTTGATGGAGGTGAGCACAAAATTGTGTTTCAATTTTGGGTTTGTCAGGTCGGACAGGGCTTTGAGCAACCTGATCTAGAGGGAGGTGTCCCTGCCCATGGCCCATGTTGCCCTGGCAACACCAAAAGCTGCTGGGGCAGAGCAGCCCCTCGGAAGAGGCCGGCATGGGGTGCTGGGTCAGGCTAGATTGGGTTCACAAAGCCAAGACTAAGCTGCTCAACTTGGGCACATGCTCCTGACCACTTCTGTGCACTCCTGTCTTGGCACAGTCTGATCTTTACCATGATTTCTGTCCCAACCCCACAAGTCTCTGCTCCCTCACTGTCCCCTCTCTGATGTCCCCAGGGTGCCAGAAGTCCTGCCCAGCCTTGTGCCCACCCCATCAATCACCCGAGGTTGAGATGGCTGAGCTGGCCTGGGGGAGGGATGTTGGCCCCTTCCCTGGTTTGCAGAGTGCAGGGCCCTAGGACAATTTTACTCCTTCCGCCACGGCTGTCAGTGCCTGGGAGCCTTTCAAAACCCCATTCAGCCCCATCACGCCCAGCAGTGGACCATGCACAGCTTAGGGTGGGTGGGAATGGCTGCTCTGAGCTGTGGCTGTGATTGCAGGAGAGGGATTGAGGTGCCCCAGAGAGGACACAGCTGGGGGAGGGAGGGGGACAGGACCCTCTGGGAGGGCTGCAATTCTCTTGCTGCCAATGTTTTACACGGATGCTCATCTTCCTCCAAGAACTGCCAAGCTCAGGTGTCACTAAGCCTTGTCCCAAATCCCCAACTGTGACACAAAAAGGTGCAGACTTGCTGCAAAGCTGGGAAGCAGCAGCTTTCAGAACCATTCACGGGGATACTGGAGAAGCCCTGGCTGGGTCTCAGGGTGCAGCTTCTAGCCAGGGAGACATTACTTGCATCACTCACAGCTCTTTATGCTGATGTTTTTCCACCCAAAGAGGCACCTGGGATTGCTCCGGTGGTTTTGGGACTATCTGGTTTGGGTCCACAGGTTTATGACAATGGAGAATCATAAGAGCACAGCAGCAGGGCAGGTACGAGTGTGACTTTAATGCACAACAGTGACACGCAGGACGCAGTGACAGAAACACTGCCAGGCAAGGTGGGGACTCCCTGGGCACGGCTGCAGCCCCCGGCATCCCCCCCGTTCTCCGCTCTGCCGTGGTGTCTTGTTACGGGGTCGGTCTCCTTCATTCCCCCACCTCCGACGACCCTCCCTCATTTTCCTATACTCTGCAGCAAGAGTTTATTGCTGAGTGCCTTCTGGGCAAGTCTCTCCTCCCGGGACATTTCCAGGAACTCGCGCAGGAGGTGGAAGGTGAGATCCAACGAGTTGGGTTTTCCGTCTCGCCTCTTGCCGGTTTGCAGCGCCCGCCGGGCTCGGGGGGCCGGGGTGGGCTCTGCCCCATGGAACTGGCACAGTCTTTGGGGCAGGGGATCGGTGTCAGGGACCGGGGGTCGCGGGGCTCCCATCCAAGGCTCCNCCCCGCCCCAGGGATGAGATTCCCTGGGGATGAAGCTCCCCGGGACGGGATTCCCAACCCCCGCCGATGGGAATCCCACCCCCCCGTCCCTGGGACAGGACCCTTCTGGGGACAGGACCCCCCGCGGGCTGGGATCCCCCTACCCGGGGAGGGGACACCCCTGCTCCCCGGGATGGGACTCCCTCGGCAGGTGGGACGGGACCCTCCAGGACCTGGGATCCCCCCGCGAGGGGACACCCCCCCCCACCCCGGCATAGGACCCTCCTCTCCCCGGGACCAGGCATCCCCCGGCTCGGGTTCCCCTTCTTGTGCCGGTGGCTGTCCCGGTCCCCGAGCGCGTCTCACCGCTCTCCGGCGCTCCGCTCGCTCCGCTCCTCCCGCAGGACGCGCCGCTCCGCGCCGCCCGCGCCCCGCGCTATATAGGGGCGGGGGGAGCCACGTGATTGGAGCGGGGCCGGGATCTGTCCGCGGTGCTGAACGGGGGGAGAGTCGGGGGGACGGGGAGGGGA
>VXAZ01004455.1:259768-321849 GCA_013399875.1 Gymnorhina tibicen | reverse complement strand
GGTGCCCCTCGCTGGGGCGTTTCTCTGTGTGTCGGGGGTTCGGGGTTCCGGGAGGTGAGGGGGAGCTGGGGGCGTTGGGAGGGGTGTGAGGTGTGTGTGGGTTCATGTGTGTGCACGACAGACCCTCTATGCGTGACGGGATGCCTGGGGGTGCAGCAGGACCAGCCAGCCAAGCCCCACGCTCCCACATCGCACCAGGAGGTGTTTCCTGGCACCTGCGCCCTGGACACCCCCGCGGAGCCCCCCAGTTCTCTCGGGGCCACGTGTGCCCATGGCGGAGGGGCACACCGGGGCACACACGTATGTGCGGGCTCGGCCCTGAGCTCTGCAGCGTTTCACGTCGCAGGGAAAGTTTTCCCGATGGCTCCTTCGGCAATTGTTTGGTGAAGGCAGCCCCGGCTGCTTCCCGGCTCCTCCCAGTGATGCCTTCCCTGCTATCACACAGATGAAAACTTCACTGCAGAAGCAAAATGCGCTTCTGGAGCACAGTTTTCCCCCTTTGACACAGCACAAAGGCATGTTCTTCTCCTGGGCTGATCCTAGCACAGACACACACCTGGAGGTGCATGCCGGGATCCAAGGGAACCATGCAAAGGATTCATTTGCCTTTCCCTCCCTCCCTGCTGGAGCCTCCATTGCCTGGCCCTCAGAGCTCAGCAATCACTTCCTTCACCTTGCAGAAGCACTGCTGTCTCTAAAATTAGAATTCCCTCCCGAGGAACAAACTTTTCAAGAGAAGGGGAAAAACCAAACCAGCCCACATTAGGTAGAACTTGGATGAATGGCAAGAACCATCCCCCCCATCCTCCTCCACGGCAAGAGCCACGTGAAAAACAAGGGCTCTGCAGAGTTCTGAGGGTCACTGGGATGGGTTCAAGAGGTCTGTGGGGGTGGCAAGCAGGGGGGGCCCGAGCCCCCTCAGCTGCAGAATAACTCCCAGCAGCAGCAGAGCAAGCACTGGGTGGGCAGGAAGGGGGAGCAGCTGCCTCCTGCTGGCTTTGTGAGCTTTTAAAGTCCTTTTCTTCACTGAGTCATCGAGATCCACTCTCATTTCCAGTGCTCCACCTGAGCCTGCTTCTGCCTGACCCCGTGCTGTCCCCTAACCCAATACCAGTGCTGAGCCTGGCCCTGCTGCACTGCCGGGAGCACTGTCTGCAGCTCCCATGGCATCTCCACACCTGCTGGGGGGCTGAGGGCAAATGAGACTCCAAAACCCCACGAGGAGACAAAACCAGCTCCACCAGTGACTGGAGCCCAGCATGGGGAATGGAGCTGCCTTCCCTGTGGTGCCTGGCTGCTCACGGGGGCTCCCAGCATGGTTTTAAATCTTCTTGAAGTTGTGCCAGGACTTGGTGGGTCCAGGGGGTCCAGCTCAGTGGTTTTGGCTGCTCCCCTGCACCTGGGGCTGGGCTCTCTCTGAAAAACCCTTTCTACCCCATCTCCCGGGGCTGCTCTGCAGAAGCAGCACTTCCAGGGGCCAGGGGCTGCAGCAGGGAGAGATGCAGCAGGAGGGGCTGATGCCCAGAGCATCACTCAGGAGGCTTTGGGGGCCACCTTGTCTCAGAAGAGTGAGCCAGTGGCTCTGGGCAGGGATTGCTGCTCCCGCACTGCCACTGGCATGGCCAGGAGCAGGCTCAGAGAGAGGCAGCTCAGTTCACCCCTTGCCCCTGTGGCCTGAACTGTGGCTGGCAACATTTTAGACCGTTTATCTTTAGGCTGAGCCATTTAATTGTAGGAAAGAGAGTGATTCCAACAAGTGTATCTTGGACTTGTGTTTTATTTAGGAAGCTCAACTTGAAAAATTAAAAATATTCTTTTTTTCCCTGCTCCCTTCATAAATTACTGACACATCCAGCACTGATGGGCCCCGTGCACCGCCTGGGGATTCATTATCGTCACTTTTAGGGCTGTCACTCTCTCTTCCTCTAGTCAGGAATATGAGGAGCGACGTGTTAATGATGCTTTCAGGGATGCCAAACTCACCCCTGGGCTGCGCTCACTGCGCACAGAGGCACAGATCTGGGTGGGAGTCGGAGAGGTTCCTAATTAGGTGCTTTTGATACTCGGAGCCTCCTGTCACATGAGCAGCTTCTCACACGCGGCAGCTGCTTCATCGCCGACCGCGGCACCTTCAGCGCTAACGTGTGGCCGAGCTTCCAGCAGCTTCTCCTGAGGAACAGGGGGGATTTGCCGGCGACTTTGCTCCCTTTGCTCCTCGGGGGCTGCCACCCACTTTGGTCTTTCCCTGTCCTCACAAATAGCAGTGCCAGGGTGCAGACGAAGCTCTGGTGCCTCTGGAGCCCCCCTGCTCCCTGCTGTGTTCTCCACGTGCCGGGTGGAGGTGGCAGCCATGGGGCTGGTGGGGGCCGGCGCTGCCCGTCCCGCTCTGGAGAAGGCGTCTCATGGGCTGACGAACCTGAGATTGACCCTGATGTTTCACCATTCTCAGGTTAGACAGTCCTCGAGGTGCCCCTCGCTGGGGCAGCTGCCGAACCCCCTGCCACGTGCCTTGTGCCTCACACCGTGTACTTGACCAGATCTCCCAGCCTCTGAAGAATTTGGAGGAGACAACAAAGAAGCAGCCCCTTGGCTCTGTTTTTATGGTGGGGTTATCTGTGGCACCCACCCAAACCTCCTCACATTGCCCAGCATGCTCCCAGGGAATCATGGAATCACAGAACCATTTGGGTGGGAAAAGCCCTCTAAGATCACAAAGTGCAACCGTTCTGTCAGCACGGCCAAGCCCATCACTGAGCCATGTCCCCAAGTGCCACATCCACACTCCTTTTAAATCCCTCTAGGGATGGTGACCCCACTACTGCCGTGTTAAAGTGCTTGACAGCTCTTTTGGTGAAGGAATTTTCCCTAATATCCAACCTAAACCCTTCCCAGGTGCAATTTGAGGCTGTTTCCTCTCATCCTGTCACTTGTTACCTGGGAGAAGAGACCAACCTCACCTGGCTACGCCCTGCTTTCAGTGAGTTGAAAGAAAAATGAATGTTAAAAGCTCATCAATCAAAATGAGCGAACTTAGCATGAAATTGAAGGAAGGGTTTTGCCAGTTAGGCACTGATGAGCTCCTTGCAAGAAGTGAGAGAGCCTGGAAAGCTGTCACAAAAAGCACAAAGAAAGGAATCTGTGATCTATTTTCAAGCTCTTTCTGGATTTCTTACTTTGTTTGGGTCCAAACATCCTCCCACTTCTGTGGTGGGGACTGAGCCAGATGCAGCTCTGGGTACTCCACACACAGCCAAGACTATTCAGTGGAGGGACTCCGGATTTCCTTCGGAGGAAGGGAAGAAAAATCTTTCTGACAGGAGCAAGGGAATTGTGGAACCCCTGCCCAGCTTTACCTTCTCTAATACCTCCACTGGAAATCTGAGCAGCTTTGGGGGGTTTTAAGGTTTGTATTACAGGCTTGCAAAGATGAAAAAGAAGAGGAAAAAGCCAAATAAAATTAGTTTTTCTGAGCAAGGTCAAGTTTTAGTAAGTTTGGTACAAAGAATAAAGTATGACAGAATCCTCCCAACTGGCCCCAAGAAGAACAGTGGAAAATACTTCCAAAAATAATCAGGAATCATTTGCAGAAGGAAGAAGAAGAAGGTGCAGGGCAGTGCCTGCCTTACCTGTGAACCCAGGACCAGCTCCCCCGCACCGCTGCCAGCCTCGGCCCCTCTGGCCCGCTGTCCTCCCCCTGCCACCCCCATGCCGGCTTTTATGGCCTTTCTCGTCACCCGGCTGAGCCGAGCCGGGCCACAGCGAGCTGCCACGCTCTCTGCTGGCTTCCTGTTTGCTCATCGAGCGCCTGCGGTAAAATTTCCATTACACGCTGGACAGGCAGGGCGGTGGAGAGAAGTGAGGCAAAAATGAAACCCCAACACGACTCTGTGTTTTAGTGGTTCTCTTGACTCTTAGAAAATGAGAAAGTGCTGTTAAATGGAGACAGAGGTGAGAGGGGATGCCCTGGCTGTGGGAACTGCAGACCGGCCTCCAGTCTCAGTCCATCTGCTCTGGGTTCCCCCTCCTTGTCCCCAAGCGGATGGAGAGGTCCTGCTCCACAGTTCAACAAGATCCTCCTTCCCAACCCCCACACTAAAAAAATGTTTCCCAAATGCTGCCTCACTGAATGGAGCCACAAGACAAAGCTCTGTCCTGCTCTGACCAGAGGCTGTGGGGTTGTCTGCATCCCCCTTCACTTTGTCTCAGCCAGTGATGTAAAACCCAGAGAGGAGAGAAGATCTGGAGGAGAGCGATTTATTTCTATCTTTCATTTATCCTCAGCGTGTGCAGAAGAGCCATTTTGGCTGTAAAACAGAGGAGGGTAAAGGGAAAGGTGGAAAACTGCCTGCCGTGAAAATATGGAACCTGTCAAAGGATCCAGGCCCATCTGGAGCAGGTGCCTGTCAGTCTGGAGGGGAACAACCCCATGACTGGAAAAAGATGAGCTTTAAAGTCCCTTCCAACTCATTGCAGGATTCTCAACAAATGTAAACTGAAAATTCACCGCAATGAGCAGGGACACCTTCCACTAGACCAGATTGCTCCAAGCCCCATCCAGCCTGGCCTTGGATACTTCCAGGGATGGGGCAGCCACAGCTTCTCTGTGCAACCTGTGCCAGGGCCTTGCCACTTTGACAAGAAAGAATTTCTTCCCAATGTCCAATCTAACCCTGCCCTCTGTCAGTTTGGAGCCATTCTCATTTGTCCTGTCACTGCATGCCCTAGTTCGAAAGCACCGAGGTCAAATAAAGTCTTTTAAATATCTCCGATGTTTCTAAATGCCTCTATGGTGAGTGAGCTTGGCCAAGAATCTCTCTAAGCAGCAGATGGCATGAGTTTGACTTAAGGTGCTGCTGAAAAAGTTTCCAGTGGCACCAGGTAAACACGTTCATGCATGGCCTGTCGGATATATTGGCCGATCGCTGTGCACAACACCGCTCATTCAAAAGCTTCAAAATACCCGATTTTCCACCACTGCTTTGATACTGACTTCTGAAAACCCGCCTCTGCTAGAGCAGAGTGTTTGATGACAGCCCCGACAAATGTCCTTGTTGACAATACATGGAAATTCAGCATTTTTTTAACAATTGGCCAAGATTGTGCCCTGCAGAGCTGTGGGATGGACGTGCCAGGTCCAGAGAGCTACAACACACTGCTCACCCAGACCCAGGCCTGGGAAGTGACCTTGACAAGCACAGCCCATTCCTGCAATGAATTGCCCAGTTCTCAGATGAGTACTGGGGCCAGCACACAGTCCACAAGATGTCTTTCTGTACAAATAGGAATCAAGCGGGTAACAAGTTCAAAAGGAAAATGAATTTGTGTTCTGACCCATTGTTCCCTTGGCTCCTTTCCAGCCCTGCCAAGCCCACAAGAGGGGCAGCCCTGAGCGCTGGAGCTCCACATGCCATTACCTCAGGCAAGGAGAACAGAGAAAACTGAGCCCATCTGGTGCAGAAAGAGAAAACACAACCCGAAAGTCCTCCTCTCAGGTGTTCCTGCCTCGAAATGACTGTGGTTGCTCTTTGATGGTCAAGCAGACATTGTTCGCCTTCTTTTTTCTGTTGGCTTTTTTTTTTCTGTCGGCTTTCTTTTTTTTTTTTTTTTTCAACCGTTCGGATCTATTTTTAGTGATGAGGGATGGTGCTCAAGAGGCTCTGCCATGGGTCCGATCGGTGGGGGTTTGGGTCACTCTGGATGCCAGGCAGGAAGTGAAGCACAGCCGGTCCTGCCGGTCCTGCCACGGGCAGTGGGACCCCAAAGATGGTGGGGGGCTGCAGGTGCTGATGAGAGCAGGGGTCCCACATGGGGGGTTGGGGATCCTGATGACAGCAGAAGGATGAAGACACTGCCAGAAGTGGGGGTCCTGCCATGGGAGGTGGAACCCCAGCGATAGCGGGGGGCCGCAGCTGAGCCCACGGGCACCTCGTGATAGCAGTAAATCAAATACTTTTGGTATTTTTTTTTGGCTGTGTTAATGAGACACCTGGAAGTGTGGTTTGCAATGAGAACAAAGTGATTTTTTTTCTTTTTCAGTCCTTTTCTCCAGTGTCTCCGTATTATGGAGGAGGCAGTAGGGAGGGTCGCCATGGTTTCCCTGGGTGCCACATGCTCCTTGCTGGGCTGGGTCATCAGCAGGTGGGAGATGGAGCAGTGCCTGTTCTGGTCAGAGCCTGCAGAGCGCTGGGCTCAGCCATGCTCAAAACGCACCGCTTTTCGCCCTTTTTCCCGCCCGAAAACATGGCGTGACCCTGGCGGGGCGGTTTGGGCTGGTGAAGAGACCTGCTGCACCCTCCACCCTGCCGCGACGCAGCCTCATGGCTGGGACTGCTCAGAAAGCCTTAGATCGGTATCTCGGCAAGAAAAGAGTGGTTTTTATTGTGTTCCACCGCCACAGCCCGTGGCCAGCATGGCCTCAGAGCCTCCGGCTGGGGGGGCAGCGAGGCACAGGCAGAGGGGAGGGAGGGAGCTGCCTGCCGCCCACGCAGTGTTTCCGACCTGGCGTTTGCTACCAGCAGCTTGTCACAAACAAAATAAATTCTGTCTTGCAGCCCTGAAACTAAATTTGGTCAGATAGCACTGTTAATGGCGGCATGAGGGAGAGGAACGTGGCGGTCTGACGGGGAGGGCGAGGGATCCAAGATGGCGCCGTGGCGTGAGGGCAATGGCGGCAGTGAGGGTGGAAGTCACCAGAAACAGCGTTTGAGGATGAATCAGGCACGGGTTCCTCAAGCAGGCACAGTGGGGGAGGAGATGGCTCCATATATTCCAGTGGCAGGAGCAGCCCACGCGGTGGGAAGGGAGGGGATGGCTCCATGTTTGCTGGTGGCGGGAGCACCCACCCTGCGGGAGCTGCTGGCATGGGCACAGGGCTGATTTGCTGAAGCAAAATAATCAGAGAATCATAGAACTTGCTGAGCTGCAAGGGACCCATCAGGATTACTGAGTCCAACTCCTGGGCACGCACAGGACACAAAGTCACACCACGTGCCCGAGAGCCTTATCCAAACCCTTCTCAAATTCAGACAGACTGGGCAGTGCAGACGTAACGCTCTCTTGGGGGAAGTGCAGATCTGAGGTAACAGACGGACCTGCTAAGGAAAAATGGCAACTCCACCACTGCCCTGGGCTGCCTGTTCTGATGTCAGAGCACCCTTTAGGTGAAGAAATTTTCCCCAATGTCCATTCTAAACCTCGCCTGACACAATCGTTTCTTCTTGTCCTGTCGCATGTTGCCTGAAGGCAGAGACCGAGCATACTGGGGGACAGGAGGTGCTTTGCCCCCCCAAGTAAGCATGTGGACACCCCATCCCTGGAAGTATTCAAGGCTAGGTTGGATGGGCCTTGGAGCAACCTGGTCTAGTAGAAGATCTCCCTGTCCATGTCGTGCTCTTCCATGGACCCGGTGACCCACCGCTGCTGACCTGCTGCTCCAGCCTAAACCCCCCATGCCTGCCTGTCCTCCCGTGTTTGTGCTCGTGAGCTCTCCTTCCACCCACAGAGGGAACTATTTTTAGCAGACTCTAATCAAGTGTCAGTGTTGGCTCTGAGCGTGGCTTTCAGCGGAGGGCTCCTTCTTTCACCAAATGCTGGCAGGAACTGCGGTGTGTGTTTTCTTTTAAATCTAGTTGAGAATTTACACAATGTGCCGCAGAGCAGTGGCGGTTATTTCGGGCTCATCACACCCAAGCCCACACTGAGTGATCACCAGGTGACTCTCCACTTTGGTGAGGGCTTGGCAGACCATCCCCCTCCCAGTCCCGTGCTGCCAGCAGCACCCGCTTGCCTTGCCTGACCCCTCAGGAGCCGGCTCCAGGCCAGGGCTGCCCAGACAAGAGGTAGGTTTGCTGCTCTTGGCACGTTTATCTCCTGCACAAAGATGTTGTGTTGGTACTTTGAATCTTGCAGGAAAGGAAAATGCTCCATGTTCAGCCCTGGAGGTCACAGCCTCCTCTGGCTGAATGCCCCTCATGTGGGGCCGGCTCCCCTTCCACTGAGGTCTCCCTGCTCTGTTCACTGTGTCCCGGGACAGATACGGAACCTGCTCCTCACCACGTCTCGAGCAGCTCTGATTCAGCAAGAGCTGGGGTTGGGGTGAGCTCTGTTTCACTTTGGCTGCTGAACTCACAGCGGGGACTTGGTGCTTCTTCAACTGAAGTGTGACATGATCCGAGCTGAACTTCATAGAGTCATAGAATCTCCCGAGTTAGAAGAGACCCACAAGGATCATTGAGCTCAACTCCTGGCCCTGCACAGGACACCCTAACAATCCCACCCTGTGCCTGAGAGTGTTGTCTAAACGCTCCTTGAGCCTTGGGACCGTGACCACCACCCTGGGGAGCTTGTTTTAGTGCCCAACCACCCTCTGGGGGTTCCTTTTCCTAATATCCAATCTAAAATATCCCAAGACACAGCTCCAGATGTTCCTCAGGTCCTGCCCCTGGTCATACAGAGAGATCAGTGCCTGCCCCTCCACCTCCCTCAGGAGGAAACTGCAGACCCCGACAGTCTCCCCTTGGTCTCCTCCAGGCTGAACAAACCAAGTGACCTCAGCTGCTCCTTGTATGGCTTTCCCTCCAGATCCTTCACCATCCCTGTGTAGCTCCTTTGGATGCTCTATTATAGCTTTGGTTTCCCTTCAGACAGGAGGAACTGCCTCTACTCTGGCACTAAGTCTTTGTTTGGATCGAGGGTGTGGTATTCTTGACCTCCCACCACTGCTCATGGCATCTCCCCTCCCAGGACTGTAGTCTTGAAGGGTCACAAATCCTTCTAGTCATGGGAAGAGACAAAGAATAGTTCAAGAAAACCAGAGAAAAAATTTATTATTGTCCTTTATAAAATATCTCCAATAAGTTATATAGGCAAATATTTAAATTAAAATAAATTAACTCCACTCTATGCTGGGACACGCGACTGTCCATAAAGTCAAACTAGGATTTATGTTTCTTTGAAAAAATATGCCCTAGATCTCCGATGTAAGATTTGAAAAAAATATCTATGCTTGGTGAGAGGAAGGAGAAATCTGCACTGGACAGAGGGGTTAAGGTGCGGTGCTGAAGCTGCCTGGTGCCAGTGGCACCTCCACATCCAGCTAAGTGCTAAGAGCATCCTCATCGTCACTCCAGTCAGGAGGAGCGTCTGTCCCAAAGTACCGATCACCAAAATTCCCTGTGGGGAGAGAGAGAGTCAGAGTGCAGCACTGTGGGAGCCTTGGGACCCATCCTCCTGCCTGTCCTCATCAGAGCAGGCAAGGGGACCAAAGCAGGTTTATCTGACAGCTTGAACAGCAGGAAAACTCGAGCGGCAGCAAAACTGGAGCAGCCTGTAGGCTGGTTTAGCGCTTGGTGGAAGGTGTTTTCTGGCACAGTAGAGGTGAGGACAGAAGAACACAGTGAGCTTGTTTTGGGTGAACTTGTGGAAGGCGGCAGCTTAGGGAAGGAAGCGGGCACAGGGCTGCTCCAGCTGTCCCAGCCTGACTTCTCTGCCTGGGGCTGGAGGAGGCTCAGGGCATGTGGAACGGCTCCTGTTGCTGACAAGGCAATGGCTGCCTGGCAGCTCTCAGAGCCAGCATGGTGATCCTGACACCCACCTGGCAGCAGGACCCAGGAGGGGCAGTGGGGCTCTGGGTAATGTGAGGCCAGACCTAAACTGCTGCTGACAACCAGGGCTTCCTGTCCTCTCCCCAACAGAAGCACTAAAAATCCCCTCACCACAGGTCATTCCTACCAAGACACTCACCGATGCCGGGGATTATCCGGAAGAGGTCATTCACCTTCTTGTCCACAGCCGTGGTGATGATCTTCACCCGGGGGAAAGCATAGGCGACCGAGTGGACACCCATCTCTGCCATGAGCAGGGAGAGCAGGAAGATCTTGTCCTCTGGGACATCATGATCCTACAGGAAATGCACACGCATAGCTCAGGGTGAGTTACCCCAGCCTGCGCTGTGGGCCCTGACACCCTCCTTCCCATGGAGGAGCCAACTCCAGGCACATCCCCTCAGCATGGCTGTGGCTGGTGCTTTGGAAGTTGCTCCAGAGCCAACCCCCTGCCCAACACCATCCGTACCAGCAGCACCCTCACTGCCATCATGGCCGCGGCGCCCGTGGAGACCGTGCAGTCCATCAGGATGACGTGGTCTTCGCTGATGTCCTTCGGCAGCCGCAGGTAGTGGAGCTGGGTGGAGGAAAGAGAGACCAGCTTAGAGGCTGCAGGCAAATGGAGCAACCCTTCTCTCTGAGGGGTGAAGGATCCCTCCTGCCTCTCTGTCCCCGGGACCCCGGCTGCCAGCTCGGAGCCAGTGCAAACACTTGGCAGCAAACCAGCCGCTGCGTGCACAAGCTCGCTGGCAAAACCCACCTGAGCAGCTTTCAGAGCACTCAGCCCCTGCCAAACTCCCGGGTCGCTGAAGAACTGCCAGGAAGCACCTGAGCCACGCCCCTGCCCTGCACGCAGGTTAACACCAGGAGGTGTCCTCAGCAGCCCCACGCTTTACCTCCGGCTCGCCCGTGTTGCAGTTGGTCTGGATCAGGATGGTGCCGATGCGGACGTCCTTGCACACCGCGCGCAGCGCCGGCTCCATGGTCTCTCCTGCCCGCAGGATGGACACCCCGGTGATCTGCAGCACACGGCCGGGGTGGTTGCATGGTGTAGGAGCTGCCACCACTCCACACTGGGTCTCAGCAGTGGGGGACTCTAACGGGCAACCCAAAAGCACATCCCTTCCAAGAGGGCTGCACCACTCCCAGTCCACGCTGCCACCCTCAGTGAGAGGGCGTGAGTGGCACAGTGACATTGCTGATGGCACCCTTGGTCACCGATCTGCCTTTCCTGATGGTACAGGGTGTCATACCCATGATAGCAGGCACCAAACCCAGCCTGATGGCAGCCAGGGCTTCCAGTGCACCCCCACAGGGCAGGTCTCAACAGTGCTTTGGCTTCCACTTACTTGCTTCCCGCTGTACGTCCTCCCTTCATAGTCGTGTCCCTGAGGGGTCTGGACTGTGCAACTCTACAAAAAAACCATGTGAGAACAGTTACCAGGGGGTCTGATGTGGCTCTCACAGAAGCCCTGGAGTTAGCCAGCTGCGAGGGCTAGACCCTTGGACACCAAGGCTGGACAAAGAGCTGTCACCCAGGGCCACAGCATTGCTCCGTAGGACTGGGGACTCCTGGTGCTTTTCAATCTGAGGGTTAAAAGGGCTGAGGGTTAAAATGGGGAAGGTTGGAGGAGCAGTACCAGGACTGTCCTGGCTCCCCAGCAGTTGAGGGTTAGGAATCAGAGAGGAAACCCAGCATCTACAGCCCCGAACCCACCTGGAATGGGAGCAGGGAGAGCGCGTGCTCAATCAGCAACCGCATCAACCTCTTGGAGTAGAAAATGAACTCATCTCTGCTGGTCTCTTTGTTTCTAGAGGGGGAGGAAAGGCAATGTCAGCTCAGGACCAAAATGTGTCCCAGGAGATGCTGGCAGAGGTCTGGCGGTCCCTGTCCGTTCCTGGTTCTTGTTTGCACCATCTGAGCCTGAAACTGTGGTGTCCGTTTTAAGGTAAAAAGCAGAAAAATTGTTGGCAAGATCACTGAGCAGTAACTACACAGCTCCTCTATGCAGGGGCCACCACCATCTGCCCTGTCTTGTATCTCCAAGCCATACAGACAGGCAGAAGTGGGATTGGGAAGCCCAATGACAGGCCAGCCTGTCCCAGCAGCATCTGAGCCCCATCCCACCCCAGGAGCCACAGCAGGGGCTTTACCTGATGATGGTGTGCATGCCCCTCACCTGAGGGGTGCTCTTCAGCACACTGAGGGTCTGAGGAAGGGGGTGGCACTGGTGGGCAGAGGCCAGGGCAGCCCTGAAAACCAAAGACACGGTCAGAAGGTCTGGGGAAGGCTGCCCGAAGGCTGGAGCACAGCACACGGCCAGAGCCATCCTCCCAGATGTCACCTCACACTGCAAACACACACAGAGGCCATCCAGCTGAACTGAGCCAGCAGCCAGCCCTGCCTGGTCCCTGCCATGGCAAAGGGACCTGCTCCCACGAACTGGGGTCACTGGAGTTAGGGAGACTTTGCAGCCCAAGGACCTGCCCTTCCTGCTGACCCAGGTTCATAGAATGGTTTGGGTTGGAAGGGACTTTAAAGACCATCTTGTTCCAGCCCTGTGCCATGGGCAGGGACACCTTCCACTAAACCAGGTTAATCCAAGCCTCGCCCAACCTGGCCTTGAACACTTCCAGGGATGGGGCAGCCACAGCTTCTCTGAAGGTGGCTGGCCCATCTTCCTTTCCACTGTTTGGGAAGAAAGTAGAAAATAAAATCAAAACCATCTCCTATTCCAGAGTCTTATCTGTTGATGGATCTTGGACTCATGGGGTGAGGAGGGGCTGTTGTGGTTGTCTCTGACCTACAAGTGTCAGATGTCACTAGGAATTGGACAGGCATCCAGGCTGGCAGTGCTGGCACATATCTGGAATGTGACTATTTCAGAGAGCACCTGGCCCATTCCAAATTGGGAACAGCTTCAAGACTTTATGGCTGGACAGGACTGGCTCTGTGTGACTCATTCCACATAACGAATAGGGCTGGGAGCTATTCTGGGATCAAGGGAACACCATTCATGGGGAAGCGCACAATGGAGCCCCATTAGTCACTTCTCCCTGTGAGAACGGCAGTAATGAGAGGAAGGTCACATTTGGCTTCCACAAGGCTGGGCAGGATGGACAAGCAACTTTGTCTGGGAGGAGGGCTGGGGTTTGAAAGCCACACGTCAGATCACACACGTGCCAGCGGCTGCATCCGGCAAAAAACACAGAGATGTCGGGGATGCAGAGAAGAGAGCAAATGAAAGCACTGCATGATTAAGATTTCAAATCAAGCAGAAACCTGGATTAATGGCACACAGAGGCACGCAAGCAGAAAGGAAGACAGAGAAGATGGATAGGCATGGAGGACGGCAGAGCTTGAGGCCTCCATCCACATAGCCATCTCCTGGTCTTGGCCAACCAACATCAAACGAGACATTCCCAAGGCCTGTGGGTACTTAAGGGCTCCTTCTTGCTTTACCAGCTCCAGTCCCGTGTAGCAGCCAAGAGCCCCCTTGCAGGGAACGCTCCAGAGAGCCAGGACAGCTGGCAGCCATGCGGAGAGCATGGACGGGTTGTGGTTCCCTTGTGGGTTTGCCCGCTGTGTGCAGACCCCATTGCTGGTTTGGGACAAGCAGCCCTCAAGGCCCCGGCCCTGCTGTCAGTGAAGCGAGCTCACTCCGTTAGTCGCTGTCTCGCGGGTTCGAAGCCCTTGGAGATGCTCCCATGCCAGGGCTGTGCTGCTGGCAGCACCCACAGCTCTGCCCCCACAGCCCTGCCCCCATGGCCCTCCCTTCCATCCTCCTGCCAGAGCTGGCCTGGGGACAGATCCTGGGGACACAGCCCTGCCTAAACCCCTCTCAACCCTCTGGATGCCAACATGTGGTGGTGAGGGCATGAACCCTGCCTTGGGCAGATGCTGGTGCTGGCATGGGGGCTGCCAGGTCACCTGCTTTAGCGGGCAGAGATGGGCCCCCAACACAGAACCACACACCTGCACATGGCCTTGGCTGGGTTTGCCTAGGTGACAAACTGCTGTTGCCTAAACCAGAAGAGCTGGTGGGGTCATTTCCCATCACCACAGCTCACCAAGGAGCACAGGACTGAGCTTGCCACCGGCACCTTTCCCCTCCATCACTGCCAGGTCCATGTCACTGCATCCCACCACGCCAGTGGAATGGGCAGCCCCTCTTCTGTTGTGGTGTGACCCGACTCCTGCTCCCTGCCACAGATACCAAGAGTTTTCCAACCTCTGTGAGCAGTGGGAACACCTCCCCTGCATTCTGAGCTGTCAACAGACCCCCAAGAAATGCTGTCAGTATTCTGTCACCAAGTTTTCCACACCTTCGTTTAACACCCATGCAGTGTGGGGACAGGGAGGTCTGGATACCACCCTGCTTGGAAGCCACTCAGTGTTGTGGGGGTCTCCATGGTGCTTTCTGGGAAACGTCCCATTTTTGGGATAAAGCTTCTCTTTCAAGTGCCCTCACCTCTGTCTGGCCCACACAGCCCCAGCAAAGCGGGATCGATCCCATGAACTGTCTGCCCCAAGATCCCCCGCCCAGGTTAGTGAGGCGGCTCACCCTGCACAGCCCTCGCCCACTCCCCGCCGTTAGTGTCACAACCAAAACACTGCCATAAGCGTTTGTCTCCTCACATATCCCAGCGCAGCTTCCTCTGGTCACCCGGTGGGAGGGATGTTCAAGGGAGACAAGACAGGAGACACGAGAGTTTAAGAGGAGAGGGACAAACACGACATGAAACAGAGGAGAAAGCACTGTCATTAGTCAGAGGGGGAAAAAAATCCCCTAACTGATCAATGGCTCTTGGACCTGCCTGGTGTCTGGGCCATCACCGTGCAGACCCAACACTCCTCCCTTGGTGACCAAGTCATGTCACCGCTGCTCTCCATGGCACTGGCTCCACTCCCGGCTCCATGAGGGAAAAGAACTGTCTGCTCTCACTGTCCTGGAGCCACAGCAGGGACACTGTCCCACCTCTGTCCCAGGTAGTACCACACTGCAACGGTGGCTCTTGGAGTCCGGAGGGATGTAGAACCATAGAATCCTAGAATGGTTTTGTAAGAAGGAACCTTAAAGATCAGCTCATTGCACCCACCCTGCCATGGGCAGGGACACCTTCCACTAGACCAGGTTGCTCCAAGCCCCATCCAACCTGGTACTCAACACTTCCAGGGCTCATGCCGAGCCCTCACCCAGGGCTCTGCTGCAATCTCAGAGCAAGCGCAGGCGCTCAAGGCCAAAAAACTTTGTCCAACCAAAAAATCCTTCACCCAATCTGCCCTGCTCCCAGGCAAGCTGCTTGTGGGCTCACAGGGGTGTCCCCCCTCCTGCATGATGATGATCTGCTCAAGCCTTGGAGAACATGGAAAGCCAAGAGCACTGGAAACATGGAGAGAAACCTGGCTCTGAACAGAACATTGCCTGCAGGGAAGACCTTCCTTCCCCTGGGCTCACCATGACTGGAGAGGGGCTGCAGGCTGAGGGAAGAGCTCAGCCCTTCCAGCAGCCATCCCACCACTGCTGTCACCCCCTGCCCATCCTGGGAGGGAAGGAGGGAGCGCGATGCCTCTGCTCCCTCCCAGCCAAGACAGGACTGTGATGGAACATCCAGACGGGCGGCCATGAGCACGTCAAGAAAATGTCTTATTTTGGAAACTTATTTTTTCCCCCTGAGAACAAAAGCTTTAAAGGGAAAAAAAAATGGAAAGAAGAAGAAAGAGAGAGAGAGAGAGAGAGAGAGAGAGAGAGAGAGAAAGGGGTGACCATCTCCCAGGAAGGCTTCAGGGAGCATCCTCAGCTCTTTGTGGAACATGCTATCGAGCAGGAAGCAGACAAGAGACATCCAGCTACAAAGGAGATGATGCAATCAAGGCATTTCAAACACGTACACGGCTGCCTTTCAGGGCTGACATTTCAAACAAGGGCTATTAAACTGCGCCGCGGGTTGATATTTAAAGACACAATTGGCAAAGGGCACGCCAAGCTGATCGGGACCTTGGGGATGGGGAATATTGATTGGTGAGGGGGAATCAGCTGGAAAGAGTGCTGGCTCCAGGAGCGGGGCTGGTTGCTGAGAGTGTGGCAGGAGAGATGGATGCCTCAGCATGGGCGGGCTGCTGCGGCTCCTGCTGCCAGGCTCCAGGAGAAATACCCACCTGGGAGTGCTGGTATGGAACTACATCTCCAGCATGAGCACAGTCAAACATGGGGGAAGCTGGACAAGAAATATCCCAAGAATGCTACGGTCCAACCTGTGCTCTGAGGGAATAACTGGGAAGGCAAGCATGCTCCTCAGGAGCCAGGGGTTTCAGGGTGAAAACAAGCCTTGCATGCCCAAGGAAGGCACCATTTGCTTTAAACTCCCCAGAATTCACCCATCTGAGTGGCGAAAAGCACTCCCTGCCTGTCCCAGCCAGTGCCTTGGCCAGGAGAGGCAGCCCTGGAGCACAAGGACCACAGAGACGCCTCGGACTGGGGCCAGATCTGAGCACTCAGGTTCTATCCTACCAGCACAAAGCCCTCCCTGTGTCCCCACTGCCGCCAAACAGCAGCGACTTCAGAACAACAGCCGTGACATTTAGATGAAGCCATTCCAGACACGAGGATGGGGAATTGTTTGCGGTGAAAAGCCCATATTTGCCAGGCACATCTCACTCGACGTGACTCTCCATCCACCCCACTCCTCTTGCAGAGAGGCGGCGGGGCTAGGGGGAACCACAGCAGCAGTAAAGCACTGGGGCTCCACCAGTGGCAGCAGATCTGGGTTTTTGCAGGAATTTTTTTCCAGATTTTCTATCAAAGGCATAAATGGAAGCCTTAAACAGAACATAAAACCACCTGTGGCTGGGGTGATCATGGAGGGGTTTTGGGAGGTCAGAGTTACCTTTCCAAACGTGCTATCATAAAACTTCGAATACTTTATGGATATATTAAATACCTGATTTTCAAGTGCAGGAAAAGATCACCTGTTCTGAGCACCCCTTTGATTAAAGAGGAGAAAGGAAATTTTATGTGTGCATAACTATCTAACTATCTATATACACATATATATCTACACGCATATTAGCCTCCTCTCTAACGTTCTTCCTGCCATTTTTTAAAGCAACAGATTTCTCTCTTCCCACCTGGACCTCCAGACACAGAGGGAAGCTTACATGTCTGTATGGAAATGTCAGGCCCCAGGGTGTTAAACAAAGGGAAATAAAATAAAACATCCACTTGCCTAGTCTAGGAAATGACTGGCTGAGGCAGAAATAAGTAAAGCAGAGCCTTTTCCCTGTTCATCTCAGTTATTTTAAAAGCTCATTGTATGCCAAATGTAAATTTTAAGGTTACTTGACTTGAGTATCTCCATGCAATGATGGAGATCTAAATGGAAACCCACTTCCAGTAATGCATTCCCTCTGCTTCCTACAAGAATACCTGAAAGCCCAGCTGGCTTCTTAATGGAAGCAAGAGAACTGAAGTCCCATCTGGGGCCACGCTCTGAAGAGGTTAAGTAAATCAACACGTATGTTACAGCATCCATCTGCAGATACTGAGAAATTAGAAATCCTGTTGGATTTAGGCAGCAGGATTTTCTCAGTCCTCCAGAAGTGGCTGTGCATCCTCCAGAAGCTGTGGGAAAGTTGGTACCTCTGGCCATGTGAAGCTGCTACGTTCCTCTGGGTGCCACCAGGCAGATCTCTGCGTGCAGCGAGGGGTCCAGGGCTCTCACCACCCTCAAGACCACAGACTGGTTTGGGCTGGGAGAGACTTTAAAGAACATGTCATTCCAACCCCCTGCCACGGGCAGGGACACCTTCCCCTATCCCAGGTTGTTCTAAGCCTCATCCAGCCTGGCCTTGACCACTTTTAGGGATGAGGCAGCCACAGCTTCTCTGGGCAACTCTGGCCTCACCACCCTCACAGGGAAGAATTTCTTCCTATTACCCAATCTAAATATCTCCTCCTTTAGTTTAAAACTGTTCCCCCTTGTCCTATCACTATCTGCCCATTTAAAAAGTCACTCTCCACCCTTTTTTCAAGATGCTTTGACTAATCTAATAATTGATGTTTAATGATATTTAATCATCAGGGACGGAGAGTGGCTCTGAAAACTGTTAATCTTAGAGGATGAAGAGAAATAAAAGAATCTCAGGATGAAAAACCTCCCCTCCTGCAGAGACCAGGGATCCCCAGCTACAAACCTGGCCCTGTCCCAGCTTCAGGGGTCTGCACTCAAGCTGGCAGTACCTCCCTGGGGAGCAACCCTGTCCCTGCCATCCCAAAGCCAAGGGCAAGGCGGCCTTTTGTCACCCCGGAGTGCGACGAGGCCGCGCGCTCCGGGAGCCGCCGGTCCCGCCGCAGGTCGGGGCGAGGCCAAGCGGTGCCTGGCATTGGAAATGCCTCGGCTGCACAGACAGGACAGAGTGAGGGCTCTTACCTGACACTGAGTTCACGCTGCGGCAGCAACACAAAGACACAACGCAACCGGTATTAAGCATTGTCAACACCAGGGTCGTTTCAAGATAAAAAAAAAGGAAAAATAGGAGTATTTTCCTGAATTCACATGTAGCCTTTTGCCCTTCTTCCCCTCCCCAGGTCAGTGAAAGCACCCCCCCAAACCAACCCCTTGCCTGGCTCACAGCGGCACCCTGGGGGTGCTGGGTTTGCTGTGATATTCCCTGGCTGGATCCCAGGAGCTGGGGGAAACAGCCATTCCCCTTTCCTGGACTCTGCCTCAGGGCTGGGTGCCCTCCTCAGCCCAGCACTAGCAGGGATGCCAGGGCTCTGATCCTTCCTCCTGTGACCAAGGGTTTAGAAACCACCTTCCCAACCTGCCAGAATTTAGTGCTGGGAATTCAGGCAGCCAGGTACTCCAGGAGGAGGAACCTGCCAAGACACCTTTGCCCAAGAGCAGTCCCTCCTGAGCAGGCATGGGAAGCCAGATGCCGTGGCATGCCAGTTCCCATCCCAGGCCTGAGCAGCTCCTGCCACCTGGGAGCTCCAAAAAAGACCAAAAAATGACTTGAAAGAATCAAGCCGTTTACTTTCCAGTGCATCTATCTCCAGGTCACGCTCCCTCCACCTCCCAGGACATCACTCCGAGCATCTCCACGACTGAAACATCACCAAAGCTACAGCTGTGGGTGGGGTGGGAGGAGGCTGTGCTGCCTGGGGACAGCAACACAAAATGCCATCAGTTCATTGCAGGGTCCCAAACCACCAGCCAGGACTGGCCCAGGACAAACAGAAGACTTAAAGCCAGCAGTGAGGAAGTGATGAAGCATGTGCCTGGATTGGGGCTCAAACGTGACCAGACTTTGGATTTTGAAACCCAGGAGCTGCACACAGCACAGAAGTGGAAAAGTAGGCTCCTGACTGGAAAGCCTGTGCAGCAGTGTCTGCATGGGAGGGAAGAGAAGCCCAAGAGCTGGAGCAGTGGAGGGTTTGGGGCAATGCTGGCCCTGGGAGGGTTGCAGGCAGGGAGACACATCCCTCAGGTCCTGGGAGGGTGGCTGGTTTGTCCCCTGATGACTTGCTGTCCCAGGGAGGGAAGAAAGCTGCTGCTGGACCACAGCTGGCAGAGGAGCCAGGACCAACCAGAGCACAAGGAGAAGGCAATTTCCTTCACTGGAGTGAGGGAGAGGGCTGGGAGGAGTTCACAGGGACTCCCACACCTGGAGCACAGGAGAAGCCAGGCCATTCCCACCTGGGCACCCAGAGCATGGCTCCCTGCCAGGCAAGGCTGTGAACCCCCCTCACCACCCAAGGACCGGGCAGCTCTTACCTCTTCCAGCTGGCTGTGGACGTGCTGAACAATCAGGTCAATGGCCACAGTGTTTCCACTCCCTGGAGTGACCCAAAAGCAAAAGAATCACAGAGTCAGAATTGTTAAGGTTGGAGAAGCCCTCTAAGATCATCAAGTCCAACCATTAAATCAGCATTGCCAAGCCCACCACTAAACCATGTCCCCAGGTGCCACATCCACACGCCTTTTAAATCTCTCCAGGGATGGTGACTCCACGACTGCCCCGGGCAGCCTGTGACAGCCTTTTTGCTGAAGAAATTTTCCCTGACATTCAATCTGAACTTCCCCCGGTGCAACTTGAGGCCGTTTCCTCTTGTCCTGACACTTTATACCAGGGAAAGAAAAGTCACTCTGGTCAGCACCACAGGTTTTTTCCATGTTTCTTCCCTAAATTCCCTACTGTGTTCAAAACCACACTGGTTCCCCAAACAGCCCTTTCCTAGCAAAGCAGGAGACATTCCTGCTTTTACCAAATCCCTGTTCAATAATCTGGATATCTCCAAGTCACCTCCAGCTCTTAAACTGCTGTGCTGCAGGAGCTCGTAGGGCAGGAGACCGGCTGAGGGAAATGTACAGACTTTCTCCATACTTTTGGGGAGCGTTTGGAGAGCCCCAGCTGGAGGGACCTTTGCTTTGGCACGGGACAGCCACTCCGTGCCCTCGCCAGCCAGAGAGAGACGGCTGGCAGAGCTGAGGGCAGAGGGCTGGGCTCTCTGAAGGGTCTCAGGGGTGCCACTGAGGACAGCCCCGGGCAGGTACCTCGGGGCACAACGATGTCTGCCAGCCGCATGGTGGGCTGGATGTACTGGTCGAAGGCGGGTTTGACAAACTTGTTGTACTGCTTGATGACGCCCTCGATGTCCCGGCCACGCTCGCTGATGTCCCTGCGCAGGCGGCGCACCAAGCGGATGTCCGAGTCCGTGTCCACAAAGATCTTCAGGTCCAGGAGCTGAAAGGAGAGGGGAGGGGACAAACCCCACCGGGTCAGGTGTGGGATTCAACCCACCTTCCCCTGCAGCCCCAAGAGGGGCTGAGCCCAGCCCAGCCCAGCACCCAGATCTGCTCTGCTCCTGCCTGCGTGGAGCTTTTCCCTGGAACCCGGCTGGTGCTCCTGCGAGTCCCCTGCTGCCACCTTACTCTCGTGTCCCCTGGGACCTGTCCTGCTCCAAACTCTGTCCCTACTGCTAAGCAGCTCCAACACTTTGGCTGGATGTTATTTAAGAGCAAGGAGGAGACAAGAGGAGTTACTGTCCGTGACACACACCAAGCACTGGCTTCTGAATCAAAGAATCCTTGGATGGTTTGAATTGGAAGGGACTTTAAAGATCATCTCATTCCAAGCCCCTCCCACAGGCAGGGAATTAATGCTGGAAAGGAGCCCAGCATAGCAGGGCAGCTCATGACTCTGCCCTTAATTGCCAGAGGCAGGATTGGGGATGCTGAGTGGAGTCTCCTGGGGGATTCACCCAGCTGTCCACTGGAGGTCATCCTTGCTCCAGAAAAGTGCAACCCGAGCGCTCGCTCGGCAGGGGAGGAAACTTTTCAGACAGAGCTTGGCTAAGTCTGTGCATGGCTCACTGCCTGCTGCAGCATTTGTCAGGGTTGCAAAGATGCTCCGAGGAATGGAGACAGGCTGAGAGAGCTGGGGTTGTACGGCCTGCAGAAGAGAAGGTTCTGGGGAGACCTTAGAGCCCCTTCTAGTGTCTGAAGAAGCTCCAAGAGAACTGGAGAGGGAAATCTGGACAAAGGCCTGGAGTGACAGAGCAAGGGGGAGTGGGTTCACATTGACAGAGGGCAGGGTTAGATGGGATATTGAGAAGAAATTTGTCCCTGTGGGAGTGGTGAGTCTCTGGCACTGGGTGCCCAGAGAAGCTGGGGCTGCCCCATCACTGAAGTGTCCATGGCCAGGTTGGACAGCGCTTGGAGCAACCTGGGGTAGTGGAAGGTGTCCCTGCCCATGGCAGGGGGTGGGACAAGATGAGCTTTAAGGTCCCTTCCAACCCAAACCGTTGTGTCATTCTATGATAAAGCCAAATAATCCCCAAGAGAGCCTGAAGTGCTGGATGATTCCATGCCAGGAACACCAGACTCTGTGCAGTAGAAGTTCAGCAGACTTTGCCTCTGGCTGTGCAAGTTGCAGCATGCAGTGTGGAGGTGGGCTATTTCTAGTTGTGTTTATGCATCAGCACTGCCAGGAACCAGGTCACCAGTCAGCTCCTGCTTCCTGGGCACGAATGGCTGAGATCGAGGTATTTGCTGAAACACTTGACCCCTGCCAGGGGCTCTTCCCCGGCCACTGCAGAGTCAAAGGCTTTTTCTCCTGCACAGGGAAGTGCTGCAGCAGCTAGTCTATCCTGGAAGAGAAGGTCACCTCCCTGCTGCAGGACCTCAGGAGACAGCATCCTCCCACCATCTCACCCTGGAACTGCTTCAAAACCCTTCCTCACCTTCAGGAGCTCCTTGTCTGCAAATGCCATGATGCCTTCGAAGATAATCACATTGGCGCCATACAGGGTTTTCTGTGGAGTCAGAATGGATGTGGTTAGGCACAGAACATCTGTTCAGAGGTGCCCTGTTCCAGGGAATCTCTCTGGGTTGTGACTGTGACAGCTCACCCAAAAAATGCACCCTGAGCCAGGCACGGAGCAGAGGGTGACAGTGCCGATCGGACTGCAAAGGGCAGGGGCTGGAGGGGTCCAGTCGGCTCCCCCTCTCCCCTGCCTTGGCCAACCCCCACCTTGTCCCACCCCCTCAGTGTCCCATACCCATTCCTTCTTCCGGCTGTGGGTGGTGAAGTCGTAGATGGGGATCTTGACGCTCTTGCCTTGCTTCAACTTCTTCAGGGTGGCGATGATGAGGTCAAAGTCGAAGGCGTCGGGGTGGTCAAAGTTGAAATCGTTGCTGGCTGCCTGCTCCTGCTGCTGCTTGGTCAGCACCTGCCACAGAGCAGAGCTTAGGGCACGTGGCTGGGCAGTTCCCTCCCCACTGCCGTGCCCAGTCACCTCCTCCCTGCCCCAGGAGCCACCGGAAGGGAAAACCACATGGCTGTCCCTAAATCTACAACGTTTCCTTACCGGGGGTTACCACACAATCCCAGATTGGTGTGGGTTGGAAGGGACCTTAAAACTCATCTCATTCCAAACCCCTGCCATACGCAGGGACACCTTTCACTAGAACAGGTTGCTCTAAGCCCTGTCCAACCTGGTCTTGGACGCTTCTAGGGATGGGGCAACCACAGCTTCTCTGGGCAGTGGCAGCCTGAGGAGCCTGGCCAGGCCAACAGGGGTGCAGCCTCACCTTGTAGAAGGAGTCCATGGACAGCAGAACCACCCACGGGACATCAAGAGCCTCAATGATCATGGTAGCCACCGTGGTCTTCCCAGAGGCGCTGCCTCCTCCCAGGCCTGCCAGGGAAAAGGTGATGAAGCCACCAACCCCAGGCACAGCCCTTCCCACCACAGGCTGGAGCCCAGGTCCTGCACTGTTGCACTAAGCTGGAGGAGCCTCCAAAGAGGGAAGTCACAGACACTCCAAGAGATTATGTCTGAAAATGTCAAATGGCACGTACTGGAAGTGCCAGCAACATGCCCAGCAAAAGCTGGGAAACCCATCGTTAGATGGTTATGTAACACGGGGAGTGCTGGCATGGGAACCAGCCCAGACTAAATCCCCAGGAACTCGTGACAGCCCAGGCAACAGGAGTTGAGGGAACAAGAAGCAAAGAGTGTGGCTTCCTATAATCCATCACCCCCCCTGCACACTCTTGGGTTCAGCCCACCCAGTCAACGCAGGACTAACCACGGGGACTCCCCCTGCTCCTGTCCAGGCTGGAGCCAGCCTCAAATTTCCAAGGAGGTGGTGGGTCAGCAATCCCACCAAGATCTCCTGAAGAGCCATGGGGCAGGTGACACAGATGCTGCCTGGGCAGAGCGGAGGTGGCCTACCTATGACAAAGGCCTCCTTGGACTGTGTCCCGTGCTCGTTGTACCAGGGTGGCCGGCCCGCCGTGTAGATGGTCCTTTTGCTGGTCCGCAGCAGCGGGGGCTCAGACTTGCACTGGCTGGTGGTCCGCTTCCGGGGGGGCTTGGTGGAGCCCACTGTGGGATACAGCCGGTCCAGGGATTCAGCACTGCTGTTACTGGGGTGGGGAGAGGAAGGAGCACAGTTACCGGGGGCGGGGAAGGACGCGCGTTCCTGCTGTGTGGGAGCGGGGCCTTGGGAGATCCCATTGTGCACTGAGGGATGCAGTGGGACAGTGGGATGGCCAAGCACTACCAGCACCCACATCTCTGTGACCCATGGCCACGGACAACACCGAGGAATTCTCACGCAGAAGCAATTTGAACCTGGAAGAGGCGCCATGCAAACATCCCTATCTAAAGTCCTGCTGTTTGAGGAATGTCTGTGTGAAATAAATCCCCCGGTGCGCTCTCAAAGCATTGAGGGGTGTGTTACAGGGGGCAACAACCCACCCTGATGTGCCAGGGGACCTTTCTTGGGGATGGAAGTCAAACACACGGGCTACAGCACAACCATCCTCATCCCCCCATCCCCAATCCCTTTCCTCTCCCCACTTTGGAGGCTCGACTCCCACCCAAGCTCTAGTTCTCCCACCGTTTTGTCCTGAAGCCCCCAGGGCAGAGCTAGACAGTGCTGGGCAGAGCCCTCAGCTTTGCCTTGGGAGCTGAGAGAGCTCTGAGCTCACCCAAAGCCCTGGAGCTGCTGAACACTCTCCCTTATCTTCCCTCCGGGAGAGGGAGAGGAACAAGGCACCCTCCAGAGCCCTTTCCACCTTGGCAGGAGGAGAGCTGTGGCCGGGAGGCGGTAAGTGGCCTCTGGCCAGGAGATAAGCTGCAGCCGCTGCCTGGCCAGCTAAGGGACAAGGGAGGATTATTTATTCCAGTGCCTGCTCCTCCCTGCTCCTGTACTGCTGCCCCAGAGGGATGTTTGCTGCCTGGGAGAAAGTGCAAAGGGCTCTCCTGGCTCATGCTGCTCCTCTCCCCAGCCATGACTGGGCTGGAAGGAAAACCAAGAGGGAAACCAAATCCAGGCACCACTGGCTCCAAGCTGTCACTGTTTGGTACAGCCCGGCCGAGCCAGCGGGGCTTTGCTGCTGCTCTGTTATGGTTTGCTCTTGAAAGGGCTTAAACTGCAGGGCTTTACAGATTTTGGGTTGATTTTAAGCTGTTTTGGTATGAAGATTAATTCTCTTCCCTCCCCCAGCCCTTTTTAGAACAATTTTAGATAAAGATCAAAATTTCAGATGGGCCATCTGTGCGTGAAGTGACCCGGCAACCCCCACCCCCTCATGGCAAACAAGCCCCCTGGGCACGGTGGGATCCCCCTGGCAAACCCCCTGGGCATGGCAGGATGCTCACAGCACACCATCCCTACTTCCAGCACCAGCACATCCCTGTGGAGCATGCAAGGAGACAGGGATTTGCCTGGCTTTGCAGAACTCCTGCTAACAAAAGGCAGGCTGCAGCTCCTGCCGCTGTGACAGGACCTCTCCCACTGATGTCCACCCTAAGCTGTGCACCCACAGAGTCCCCCACAAGAGTTCAAGACACCGACACCCCAGCCCTTGCCGGAGCCCATCAGCACACACAGCCAGCTCCAAGCACTGCCAGGCTTGGGCCCAACCACGAGCCCATAACACCCCAACTATGACTCTTAAAAAGCAACCTCAGGAGATGACACCCATCAGGAAACCTTCTGGGGTGTCTTCCTGTGAAAAAATGGCTCCTTCCACGAGGAGCAGCAAACCCAGGTGGGATGTTTGGATCTCCTATCCCACCGGTGATGCTGCAGCAGCCGCTACCCACCGGTGCTACTCCCAGAGCGGGGCTGACGGCAGCCGGTGCTGCTGGGGCACAAACAGCGTCACTTTGGCTCGATAAAAGCAGTGATGACAGAAACACAGTTGTTTACCAGAGAAGAAAGCGGTTCCTTTCATCCGCGTCCCAGCCCCTCTCCTGGGAGCGTGGTTACTCCAGAGCCGTGCCGCCGGCGCGGTGCCGTGGGCCGCTCGGATGGTTTTCCCCCGGGAACGCACGTCAGCCGCCGTGCGGGATGCTCTGCTCCTTGGTGTCACGCAGCAGCAAGCTCTGCTGTGCCAGCCTGCAGATCCTGACCGAGGCCACCATTCCCAAAGTGACTCCAAGCTGGACAGAGCTCTGTTTTTCAGAGCTGGAGTGGAGCTGGAGCGAGGCTGAGCTCTGCTCCCACTGCCCCCAACCAGCATCAACATCACCCAGCTCCTGGCAGGGAGGAAGAGGTTTGGACTCCGACAGCTCCACCAGTGCCCAGAATTACAGGCAGTGCCCAGAATTACAGCCACAGCTCCACCCCCCTTTCCCAAGTGTCATCTCTCCACTCTGCTCGCCAGGGTGCCTGCAGCATACCCAGGGTGTTGGCACAGAGGGGCCATCGCTGTGGGAGCAGGGACGTGCACCCCTGGGAGAGGAGCGGAGCCATCCTCCCCCTGCACACCTGGGGCCGCTCTGGGATGCAGCACCTGTATCCCATTCCAAGAGCTGGTGTCCTGCCTTACCTCATCCAAATAATTCTGCACTTTCACCAAAATTCTACACATTTCTATCAGTATCATCTACACCATCAGTGCCTCTACAGGCGGCTGATATTCCACACCTCTCAAATCCACATTTCCCATGATTTATCTGGGAGAAGCAGGGCCACAGGGCTGCAGGGCTGTCTTGGAGTTCTCCAAAGGTCATGCCTTTTCTCCTAATGTTACACTTCAAGATTTGTAGATGTTTTCCATGGCTGCCTTTGCCAGGAAGGAGCTCTTCTTGCTCCAAAGGGACGGATGATCTCAGCCATCTCTGTCGGCCCTTCCTCCCTACCCCTTTTCAAAAATCCCCTGCAGCAGTGCTGAAGCCCCTGCAGTGCTGACCCACAAGGTGAAGCCCCCAGAGAACGGGACTCTCTGTTTAGAGCTGGAGTCAATGCCACTGCTCTGCCCAGAAGAGGGTCCTCGGCCCACATGGATCCTCCCCAGCAGAGCAAACCCCTGGGGTGCCAAAGCCAGGCAAATAGGAAACATCACCCTGGGCTTGGCAACCCCTCCTCTGCCAAGCCTTCCTGGAGCTTGGCTGCCACCAGCTCTCTCCAGGCTGTCCCCAGCTTTTGGGGATGCTTTGCCTTCCCTGCAGCTGCTGCATCCTTGCTGGAGCATCCCAGAGGAAGCCTGGGGGGGATCCTGCTCCTGAGAAGGGCTCTCCAGCTCCACTGCTGTGCCAGCACAAATGAAGGGAGCATTTGCTCCTGCTTAGTCCAAGCATGGATTTACTGAGGTGTGAGGGACACCCCTCTCCTTCCCCACCGTGCTCCCATCCCCATCCCTGTGCCCCGTGCTTGGCTCTCTGCACCCCGCTGCCTTCCGAGACCCCCAACCACCCTGGATCCGTGCTGGGCTGGGAGGGCAAAGGCAGCAGGTCCCAGAAGCGCCCACAGCAGCAAGGAAAGATGGCACAGCCCCAAACCTGAACTTGGCAGCAGACAGGAGAGCATGTCCTGGGCTCTGCGCCCCGTAAACAACCCACTGACCGAGCTCCCAGCCCTATGGACCCCCCGCCAGCCCCCCACGGCCTGCTGAGCTGCCGGGCTGGCTGCGGCCATGTCCCATGGGAAGCTGATCTTTTCAGATGGGAATTAGGGCTGGGGGACTGGGACAGGAGCCACCGAGAGCTCACTCCAGCAAACAAACAGGGAAAAACCAGCAAATCCCACCCAAAACCAAAGCAAAACTCACCCGCCATCTGGCCCAAGGGCCCAGCAGCCCGAGATGCGGACGCTGGAGAAGGCTGGGGGGCTGCTCATCTCCCCTGCTGCTGATCCAGGGGCGATCCTGGACCGAGGGTGTCACCCCCTGTCCCTGTCCACACTTCGGCTCCTGTCCCACAACCTCTGGCACTACCAAGGTGAGAGGGGGGCTATGCCAGAGGGGCTCCCAGGGCGATTCTCGGGGCACGGAGCCATGCACGGAGTGTCCCCCTGGAATGGGCACTGAAGGGTCCCAAGAGGCCGGGGTGAGGCGGAGCCCCAGCAGATCCGGGGGGCTGGAAGATGGAGGCAGGAGAAGGGAGCAGAGCCGGGGGAGTGTCTGTGCCCGGGAGCTGCGAGGCAGTCAGCAGCATAAGAGGATAGCTTAACCTCCAGATTACGTTCATTACCTGATATTAATAGCACTGGCTTGATTAAAGAAAAAGAGGGGGGGTTGGGGGTGAGGTGACACCTCCCCTCACCGCCCCCAGCACAGGCAATAAACACCAGCCCCGGTGTCCGTGCTCCCGGGACTGGGGGTGCTCGGCTGTCCTGGACGTGGGGGCTCAGCAGAAGGGCACCTGGAAAGTGACATCCACATCCACATCCACCGGCACTGGTGAGTTCCCAGGGAGTTCTCAACACCACTGGGGAGGGGGCTGCAGGGGGCAGGAGGGGATGACCCCAGGGCAGGGGGTACCCAGCCAGCACCCCCCACGCTGCTGGTGGAGCAGCTGGGGCTCGGGGCTGGGGGCTGCTGGCCACGTTGGGCTTTTTTGTCCAGAACTCAGACCCCTCTCCCTTGGCTCCCATCGGTGGGGGTCTGGCTGAGGGTTCCCCCCCGGTCACTCAGCTTCCCCAAGAGCTGCCCCTCACCGTCCCCTCTGCCCTGGAGTAAACAAGTGGGTGAAACTCAACACCCCGAGGCTGCGGGTGGCTAAGAATAACATCCCGCTGGCTGCTGTGCCTGGCCATCCGCTCCCTCGGCACCCCCTGCCAGCTGCCCCTCGCCCCCCCGGGCCAGCCAGCTCCTCTCCCGGCGTCAGCCTCTCCAGGGAGGACAGCGAGCCTGGGCATCCTGCGGGAAGCCCAGGGAGCCAGGCAGCTGCTTAAGGGTAGGACACATGGTAAGGGTGGGAGATGCTGGGCGGGGGGGTCCAACAAATCCCCAGACCAGAGGCTGGGGAAGTGCAGCCCTCAGCCCACAGCCTCTGGCTGCCAAAGAAGGGAGGAGGTGGTGCAGGACACACCGGAGGGCAGCCAGGCTCTGCCAGGGACATGGAGCATCCTGACAAAGTCCCATGGCCACCAAGTGAGACCCCAGCCCACCCCAGCATGGTGAGACAGGAGCTTGGCCTCTGCGCACCCCTTGCCGAGGGGTTCCGGGGAGGTGCTCCCTCCTGCTTAGCACCAACACCTGGAGATGGGGCCAGAAATGGAAAAAGAGCCTTTCCTCCTCCTTGAGCCATGCAGGTTCCAGAGGCAGGGGAAACACTGCCCCACAGAGTCCTCAGGAAACCCCCTCTGCTCCTGCTCACCAATGGGACCTGCAGAGCATCACCCCAAAAGATGGAAAGCTGATGGGAACCAGGGATGAGGGGCTGGTCCTGAGGCAGGGGACAGGGACAGGAAGGTTTTGGGGGTAACCTGTCCCCAGCATGAGCCACAGCTGCGGCCCCAACGTCAGGGAAGCGAGCGATGATCAAAGGAACTTTTCCACCCCTGATCTCTGCCCGGACTCCCCTCTCGCTGTAAAAGCTCTCTCAGAAGTTTAAAAATAAAACTCTCTTCCGGAGCCACTTCTGTTCCCTCTCATTAAAGAAGCAAAAAAGCAAAGGGATGCAGGACACGGCACGAGGAGCCCTCGCCCAGGGATATTGTTCCTTATCGTGTGCTCCTGCTGCCACTTTTCCTGCCTTTGTTAAATGTCCAGGCGACAGGAGCAAGTCTCCCAGCATCCCTCCCGACATTCCCACTGGGCTCCCAGGTGGGACACACTGGCTCCAAAGGCCAGCTGTGACTGAGCCTCCCTGCTGGCACAAATCTCCTCTGCTTCCCAAGCCCCTTCCTAGTTTCTGAGCTCTTACACATGTTGAAATTCCTGGGTTTTGGACTTTTTTCTTTCAGGTGATTTTTAAGCAAATCCCTCCTCTAATGGCAGATTTAAAACTGGGAGAAAAAGGAAAGCAGGCACAAAGGCCAGGATCCCCTTTCCCTTCTGGTGATGGCAGCTGCTGGGTGGGTTTCCCCTGAGATTTAAGGATGGAAGCTGTGGATCTTCCTGGTTTGGTCACAAGTATTGCCACTGGATTGGTGTAAGAGCTGCAGACACACCAAGCCCACAGTGGAAGGATGCCTGTTCCCACCCTGATCCCGCCCTGTGAGCAGCACCCACAGGAGTGTGGAGGTCAAATCTGCTTCCTCCATCACTGAGCTGGGCTTTGTTGGGCTGGATCTGTGTGTGCCGGCCCTTGCCTGGGCCTTTCCTGTCCAACAAACCATCTCAAGGGATGAAGGAACTTGCCCATGCAATGAAGAAAACTCGCCCAAGGGATGGAGAAACAGAGCCAAGGAATGGAGGAACATGTCCAAGGGATCAAGGAACCTGCCCATGGGACGGATGAACCTGCTTGAGGAATGAAGGAGCCTGCCTGAGGGATGGAGGAACCCACACAAGGGAAGGAGGGACCTGCCACCCCACTGCCATGTCACGCCCATGCCCATCCTGGAACCCATGGAACGTCACTCCCGGTTTACCCAGCCTTGTACCAAGCTCTGTCCTGGCCGGACCCACCTGGAGCCGGAGGGTTCATCCCAGCAGCTCCGTGCACAGGCGCTCCCTTCCAGCTCTATTATGGTCTCTGTTCCCTCACCACAAAAGGACAAACATTTCCCTCTGCAAACCCAATTATCCATTGCTATTTATAGTGAGTGGGAGCCACGGTGGAAGGGGCTCTGTTACACAACCCAGTTACTCATCCCTTGCTTGGCCGGCACAACTCGGGGAGACTCCTTCCTCCCACCCTCACCCTCACCCTCATCCTCACCCTCATCCTACCCCCTGACTCACAGGAAGGGCATAGGCAGCTGCCAGCAATGGATTTAGCTGCTGGAACATGCAGGATGGGAGCATGAGGGATGGGAACAGGCGGGATGCTTTGGCACTGACTCCGGGGTTGGTCGGACGGTGCCGTGGGGTGTTGGCACCCTACAACCCGGGATGCTGGGATACTCCATCCCTATAAGCTTTGCCACATCCCCAGTGATGTGTCTGGATCACAGCACCAGTGATGCTCTAAATGCAACTCCCAGATATCTGACGTTTGGGAGCACTCAGTCCCTTGAGGATTGTGCTGGAAAAGGGGGTGGAAAATAGAGGGGAAACATGAGTGTGTGTGTGTGGGGGGGCAGGGGCAATCACCCTGTATGGGGTTTTTAGGTGGAAAAGTTTAGGCTGTCCCACTCTTCATCTTGACAGAGTGGATGCAAGTGCCAGCAAGCTTGGAAAATGGGAGGCTGTTAATTTCCCAGCTGAAAATTATCTGCTGGGAAATTACGGGCAAAAACCATAAAATAAGGGAAACAAGGGAAGAGGTAACAACGTGAAAGGAAAAAAAAAAAGTATTAAAATAAACAAGGGATAAAGCGGGGGTGGGAAGAAATGTTTGGTGGGAAAAGCGAAGGGATTTCACGGAACGATGGGCTCGGGGAGGCCCCACTCGCGGAAGTGGCATCGTGGGGGACGGGACCGGCACCGCAACCCCCGGAGCCCGCGGGAAACGGGAACCGGCGGCTCCGGGGCGCCGCGGCGTCGGTCCCGTCCCGGAGGGATTATCCTGGGGAAAAGAAAGCGGGATCTTACCTGTCGTGCGGTTCTACCGGAGCCCCCTCGGGCACCGGGGCCGCGGCCATGGTGCTGCGGGGAGAGGCGGAGCGGGCGGGGAGCGGCGGGGGCGGCGCTGCCGCGGAGATCCCCGGGACTTGTAGTGCGGGGTGGGGAGCGAGCGGGGACGGCGAGCGCGGGGCTTTGGGGGAGATTTGGGGTGCGGACGGGTGCTCTGGGGGCCAAATGGGTGATGGGGCACAAAGGGATGCTGCGGTCATGGGTAAGAGCTGTGGGGGGACATGGGTCTACGTGGGCACGCCTGGGTGCTGTAGGGCACATGGGGTGTGTTGTGGGGCACAGGCGGGTTTTTTGGGGTGTAGGTGGGTGTTTTGGGCATGGGTGGGTGCTGTGGGGCTCAGAGCGATGCTGTGGGTACCTGTGGGCGCTATGGGGCGGCTGCGCAGGAGCACCCCTGCCCAAGGCTCTGAGGGGTGCAACACACCCTGCAGCCGGGAGGGCAGCGCGATTTAGGTGACCCCGGGCTCAGACAACGTCTCTGGGAACTGGGGAGAGCTGGGGGGACCCCGGCCCTGTGGGGGTCCCGGGCTGGGTGGGGTCCGGTTTTCCTCGGCACCGCGCTCCCATCACGCCCGGGTTCCCCCGGGGCTGAGGTTTGTGGTACCAAATGTTTGGGGAGCAAGGCAAGCACCGCTCCTGGGGTCCCCACCCGTCTTTGGGGAGGCGAGAGCGCCCATGGGGAAAGGCTGCGTTCTCAGCCAGCAGCGAGATCAGTCTAAATGTGTCCCTGACTTGGGTTCAGTGCCAAAAAAGCCATTAGGGAGCAGAAGAGGATTTATTCCCACGCTGGGAGAGCCGGGAGGTGGCCCCGGGTCCCGCAGAGCTCCCCAGGGAGGCGAGGTCCCGGGCTGGATGTGGCCCCCGGGGCCAGGAGACGCTGGATGCTGCTGATGGGATGGGCGGATTGGGAGCAGCTTTAGGGGGATTTCTATCATGGGAGTGGGGGGCAGCTGGGCTTTTGGGGGTGGGCATCGGAGATCCTCCTGGCACCAGGACTGCCGGCTGTCCTCACCTACCCCATCCCGGTTTTGGGGGCACCGCTGGGTTGGTGACCACACGCTCCATCCCCAGCAACCAGGGGGGGGTCCCCTCAGCCACCGTCACGAAGGACAAACCCAAACCCATTGGATCCCATGTCCAACCCTCCCCCCGAACTGCCCAATAACGGTGACGACAGTGCTAATAAAAAATCAATAACCATTTATTCGATACAGCTGTTTCATACATACAGTACAGGGAGCGCCTCGGCGCTGCTCGGCTGCTCGGAGCTGCTCGGACAGTACTCTCCAACTGAGGATTTGTCAATGATTAACAAAAGAACAGATCATCACAAATTGGGAGTTTATTATAAGATAGTTTACCGTTAAAACAATTTTATTTTTTGCAAATAAACACTTTTTAATATATATATTTATATATTTATATATATGGTTACAAGTGATAAATTGAAAATTTTTTTTTCCTTTTTTTTTTGTTTTTTTTCCTGTTTTAATTTTTTCCCCAAAATACACTTATGCACTAATAACTGGCATCGACGAGAAACATTCGGATATGCCGTGGGATGGGTGTCACGAGGAGAGAAAGAAAAGAACAAAACGCTCCCAAGGTTCCTGGGGGTGAAAGATGCTCCAGGCCCGGGCAGCTCCATCCACCGTGGCCGGAGCTGGTGTGGCACAGCCAACCTCGCCAGGGCATGGTGTCAGTGCCGAGGGTTCCCCAGCCACGGCAGTCCCCCGCCATCCAAGCTTTCCATGAGGTCTTCCCACAGGGTTGCAGTCCATCCCTGCTCCCATGGAGGTTTAGCCCTTTCCCTGGGGACACGGGTGATGGGATGGTGCATTTCCCCAGCAGTGGAGGTGCGGGACCACAGTGTCACTGTGCCCAGGGCAAAATCCCCAAATCCCACGGGTGATGGGATGGAAGAGGACAGGACATCTCACCCCCCATCTGGTCCCACAGCCTCTGCCCGTCCCTCTGGATAAAGGTGGTTTCCCTTCTGGCACTGCCTCGCTGGGAGCACCTGAAGAGGCACAACCTACTGGCCCCCAGCAATGCCACTGTGGTGTCACTCGGCCCTGCCCGCTCACCTGTTGTGGCACCTGCAGCTGCTGGTGATCCCAGCACTGCTCTGGAACCTTCCCTGGACAAGCAGGACGGTAAAGGATGTCTCATGTAGAAGGCAGGGGGAAACGTGTTCCTCTCCGTGTGATGACTAGTGGGGAAGACACCTTTTTAGGGGGGGAAAAAACCCCTGAAGATTTCACTTTCTCATAGAAATTCCAGCCTGACCACGATGCTGCCCTCACTGGGGCTGTGAGTGCTCTGAGGATGACAGGGACAGCCCCAGCACCAGGTCCGCTGCTCCCACTGCCTGCTCTGAGACCCCGGATGGTCCCTGGGGTCCCCTCCAGGCTGGTGTCGCTCTGCGAGGCCACTGCAGCTGACCCTGCTCCTGTCCCTGCTCCTGCCAGACACTCTCGTTATGGAAGCAGAGGCAGGTTTTGATCCAGACCCCGTGATGACCCCCTGAGCCGGCCCTTTCCCGTGTCTACCCCACCCTGAGCAGCCCCCAGGGCTCCGCCACTATGGAGCACAGTGCTGCCCGTTAATTTAATCAATGAGATGCCAATTAATTGCGTGTTAATGAGAACGGAGTCCCAGGCCATGCCCAAGGGGAGTCAGTGGGGATTGTGTGGTGACCATCCAAGCCAGCAGCCTGGGCTACCCAGATCTCCCCTCCCTAGGCCAGAGCATGGAGCTTTCCTGGGGGCTTCTCTCCATGGCAGGACATGATTTTGGGATCCAGCAGCTCCCTCTGCCCCTTCACAGAGATTTCAGTGCCAGGCCCACAGCTCTGCCCACGCTCCCCTTCCTGCTGCTGCCTGTGAGCTGTTCCAAGCTGTCCTACAGCTCCCAAACCTCTCCCCCTTCCCCAGGGAGGCAGGATCTGCCCCAGTGACACCATCCAAACACACACCCAATGAAGTGCAAGCAGCGACCAGGCTGAGCCGCAGTGACTAATTAAGCTTTCTCACTAATTGCCTCGAGGCTCGGCACTGCCAGCAATGCTCAGGCAGTTCCCTCAGCCGCAGGCACATGCCCGGCTCGCTGGGCAATGCAGACGGTGGATCCAGATGTCGGAGCTGTGGACAGAGCAGGAGCCCTGGCTCCCTGAGAAGCCACCCTGGCTTCAGTCACCACTGTCCCCCCTCCCTGGCTGGAATAACCTGCCAGTGGAGGATGTTAATTGTGACTGAGCCGCTGCTTGGAGCAGGGAATGATACCGAGCCTCTGGCAGGCGACAAGGAGCAGTGAGGAAAGTGAGGACTGAGGTTTGAATTGATTAAAGCAAAAGCAGAAGCTCCCCCTCTGATGCCTCTTTCCTGGCTCTGCATAGGGGAAAAATCGAATTAAGGTTTTCTGTTGTGTTACTGAGAGGAAACGTGCCCGTTTCCCAAGGACCGAGGTAGCCTGGTTTTGACAGGAGACGGGCACATCCCGGTCCGGGGTGGCTCCCCCGGGCTGGAGCGAGGTGTGATGACGGTGTCAGCACAGGAGCAAAGAAGAGCCTGGGGGAAGAGCACAAGCAGGGATGGCACCACAGGGACCTGCCACCCCGAGGGGCGAGGTCAGGGGCTCAGATGCATCTTTGGGAGCAGAGACTCCCCCCATGGTGGGTCCCGGCCCGAAAGGACAAGGAAAATGTGAGGTGCCTGGGCAGCAACTGGGCTCGTCCTAAAGCAGGACCCGTGATTGTCTCTCGATGCTGCCCCCATCCCTGTCACACACCTCCTGTGGCCACAGCTGGGGAACAGAGACTCCATTCCTCCCTCCTGGGTGATCAGCACCTTCGGGATGGAGCACAGTGGGACCTTGAATCACTCTTGGATGCCCCCAGGCCTGGGGGGACAGCTCGTTGGCTGCCATCTCCCCCTGACCCTGCCACTGCCATCGTGTCTCTGCCATCACGGCACTCCATGCCCGGCAAACACAACCCAAGCACCGAGGCACAGCTCCCTCACCGCGCCCCTTCCATGGCTGCGCTGCCACTCTCCACGGTGCCCACAGCATTCCCACAACTTCCCGTTAAACCCTCTAAACTGACCAGTCCCAGAGCACCCCTCTCTGCTGCTCACACCTCCCACACCCCCAGCCCTGCTCCCTCCTCTGCCCGTGCCTCGAACCGCGCACACAAACCCTGCCAAGCCGCCGCCCCACGGAGCCGGCCCCTGCCCAACACGTTCCCCCCCGAACCTGCGGCTGCAGGGAAAGCGCTGCCAGCTCCCCGCCAGCGCAGCCGGACCCTCCGCCCGACCGGGTCAAACATCTTTGGAAACATCACCCTGGAGCTGGGAGGCCGCCGGACGGGTGGGCAGCTCCCTGCCCCGGCACCGAGCCGCTGCGGGAGGGTCCCCGCCACGGGACACCCCGCTGCTATTGCACTTCTCTTTCGCTCAAGCATCACCGGTTTGGTGCAGGGGAGGGGAATCACGGGCCGGGGGAGGCAGCAGGACCCTCCGAGGGGTATGTACATGGATGGGGGTGGAGAACGTTCCAGCTTCCTTGATCCTGTTTGTTTTCCAGTGTGAAACAAGGTCCGTGATTTGTTTAAAGTGGTTAATTGGTATTTTCTGTCTCTTTTTCTGTTTTGTTTTTTTTTTTCTTTTTTCCTTTCTTTTTGTAAAAAGAGGGTGAGAGGAGGGTGGGGCAAGGGGAGGTGGGATGGGGAGGAGGGGACATAAAACCGGGAGAGACCCCCACCCTGTTACCCTGGGCTGTAAACGAATCCTCGGAGACGAGTCTCTGAGCTGCTCATTTCTCGGGCATCTTGCTGGCTCCTCCCTTCCGCTGGCTCGGGGGCTTGGGGACGAGCTCGTCCCCCTCGGGGCTGCCCCGGGAGCCTTCCCAGTGCTCGAGGGTTTTCTTGTGATTAGTCTTTGCTGCCACGCTCTCTCTGCCCTTCGGGGACATTTCCGGAGGCCTCTCCTTGGGTTTTCTCCCCCTTTTCTTCCCGTTTGTGCTTTTCTTTTTCTCCTCTTTGCTGGAAGAAAGCTGTTCCCTGTTTTTCTTTTTCCGGCTGGCCTCTGAGGAGGTTCGGAACCAGTTCTGTGTCCATGGGGTGACACGGGGGTTAGTAACTGTCCTGGGGGCAGGCACTGGCACTAGCACCAGCACCAGCACACACAACCCGAGCCTGGCCCACCCCTCACCCCACTGGCATCACCTCCCTGAAGTCAAACTGCTCAGTGCTGAGCAGCTGCAATGAGCCTGGGGGTGTCAGGGGCACCAAGGGGGATGGGGAGGAACCCCCCAGGCTGACTGGGACCTGCCACTGTGCTCTGCTCTTAACAGACATGGATGGATGGATGGATGGATGGATGGATGGATGGATGGATGGAAAGGGACAGCCCAAGGATGCGTGTGCTGGAGCAGGAACCAGCCCAGCCCAGCTCCAGCTGCTTCCTTACCTCTGAGTGAGCCTTGATGATGTGGTACTTGACGCCACTCTCGGAGCTGAACTCCTTCTGGCACAGGAGGCAGCGGTACTTGCCCACTGAGTGGTCCCCCTGCAAGACACAGCAGCTCCTGCAGAGCCCAAAGCGCCCCAAGGGGTGGCCCTCCCCTGGCCCTGACCCTCCTGTGACCTCGAAGTGACACAAAATACACACTTATGTCTGAACCACCACATCTCTGCCAGCCTCCGTGCTGGGCCAGGAGCTCACAGCCACATCCTCTCTCGGAGTTTCAGTCCATGCCACTGGTGCTGCTGTCTGTGTGTCCCCAGCATCAGGTGATGGGGCCATCGCCCCGTGTCCTCGCTGTCAGCAGATCTGTGATCCCCTGGGACTGAACCACCATCAGATTTATGTCCAACACTCACCTAATTTTCCTGTTCCATTGTCAGAGAGCCAGGGTGACTGCTGGATTCCTGTCAGCAGCGCCCTGGTGGGATGACGGATCTGCCGGCTCTGCCGCAGGTCACGGCACGCGGGAGATAATGCGCTCTCTATTGACAAGGGGGTTATGGATGGGCCCCTCTGGGCCATATATTTCCTCCCTGGGAATTTCTCCATAGCTGTAAATCCTGAGTTAGATGGGTCTCTCATTTCGGGAGAGGACAGGCCTGGCTTCAGGAATCCTTGTGCAAAATCGTCCTGGTGCATCAATCCCCACTGAAGATGGGGTACTGCCTGGGAGCAGCCTCTGTTCTTGCTAAGGCTCGATTGCAACCAGTTCTGCAGGATTTTACAGCGGGAATCACGGGCCAGTTCTGGAGGGGCTGTGATTTATTTATGCCAAATTTGTTGGCACATGTATTCAAAGTAAATCCTCTCCCCTAAGGGGAAGAATCCTGCTGGTGGAAGTGTGGGGGTCACAGAGCAACTCCCCATTGTTGACTCCCAGTACCTGGCCCCAGCTGTGCCACATCCAGAGGGTGCAGCTCTGTGGTTCATGGAAATGTTCATGCAGATCCTGGCTGCTTCCCGTGCATGGAACCAGCCAGAAACCAGCTCCATTTTCTCTCAGAGAAGGAACTGCCCCAGTCTTCTGCGTTTGCTCTTTTATCCTGCATAAATCCAGCTTCTCCTGCCGGATCTCTGCAGCCCATTTTCTAAATGATCTCATTAAGGGCTGCTGTTCCAGCTAGCGCTGGAGGAGTGCGGGAGTTGGTGTGTTTAATAACCACAGGGTACGTATTGGAGCTGCCTCCTGGAAGCTCCATTCAATGGAAGCTGCAGCTGGAAATGTTTCAGGGTATAAAGCTTTAGCAGCTCTTACTTGGTTCCAATTTGAGAGACCTACACTGAGCTCCTGATCCCTCCCCTGGGGCAGCTGCAGGGCACTGGAGCTCAGGGCTGCTCCATCCATCCAATGGGAGGGCACTGGTCTGTGCGCAACCAGCTGCCCCTTCCAGTCTCAGCCTATCCCAGGAGGCACCACACCAGCATCCCTCCAGCTGGGCTTCCAGAGGGGCTGTAGGACTGCCCAAACTGATGGAAGAAGACTCCTGATTCCTACCTGCCTCAGGAAACATTCCGTTTCCAACACCCAGCTCCTTGGCTCTGAGCTGCTGATGTGTAGTTGTGTGAGGTGCTGGCCATGCTGGGTAGCCAAGGGCTTGTGAATGATCCAGGGACTGCAGGGACCAGCTGAGCAGGGGCTGCTGTGGGACAGGAGGACATGAAGCAGGAGGGCTTAGTGCCACTGCCGCGTCCCCGAGACACTTTGTGTGTCAGAGGTCTGGGCTCTGGGGTGAGAAGTTTATATTGTGGCACCTTTTCTCTACAGCTGGAATGGCAGCTACATCCCCTCCAATCCATCTGCGCAGCTCGAGCCTCTCTGCTTCCACCTGTCTGGTGACAACTCACTGGGAGCAGCACTGCCAGCCAGCCCTCCAGCAGCCACCATCCTTTAACCTGTGCCATTGTCCCTTGGCTTGTTCCTTCCAAACAGCTGGGGGGAAGAGAAAACCCAACACCAAAGCCACCCCTGAGAAAAGGATGTAAAAGCCAGGACCTACCTTGTTGCAGTTGGCCAGGTGAGCTTTCAGCCCCGAGACACTGGAGTAAATGGCTTCACAGCACTGCAGGAAAAAACAAAACAGGGTTAGACACTATCCCCCTCATCCCCTGCCTTCCTCTGAGCCGTGGCCAGAAGCCTGCTGAGCCAGCATGGCCACCGGTCCAGGCTGAGCAGCGTGAGGTTAACGCTCTGCAAGGCGCCAAGGGCTCTGGTCACACGTTTCCCATTAGTGCTAATGGGAGTCATGTGGCTGCATCCCTCTGACACGGGCTGAAAAACGTCTCCCCTAAATATCTCCGTGGAAAACCTACATTTGTGAGCTGTCGGGAGGTCCTGCTGGGCTACAGGAGTTCTTGGAGCCACAGCAGAGGCTTAATGGAGAGGAGAAATCACCCAGGCAGCAGCATGACCAGTTTCTGAGCAACGTCTTTTCCAAGTGCCTGTGTATGACATTAATTAGCCAGCCCGGCTCCCCTGGCCTTGTGGGAACAGCCTCCTTCAGAACTCCCATTAGCAAGGCTTTGTTTGGGATGATAAATCCAGGCTCAGCACCAGGGTGGGGTTCACCTCTCTGTCAGCTCGGGCCAAGGCTGTGTTTCACAGTGAGATGAGGCACACGCACCATGCCCTGAGGTCTGTGCTTGTCACGGGGCTTTAAAAAGCTCGGCTTAAATCGATCTTCGCTTAACTCTGGGAAAAGCAGGTTCTCTGCATCAAAAGGCTGTGCAGGATGTGCAGCCTTCACCCTGTTGGGACCTTGGGAGCTTTCCAAAGGCAGCTCCAGAGCCCAGACTGGGTAATGCTGCACCATCACGCCAAGGGTGGCCCTGTCCCCATGGCCCTGTCCCACGGCTTGAGCACACCACGAGGATCCCAAAGATGGGATGTGCTTTAACCAGGCACCGCAGCAAGCTCAGGGAAAGGAGGTGAAACGAGTGTCTGAGCATCACTGTGATCAGGGGCCCAATGGGAACCATTTCTGGTGGGTTTCTGCCCCAAAAATTCCCTCTTCCTCCTGCAGACTGAGACCAGCCAGTCCATGGGAGAACAGACAATCCTTACGTTGTTGGGACAGTTGATGCGGCCCTTCTCCTTCACTTCGTTCTTCCAGTTTTCCAGCAGCCTGGGATTGAGCTTTGGAAGCCCTGGTCGAGTGTAATTGAGCTGTGAACAATAGCAGTCGATTAGCAGAGCTGCACACCCCAGCCCGGTCCGAGGTCCAGCCTCTTCACACGGGTCTTGCCCCGCCCCAAAGTGAATCGGGGTTGAAAACTACTTGGGAAGCTTCCCCCAGAGATGCCATTCTCCCCCCGGGCACTGCAGGGCACGGAGGTGGCTCTGCCCACAGCCCTGCCACGGGCGAGGAGCAAACAGGAGAGGAGAGGCTTCTGCTCCCGGGTCCATGCCCACAGGGCCAGGACTGGACACGGCGTTTTCGGTGCATGGTGTCAGCACAGCCCTTCTGCCGTGTTTTATAACCAGGGGAATAAACAACCCTGCTCACTGGGCAGAGGGGCGAGGAGCCTCCATGGCTGCCTTCCATGGATGAATGGGCACAACCCGTTAAACAATGAAAGGCTCTTATGTCTCTGCCTCTCCTTCTGGCAGAGCTGCTCCTTCCAAGTGCTTTTAATTAGTGCTTTATTAGTGACTTTGAGGGTTAGCATAGCGGGCTGGCCTGCCCAACTCCAGTTCTGCATGTTCAGCACAAGCCAAGGCAGCTGTGGCAGCTCCAGGCAGCTCCAGGCATCTCCGGGCCTCCCAGCCACTGTGCCCGGCCCTACCTGCAGGGTTGGTCCCCGCCTGACCCTGAGCCACTGTGCCAAGGTCTGCAGGGGACACTGGGCTGCACAACCACGCCAGCACAACTCCCAGCCCAGCCTGGTGAGCTCTGCTAGAGCCCAGTGGATGTTGTTTGAGTCCTGAGCCCCAAACTTGCCCCAAGTGGGAGCAGTGCTGAGTGAGCCCACAGATGGCAAGGTGCAGGTGTGGGTACCTGAGCACGTGCTGTGCCACTCTCCATGGGCATCTCCGAGCACGGGACGCAACTGCATCCCTGCACCCATGCTGGATGGAGAGGATGCAGGGCCAAAAGGTGCTCACAGAGGTGCAAACCCAGGCCAAACAGTCCCCGAGGACCCAGAGCTGGTGGTTTGGAGGCAGCAGGAAGCTAGCTGGATTTCTTTTCCAGCTGTGACTTTTCCTGAACATGCCGATAAAGCTGCGAATCTGCCTTTGTCCGGCTCCCCCCAGCTGTTCCCAAACCTCCCTGAAAAGGGAAGCTCAGGATGTTCAAGGCTCGGATTACAGCTGCTCCTTTCCACTCAAACTGAAGTGATCCATGTGCCCCTGCAGCCTTCCCCTTGGCACGTGGCAGGGCACGGCTGGTCAGGGAGGACTGGGCTCCATGTGAGGGGCAGGGGCACAGGGCCTTGCGAAACGGCGCCGTGAGCACTGGTACGGACGGATGTGGATGTGGAAAACTCCCCCGAGCCCCAGCGTGCTGCAATTCTGTCGTGCTTCGCGGCTGGGGGAGATGCCAGCAGAGCTCTTTGAAGCTCTGGGATGGTGCATCTACCAAGAGTTTGGTCCCCAGCCCAGGGAAGGCAATGCCACCTCCAGGGGAGAACACAGGAGTCCCTTTCTGCCATTGATACTGAGAGCCAGGATGCCAAACGGCCTCCATAATTAAAACCCAATCAATCCCATGAATGAGCAAACATTAACGGTAACCGCACACAGCCCCAGCAACAACCTCTCCCTCCGCGTGTCCCTGGGGAGGAGGCGAGGGGGGATTTTCAGAGTTGTGGACTCTGCTGCTCTGCTTTCCCACTCCAGAGAAAAATCCCTCCCTGCTCTCCTCCAGCAGTCCTGCACAATAACATGCAAATCCCATGTCTTCCCAGGGTGCTGCGGTTCTGGGAATGTCAAAGTCATCTTTATGTCTCTATTAAGAGGGAGCCCCAGGCATGGAATATTTTTTTTTTTTTCCTTTTCCATTTATTTTCCTCAAACAGCCTGTAAGTGAAAATTTTCATGGCCAAATCATTAAACGACTACAACTGGTTTTGGCTGCAGCCCATCTCTTCTGAACAGTCGAAGGATGCTGGGCTGGGAAGGTTTGTTTCCTTTGACTGACGGTTTTATTTAATTAACTTTCATATTTCAATCCTCTCTGCTCCCTAGACAGCTCTCCCCTTCCCCAAAATATATCGCAGTAAATGAGAACCATGCGGGATGTCTCAGCCGGCGAGCGCCCCTGAAGCCTCACCCGGGTCTCCAGCACAAGGCACAGTTCTCCCATCATCCCGTGGAAGTTGTGGATGATGCCGTGAAGGCAAAATGCACCCAGGGGTGCTGGCCAGCAGCCAGGTCCCACAGGAGGGTCACACCATGCCAGCTCTGCCGAGCAAGGGGAAGAAGAACGGACTTGGCCCCGCAGCTGGAGCTGGGATCCGGTTTGGCCCCCAGTGCCGTGAGTCCGCAGGGCTCAGCCTGGCTGCTGCCTGGATCGCAGGGCCATTGTTTTGGGGGACAAACCCAAGCCAGCCTCTTCTGCTTTGGAATTTATCCTGGTTCCAGTATAAAACCTCAAGCCTGGAGATGACTTTTCCCCTTTAGCTTTATGACTGGCCTACGGCTGCCCTTTGCTCCAGATCCCTGACACACCACGGCACCAGACTCCACGGGGATGTGCAGACTCCATGGCTGCCCCTACTGACACTAAGACCCTGAGCCATGGGGAGGCAAATGGAGAGTCTATGTGATATCCCACAGTGGAGCTCTGCATCCCTCCCTGTGAGCCCATCACAACCTCCAGCACCTTGAAGCAAGGAACCCCACCTCAAGCTCTACCAAGAAAACATCACACTCTGAAACAGTGGGATTTTCTCCTCTTCTGCCTCTTAGATGCCTGTTCCCCCTGCTCGAGGAGGTTGTTTCTCATCCCCCACTATATCCCAGAGCCCACTGCTGTGAGCTGGGAACCTGCAGCCTCAAGGCTGCTCATGGGCAGGCGACGGCCCCAGCAAAGGCCAAAGGAGGGTCGGCATCATCTTCACGGAGCTTCTGGAGAGGGGATTTTTCCCAGAAAAGCAGCAGGGGTGTGCCCTTCCCCATCTGACATCCCCAGCAAGCGGCTGTTGTGAAACACCCCATCTGTTTCAGCTTATCTGGAGGCAAATAAAGATCGGAGCGAGAAAATAAGACTCCAGTGTATATTTAGAAATGCTGGATTTGGTTAGTGCAGACCGAAGGCAGCGCAGGGCCTGGGATCGAGCAGCAATCGTTTATTCTGATGCCATTGCTTTGGTGTGAAGGAATCCATCCTCCCGGGGAAAGGCGAACGCATCCCACCACAGGCCACCAACAGGATCCAAAGCCAGCATCCCTCTCCCTGGCTGGGACCGGCTGCCACGTGGCCACAGAGCAGGGGCTGCAGTGGGGCCGTTCCTGCCCCGAGGCTGCGAACCCCTGTATCCCATCAGCTTGATGAGGAGCTGTGCCTTCCCCTGGGAAAAGGTTCTGCTGCCTGGAAAAAGATGGAGAGGGGTGGCTTTCTTCATCAGCTTCCTTGAAATCCACACTGACTGCTAGGACCCCACTGCATGGTGGGGAACTGGAGAGTTCAGGGATGGAGCTTGTCCTGTGCTGCAGCAAGTTTAGGTGTATCCATCCACCTCTGGTTACAGATCAGAGCTGGGAAGCATCTGTCCCTCTGGAATCCTGGAAATCCCTAGGGCTTGCTGAAAAGGTGAAGGAGCAGATGCAATCTGCTGCTGATCCCTGACATCCCACTTCACATCCAGTACAGGGTCTGCAGGCCTGGTAGTGTATTCCCAATGGCTGGGTATGGCTCAGGCGGAAAAAGGAGGTGGTATGGTGGCTCTTCCGGGAATTCCATCGGTTCCCACCAGTCCCAGTGCCCTGGTCACGGTGAACTGGTGTTTATCTTCCTGCTGCTCCAGTGGCTCTGGGCTGTCAGCTCCCTCAGGGAGAGCCATCACGCACGCTTGGTGGGGCGGTGGCACCGGGACATGGGGACACTGCCGGCTGCTCTGAGCCTCCCACGCGGCACAAGGCTGTCCCACAGGCAGCTCTGAGGGAAGTTCTGTTTTGGGGCTGTAATGAGGTCAAAATGGGCACTCGCTGGGAGGTTTCTTTCTACACCCCGAACTGAACCAAACTGTAAAGGCGGAGCAGTCCTGAGCAATGCAAACCGTGGCTGAGCAGAGCAGCTCAGAGCGTGCTGAAGTCAGCAAGCTCCCACCAGCCTCCCCGGGCAGAACCTGCCTCCCGCCTCCTCCCAGCACCGCTCGTCAAGAAAAAATGTCATAGACTGAACAGATTATGAAGTGTTGTCAAGGGAACGTGACAGTCACTGCAAGACGTACCCACAGGCACACGCACAGCTACCTACGGATTCACCCACTGCACTGACTTCCTCCAAAATCCATCTGGGATTTCATGCAGAGCCTGAGGTCTCTTGATCCTCCAACCCAAGAGCCTTGTTTTGCCATCTGGGAGCTGATCCAATTCCCCCCTTGCCCATCTTCAATGCAAAACTGCTTCTGCCAACCTCAGAGCAATTCTTTGCTTTTTAGCACTGAGATGGGGCTCAGTTAAACAATCAGACTCTGGACACAAGGAAAGTCTCATTAAAAAACCCACCAGCACTTCATGGAATAATTATGGCAGTGCTGAGACCTTTACGATGCCTTTGTATGTCAGCCTGAGCATGTGCGCCTTGTCCTGGCCTGGGGTCCTGGCTGCTCCCTCAATTCAAAAAGAAAATACCCAAAGTCATGAGTAAAGGGAACAATTCCAGGAGAAAAGAGAAGAATGCAAGAGCTGAGACTGGAGAGGGGAGAAGAGAGCAGCACACCTCTTCTCCCACGGTATCTGAAATGAAACAGCTACTTTGGGCTTGGTTTTTTTATGTTATTAATGCACTGCAGCTGAAGACATCTGGAAAACAACAATGGCAACACCAAGCACTGGGGAAATAAAATGTTTGCAAGCAGATCTGGTCCTAAAATGCCCAGCTCTGCCCCAAGATGGATGGCAGTGCTGTGGCTGGGTCCCCTTCTGTGCCAGTGCCTCACTGGGATGCCAAGGAGGGTAAAGAAGCTGCTGGTTTGTTTCTGTGCTGGTTTTCCAGCTGCCCACCACTTGCAGACCAGAGCTGAGCCAGGCTGAGCTTTTCTGAGTCTCTGCAGGACCACGGTGGCACTTCTGCTGAGCACACACAGGTGCCAGGACAGTACAGGACAGGCTGTGGGAGCAGGAAGGCATTTCGGCTCAAGCTCTGCTGTCGTGCCACCTCTTTTCCTGGGGTGAGCCACATCACTTTTCCAAGCTGGCTCTAAGACTTGGGCTGTTCTCACGGCTTGGGGTAGGTCCTCTGGGGTGGGACTATTCACACTCGCCTGATGTCCTGTGATCCTCACTCCCATCTTTGCAACGTGCCCGGTATCTTGCCAGGGTGAATTTCAGAGCACTGGACAAGAGACGCCCAACTGTTCAGAGCAGGGAACAGGCCTGGCACCTAACTGCAGAGTCACCTTTTGAGGAAACAGGCTGCAGCTCATGCAGAGACTTGCAGGAGAGCTCTGCATTGAGTCCTGGCAAACAAAAAAACTCCCGTTCCCTCTCTTTTTTCCCCTTTACACTGAACAGGTTTATGATTTACTGCAGCTTCATTCCTTTTACAGTCCAGAAGGAGCATACCTGGAGGGAATTTCAGCTTTAGTACACTCCCAGGAATTATCACCTCCTCCCACAGCCAAAAGGGAGGTTTGGTTTAATGTGTACTCACTCCAGTGCCTACAAAAAGCTCAAGCCTGCTAGGGCCCTGTGCAAACCCCACAGCATTGGGCCACGAGTGCACTGCTGACAGAGCCTGCGGGGCTCAGCCCTGTCTCCATTCTCCGCCTTCCTCTGCTCCCAGCAGCACTGCTCCGGGATGCTGCAAGCCCTTTACCTCCAGAAAAGCATCTCCCAAAAGTTAAGGAAGAGATGTGGAAGAGAGAGAATTCTGCCTGGGGCATCTTTGCTCTCTGACAGCGCAAGGGAGATGGTTTCAGATCTGATCTGCTCTCTGCACGTGCTCCTCTTGGCTGCCAGCCTCTACTTCCCTGCTCAGCATGGACCAGAACCGACCTCCCTCCCCAACACTCTCGGAGCCAGACCCTGATCTCTCCCCAGTGCACCACCTCTTCCTCCAAAGGGCACAGCTGCCTGCTGCTGGGAGCCTCCAGACCACAGCAGCTCTTCTGTGCTGGGTGGGCTCTTCAGCAATAAATCTGCCATCACAGCTAATTAATTTAAGGCACAGCAAGTGAGACGTGAGCTCTCAACCAGCTGGGGCCAGGCTGGAATCCCGGGATCTCCATGTACAGCTAGTGCAAAACCAAAAGGAGGACTAAAGGCTGCTCACCCGCTTTGTTTCAGGCACCAGGTCATCCTTCATCCTCCGCTTGGTCCAATCCCTGGCCAGCTCGTCCTCCGCTATCTCCTGGAGGTGGAAGACGGCTACTTGGGCCGACGTCCGACGGATGCGGCCGCTCGGGGTCCTCTCAAAATCTTCTACGGGTCCAGGCTCCGGCTTCACCTCTGGCTCCTCTGGAGGCTGCAAGAGAGACAGAGTCAGGAAGGGCATGACGAGAACAGGCGAGCTGTCCGGCCTCGGGATGCTGGGATTTGGGCTGCGTGTTCCCACACTTGCTTTGCGCCTCTGCACCGGAGCATGGGAGCAAGGGGAGCACCCGCCCCCTCAGCCCAGCAGCAGCCATAGACTGTGTCCCTCCGTGCTCCCATGTGTATAAATGTCTCCAGTTATTAGTTAGGGAGTGATTAGCGTCGGATGCACTGTCAGTAGGGATCAACAGAACAGAAAGGGATGCTCCCCAGGGACAGATCCTGCCACCCCAGCGCTGGCAAGCAGCCGGCGCTTGTGAGAGAGCGGCCTCAGGTCTGTTGTTTTTTTTTCCTGCAGAGCACGGGTGCAGGGTGGGCTGAAGCACAGCCCTGTGGGCACTTTTCCCTGTGGGGAAAGGGAATGCTGACCACTCCTATAAACAGCATTTTTGGAGGGGTGGAAGGGGGTGTACCCTGTTCCCCCCGACGCTGCATGGTACAACACACGTGCATGGTGATTTGAGGGAGAAAACAACACCGGCCCGACGTCTGCACCTGCCTTGCCCGGCCCGGCCCTGCCCGGCTCTGTCCTGCCCACGGGCTCCGCAGCTCTGCAGTCCCCCCCGGGGGGCGATGGCCCCGCTCCTCGGGCTGCGGAGGCGTCCGGGGGGCTCACCGAGGCCGTGTGTTCTGACCGCACATGATAGTCGTGGCCAGCCTTGGATTTGTACTTCTTGCCACAGTGTGGGCAGCTGAACACGGGCTTGTCGGCCTCGGCGAGCTGCTTCCCACACCGCTTCTGGTGGTACTGGTAGCCCATCAGGCTGGAGAAGTTGGCCACACAACCCTGTAGAGATGGGGAGAAGGGGAGGGTTAAGGAGGGTTGGGGCTTCACATGCCTGTGTTGAAAAGGTTGGGGTTCCGTTTCTCCAGGGAGGAACGTTCCCAAGGAGCCCACTCCGAAGAGCAGCTCTTTCAGCCCATCCCATCCGAGTGTTGGGGAATTTGACAGTCCCCAAAGAGCCATGCACAGGCACGACAGCGCCCTGGAGGGATGGGAGAAGCAGTCCCTGCCCCTGGCACTCCCTGCCCCAACACAGGGATAGAGCTCTCTGGACAGACACACAGCAGGCAGCGGGAGGGGAAGGCACTGGGGAGGCACTGCCTGCACGGAGAGCAAAGCACCCGCGGGACAAACCTCTGCCAATGCCTCCCTTACCTGTTCGTGACTTGTCTGCAACCGGCTCAGCTCTGGTTTTGGTGTGCTTTGGTTTGGTTTTATGCTGTGCCCAGGACAGGCTGTGCCCCTTCCTGAGCTCAGGAGGCAGAACCTGCCTTACAGCGCTCCTCAGTCTGCCCTGTGCCCACCCTCCTGCTGGGCTGTCCTGCTGCAGCGCACAGAGCCAGTGGGACAGGGATTGGGATGGCTGAGCTAAGGTGGTAATGTCGAGCACGTGCCAAGGGATGCCTGGAGAGTACATGTCTCCCTCTGCATGGGACTCACTCCTTCCACCTTTTCACAGAACGAGAAACAAGAATTGTTCTCGTACCTCATTGGGGCATTTCAGTTTTCCCATCTGCTTTAGCACTTTCCTCAGCCTTTCCCGCTCTTCCTGTTCACCAAGTCCAGCGGTTTCCACAGGAACAGGCTGGAAACAAGGAAGTAACAGAAGCAACAGAGTCAACCATTTACTCATGTCCTCTGTGCCAGGAGTGGATGGTAAACCCCTGCCTTGCAGGGAGCTGCCCTGGGCTACAGGGAACCTCTCATTAGGAGAGCTGCATCTCCCACTGCTTCGTTGTTATGCGCTGGATCTGCTCATGCCTTTCTTGTGATTACACCCAAAGGGCCAGCTGAGAAACTCAGGAGCAGTTCCTGCACAGAGGATTCACCAGCAAGACTGAAGAGCAGGAGATTAAGGCACAGGTAAAAGACAAGTCACAACTGGTAAGCATGGGACACACAGAGATGTAGTTATGCCTTGCCCTGGTATCTCAGAGATGTACAAAACCAGACTTTTAGAACAGCATCTAAACTAGTGCCTGCAAAATTTTATTCATGATAAATTTTGTGGCTGCTTCTCCCATGCATGGTGGAGAGCTAAAGCCCAGATTTTGAGATTCGTGCAAGGCAGAACCCACCAGTCCCAGATTTGAAGGCACAGTTTTGGAGGCAGAGCTTTGCCACTCAAAATCTGCCTCACCGTACTCACCGGATCTTCCCCCATGCTGGGATCTGAAATCCTGTTTTATTTTTTCAGTCCTCTGCTCTACTTATCAGGATCAACATGAGCCTAACTCACTACCTGGGAAGGAAATGCTTTCCTGGGAAGGAAGGGGGAAGGCCACCACCCAGGTTGAGCAGTGTGTGAAATGCTGCAAAGGTGGATCCCTCCTTTACAAAGACCACGGAAAGAGGACTTTTGATGGATGGCTTCATCACCTGCATGGAGAAAGGAGGCACAAGACGAGCACAGCCCAGCTCCCTTACCTTGCTGACGTGTTCAGCCATGGTATGGTAATTCAGCCCAGCTTTGGACTTGAACTGTTTTTTGCAGTGCTGACACTTCAAGGCATCCTGCAGCTGAAGGAATTAAAGGCAAGTCACCAGAGAGGCCACATCCTTCCAAGGGCTGCTGCTGCTGGTGGTCAATAACCCCATGGGTGGCTGTTGCTGCAGCAGTACCCAGTGGTGGGACCCAGCAGGCAACACAACGTCCCTGTTTCCTATCCCAGTCCCTGCCTGCAGCTCAGAGCTTTCTCTCTGTTGTCCTGGATACTGTTATCAAACCCACATGCCCCAATTTTTGGAAAACATTCTATTTTGGATTTAGATTTAAAGCCTCACTGGCTGCAAACATCTGGATCTGGTGTCTTACTCTTCCTGTTAAAGGGTTAGAGAGAGAAGAAGCTTTGATCTACCAATGCCAGTGGACTGTGCTCTGCAGTCCTGTTAAGTAAGACAGATGCTGGAGTACAGTGCAATTTCTGGGTGCCTGGGCTGTGTGAAATTAAGGACACAACCAGAGGAGGATAATTCCTGCTTCATACTGCCCTGCTGTTTGACCCAACTCGGCCTCCTGACTGCGTGGGGAGATGCATTAACTGCACACCCCGAGGTACAAGGAGCACTTGCACAGTGGGTGAACAGATCTTGACTTCTGCTGGGGCAGGGACCAGAATATACTGACTCAGGAGGTTCATGCTCTGGGCACCAAGAGACAGAGTATCTCAATAGGGAGCCAGTGCCTTGCCAGCCGTGGTCATTCCTGCTTCTCCTGCCAGATGCTTCACCTTCACTACTCTCCCTTCAATCAAGACTGGACTAAAAGCTGGAGAGGCAATGAAGACGGATCTGCAAATCTCTCCTCATTATGGAACTCCGGGAAAATGAAGAATAGACTCCCTGCAGCCAGCTGGGAGTGACTCATGGTACCTGTGCTCCCATCGGTTAATCCTGTCCCAGACCCAAGCGCTTGATCCTAACAAGGTGGATGCTAACAGCTCCTTGACTCATCAGATGCCACTACCAGCTAATTTGGGATTTACTCCTCTGGTCAACACTTAAAAACACACTATGTCCCCATTCCAACAAGCCCTCCCACCCAGGATACCAGGAGGATATAACTGCCCTTGCCTCCTTCAGGCCCAAGCATGTTGCAACCCTCTCCATCCCTTATTTCCTTTCCAAAATCAAAGGAAACAGGTGCAGATGGCTTAGTGACAAGCATGGAACAGAGAAACCAATTTCCATTTTTTGGTAAGAGTTTTGGGAGCCTGCACATTCTTTTCCCATTGTGCAGCTAAGGAATATATCAATCATTAAAGAAGAGGGGGTGCCTGAACCCCAGAGTGGCTTCTGATAGGGATCCCACGTGCCTGTAGCAGCAAGGTCTCACTAAGGTTGTGCCATAGATTCATCTCAGAGATGGAACGCTGAGAGCTGGACCTGTGGTCACACACCTGGAACTTAGGGACTGTCCTACCTGGGATTCCATGAAGCATCCCAGCTCCTGGAGCAGCACAGCCAGCTCTGGCAAGGACTGTGCCTCTCAGGAAGGGTGACAGAACTCCAAGGACTGGAGCCCCAAATCTTCAGCTGAACACCCACTGGTATATTTCCAGCAGGGAAGACACTGCTGACTGCTCCAGCAGAGCTACATTCACCAGGTCATCTGGCTGTGCAGCCTGCACAGAGCCAGCCTGGCTTGGGAGATGCTCCAAAAGTGGAGGAAATATGACCAGTGATGGCCAGGATCCCCATGCCACTGAGGCCAGGAGGATATTGGAGGCGGCAGGATTCTTCCCAGCATTGCTGTAGTACGGGGTCTGGGAGGGAGAGCAGCCTCTCACTGCTGTATAAACAGCAAGGCAATGGCTGGGGAAGGATTTACAGAAAATGAATGTGGAATCAAAGCCCAGTCACATATTTTCAAAGCAGGAGGCATCGATCCCACGTTGGCTTTCTGTGGCGACGGCTCCGCCAGGTGACGGATGAAGACGTAATCCTGCGCTCGGATGGATGGTGGTGTGGCAGAGAGACAATTTTTCACTGCACCATTACTGAACTCCTGCATCCTGACAGCCTGCCTGAGCACATCAGGCTCGGAGTCTCCCTGAGACACGCTCTCATGCAACCACAGTTTATCTGGCCTGATACAAGGCACAGCACACTGTGAAACCCCACAGCCAGGGCTCCGGAGGAGGCCAGATTAGAGACAACCCCAACAATCTCTCCAGCCTTAAAACTATTTGTTCAGCTACTAGAAATACCTGACTGCTGAGACACTGGGGCAAGGGGCCCAGATCACAAAGGGATTCAGAACTGCTGAGAATTAGTGTCCAAATCCCTCTGGGTCAATGCAAGCCAGCCCGCAAGCTGAAGATGACCAACAAGTGTTCTATCAAACACAGTCCAGAAATGGTTTTAGGAGCACCACTGCACATTTATGAGTGGCACATGTACACATCCATTCTCCTCCAAAACGCATGTATTTGACTGAATAAAGCAAGGCCTTACTTTCTGGCAGACATCCATGTGCTTTTTGAGCCCCACAATAGTTTTCCTGGTTATAACACTGCAGGTTGGACAGGAGACTTCCCCCTTCTCGCTGATCTCCCGCTGCCACTGGTCCTCAGGGTTTGCTGGTGAGGGAGAGGAGACAAGTGTTACATCCAACCTGTCTGGGCTGCTTGAATTGTTAAGTTGAAAAGCAGTGAAGTGGGAAAGTTCCTGATGTTAAAAAAAGGGAGATACACTCTCCCAGGCAAAGCCAAAACTGGACACGAACCATGCAGCTGTCCCTGCCCTACTCTCCTGCAGCTGCCCAAGCAAAGTGGGTCACTGGGTCATTTTATGTGGAGTTACCAGACCTGCTGACCTGGGGAAAGGACGTTCACCTTTCCAACCCTGCTGGTATGCTGCACACAGGGAGTTAAAACATGATAATGCCCCAGCCACCTGATCCTGCCCTGCTTGGAATAACTTCCCCCAGCCAAATGAAACAATTAGCGGGAGTGAAACAAAGGTGAGCGTCTCAGCTCCATCCGGACGTGTGCCTGGAAAGCTTCTCTGGCAATCCTCTTCCCGGCAGACATGGAGGAAGCTGGGGGACTGCTGGCTTCCAAGCATCTGTTTATTTGAATGGCTGTGACTGGCCTTTAAAAAACCCGAAATAAGAGATACGTGGGGCCAAAAGCAGCTCCCAGGCCCAGAGTTCACACCGCGTTCTCAGCAGAGCAGTGCTGACCTTCCAGCAAGGGAAGCCTGGGCTGAATAAAATCTGCCAAGTCTGTTTATTTGGATGCTCTTGCATGGCTGTGAGATCAGAGAGTGGTTTATTTGAATTTGAAAGCAGTGCAAGGCACTGCAGCTGTGTTTATCTTGCACATCCTGCGTTCCTCCTGCTGTCAGAGCTCTCGGGGAAAGCAGGCAACCTGTGCTGGGTGTAGGCTGCACCTCGAGGCTCAGGGAAGGCGTAATTATACTCAGAGTTATGCACTGGTGTCATTCATGGGAATGATGTTAGAAAAATGCCACCATCACATGGGTCACATGCTGACTCACAGTGAAGCCAGGTGGAACTTGGCTCTCAACTCCCAGCATTTTCATCACGTTGACCTGGCAGTGAACTGAAGGTAAGGTGGCCCTCAGGATGTCAGTTGTGGCTGCACTAACATTTTAGCAGCAGTGACTGTTCCTACATCTGTGTTATATCTCAAAACGGCAGGAGTGTGTGCTCCTACCTCTGACTGCTTCTCCTGACAAACCTGCCGGAAAACTCACCCAGGGAACAACCTGCTGGGCCAAAAGGGGTGTGGGGACCACGAGCTGCAGGTGAAGGTGGGGATGGTGGCATGAAGGTAGGGACCATGCAGGCTTGGGGTAGTGCACAGAAAAGCAGCTACACTGCACACAGAGCTGCTGCCTGTGCTTTGCCCCCACCAGCCTCACCTGCTGGTAGATGCACAGATGCTTCCTTCTTCACACCAACTCCTGGAGGTTTCTTTTTCAGCTCCTCCATGTTGGCATTTCCCTCCAGCTTCTTGGCTCGATGGGCTTTTGCTTTGTCCTCTGCTTTAACAAGACCTGTAAAGAAAGAGGATTTTTATTCAGTACTTGCTTTAATACCTTCAGACCAACTTGCATTTAGCAGGTAAAAAATCTCTCCCTCTAAGCCAGGGACGCTGAGCTGGCTGCACGTCTGCCAAGGCTGTACATGTAGGCTCAGGTCCATAATTACGACGAGCAATATTCTAACAGCTTGTGTTTTAAAACCAGCTTGTTTTATAAACAGCACCATTTCCCCCAACACAAGTTTATGAACTATGGAAACTCCATGGCAAAGCGAGGTAGGATGCCTCTAGCCAGGCAGACGGGCTGGGGAGGAGGGCATAGGGTGTTTTGCAAGAAATCGAAAGGGGGAATTGGAACAGCAAACTTCAGTGTGTAAAAGGGATGTTCCTGCTGATGTCCCTGCACTGGAAAGGCTGTTGTAACTCCCCTGGATCAAATCCCCCAAATCCACGCACAGTTCAGCCCTGTGCCTGCGCTTCCACGAAGGTGCTGGAGGCAATGAGCCGAGTACCAGGGTCAGATCCACACCTGCCCTACAAGGGTCCACACCCCCCTGAACCTGGGGGTTGTGACTCTTGCAAACCCAGGGTCTGAATGGAGACAGCACCCCATGATGTGCTGGGGCACCCTTGTGTTTGGGGAGCGACTGCCACACGGAACTTCGGGAGTGTAGGAAAATGTCTGCCCCATCTTCACTTTCCATCTGAGGCAGTGGGTCATGGGGACACCTTATTCTCCAGGAACCCACAGCAGATGCTTCAGTCTCTGGCAGTGCCTCTGTGGGGAAGGTAAGGGAAACAAGCCCAGACTTCCCAGGAGCCAGAGGAAAGGAAATCACAGAGACCACATCCAGCCTGCTCGTCGGTGTTCAATTCCTTCAAAGCCATTAGTGCCTCTCCCCCAAGTGCCTCATACTGGAAGGTGCTGCCTCCTGCAGTGCCTGGAAATCCGCTTTCTATTTCTCTGACTGAATGTATCTCATAGTCAGCCTGAATCCAGTTGCTCTCATTCCAGGGATGCTCCAGGATTTCCCCCTCCTTCCCAGCCCAGTTGGGTATATTTATGGAGCATGACCAAAGCCCCACTTGCTCTTGCTTTGTCAGGCTGCAGCAGCCAATTCCTGGGCCTCCTCTCAGAAAACATCCCGGCAACATGTCTCCTCTCCCTTGGATTCATTCTCCTGAATGTGGGCGACCAGCCCGCGGAGTCTGAGGGATGGGTGCGTCACCAGCCTTTCTACGCAGCAGAATTCCTTCCCGACGCCACTGGAAACACTGCGACATCCCACGATGGTGGGATGGCGATGAGATGATGTTTCTCATATCTCGCTGGTGTCAGCAGCTCGTTACTCTTGTGTTACAGATGAACATACCCAGATCCTTTCCTCTCTTCCCTCATTTCCCAGCGCCAGGCTCCGGAACAGAGCAGACGGGGTTGTTATCAGTCCCAGCTCTGCTGCTGCTTTTCACTCCCTTTATGACTCTCTCGTGGTAAAGGGCGCCAGCTCCTCCAGTGTGAGATCCTCGGGCTTTCTCTGGCTCCACCACAGGGCGGGATCTTGGGGAAGGCGCTTCCCCGCAATGCCCCGGGGAGAAGGTACAACCCTACAGCTGACCAGAGTCGTCCTGTATTACCTTTCAGTCCAAATGTCCCCGAGATGGACGGCTGCTCCCCCGTAAACTTCTTAGGAGTTTTCTGTTTCCTTCCTGACTCAAAAGAGAGAAACAGAGAGAGAGATTTGGTCAAATAACTGTACTGCCAGGGGGATTCATCAGTCCTGGGGCATGGGGTGGGCACACACTCCATGTCAGGAGTGGGTCAGGGGCTGTCAAATGAAGTACCCACCCATTAAACACCAACAGACTGCTGCTTCCCACCCCACAAAACCAGGACAAATATGTTATTCAGGGCTAATTCAATGAGTGGAACTGGTGGCTCTGTCTAGTGCCAAAAGCCAAGCAGTTTCCACGTGTGGCTGTGGTGGTTCGTTTTGCTGCTGCAAGCAGTGGAACTCCGAACCATGACAGGGACAACCACTGCCCAACACCAGCTCTGTCCATGCAGTGGCCATGGACAGATAAGAGCCTCCTCACCCTGTCCCAATCCTTCAGGAAAATGGGTTTGCCAGAACCATCCTGGTTTAACCTAACACACTCAGAACAGACGGGCTGGCACGGCAGCTTGCTGTGCTGCCAGGAATTCAATCCATTTCCACTCCTATCACAGGATTGTTACAGTTGGAAAAGACCTCTAAGATCATCAAATCCAACCATCATACGGGTCCTTTAGAAATATTTCTACCACAGCTACAAATGAGTTTTAACTCCCAGTGAAGCTGCAAGAAACTGGAGAGCGGGGGCAATTTATTAGGGTCAAGAAACAAGGCTTGGCTATCCCTCGGATTCAGAGAGACACTCGCAGTGGTGTTGGCTGCAGCAGATCCCCTTCCCGTGGGACACCTCTCTCTGGGCTCCCGAACCAGTGTAGCCCCGGGCTCTAATCTTACTGTGCTTCATCCTCTCGGGGTCTTCCTCCTGCAGCGAGGCCTGGCTGCCCCGCTGCTGCCCGGCGTCCTTGCCACTTGAGGACTTGGCCGTGGGGGTGGCAGCTGCCATCGCCTCAGCCGCTGCAATCTGGAACTCCTTGCTCTCCCGGCTCTCCGCCAGGCACTCGCCATTCTCCGCGTGCTCCTGGGCCACGGCCTTTTCCGTCTTTGCCTGTTTGGGATGGATGGTGGGGCAAGCTGAACTCTCAGCAGCTCTAGGGCAAAGCACAGAGGGCTTGTTTAAAGAGGGGTTGTTAGACAAGTGTCCTCACACCTCTCCCCCCTCGCCAGCCCAGGTTGTAGGAATGGAGGCGGGCACATTCCCCTTCTCCCAGCCATCCCCGCGCCACTGCCACGCAGCCCAGCCACAGCCTGGTACCTTTTTTTTCCACTGCTCTTCCCAATGGCCTTGGGCACTTTGTTTTCCGCTTTGCTGGCTGGCACTGGCCGGTCCAAGTGATTCCAGAGGCGATGCTTTTCCAGCTGGGTTTTGGAGGTGAAGGCGGCTTCGCAGTACGAGCATGAGTACGTCAGCTTCTCCGAGATCGCACCCTGCGGGGAGCAGGGAGAGGCAGGTGAGCACAGATGTTAGACCACAAAAGAGAGGCTTTTTCTGACACAGGCATGAACATAAATCATGTGTAATACCCTTCTGCCCTTCCAAGCAGTTACCAAAAGTCCGTGATCCCCCGGGGCCAGACCTCACAACTAGCTGCAGAGACCTCAGTTCTTCTCGCGCACACACGTCATGAACTGCTCCCGGCCCATCTCTGCCCTCCCCATTTCCCCATTCTAACCTCATGTTTCTCCTGGGGTTTAAGGCCTGAGAGCAGCTTTACCCTGCAGAAGGTAATGGAAAAGCCATCCACTGGGAAGGACAGACAGTTCTCCAGTCTCCTTACCCCTTGGCAGCGCTGATAGTGGTACTTCAAGCCATAAATGCTGGGGAACTCCAGCCAGCAGCCTGAATTGGGACATTTCACCCTAGAGTGGGCTTTGAATTCGTCCTTCCACTGGTTCATCAGGGGGAGCTAGGAACAGGAGAAACAACAGATAGCTGAGTGAAGAGCACCCTGTGCCTGGGTGTGTGCTGATTCATCCCAAGGGAGCCGGCAGGGCACATGGAACCTCTGATCATTCCTGTCCATCCCTTCCACCACACAGCCATGAAGTGGCCCCCAGGGGTGTGTTTCAGTTTAGCACTGCTCACTCGAGTGAGAGGTGCTGGGACAGATGCTGCAGGCTCCATAGGCTAATGATTCCTGCTGAGGCTTTACCTTGCTGTGCTTCCTAGAGCACACGCACACTCCCTGCCAGGCTGGGGAATAAATCAGGCCCGAAGTCACCTGGTTGATTTAATCACCCCACATTTCATCTAGTCCATAAATCACCCCATGCCCCTGCTCTCATGACAAACTGCTCCATGTGTTGTCCATGCTACCAGGCAGGAATTAAACTGCACAACTCTGCAGGGAATAAATCACCCCCTTGCCATTGCTGCCGGCTCATTAGCCAAACCTGACACGGCTGTGACAGGATCCAGTCATCTGGACACGGCTCTGGGAAAGTGAGGTTGGAGAGGGGTACAGTTCCCTAACCAGGGTTTTGGAAGATGCTGGATGCCTGCATGGAGGGGTTGAGGGACCAAGATCTTGCTCAGACCAAGACAAGGCTGCTCTGAAGATTAAACCACGGGGAAGGCAGGTTTAACCCTGGAATGGGGCTGGCTGGAGTGCACAGTGCAGGGCACGTCAGATGGAGCGAGGCAGGGAGGGCTCGGGGATTGGAGCGTGTGGGGTCTTACAGGGATGTCTTTCAGTGCCTGGTTCTCAGCCTTGGGTCTTCCTTTCTTCCTGCCTTCGGTTTTGTCACTGGTTGCATTTCCTGCAAACAGACACAGCACACATCACCAGCTGTGCTGGAGGAGCCGCTGTCCCAGTAATTCTGCTGCCCAGCCCCAGCTTCCTGCTGCCTACCCGGCCCCCTCAGCTCTAGGCTGGCCATTCTCTGCCCTACCAAGGATGGAGATTCCCCTCTGGAAGGCAATGTCAGCTCCCCTGCAAATGAGGTGCTGATAAGATGTGGTGTGGGGAAAAACGGTCTCCTGAACACAGGCCTGTTCATATTGCGGACAGCTGGAGTTCATTCCCTTTAGCAATAAGTTATCCTCCTCTGTTAGCAATTATGGCTTCAATCCCTTCAAGGTAACAGTGGCATCTGGGAAACATTTAGGGCACACGCATTTCCCCACAAGGCCACTGATTTTGGAAGCCCTGTCTGAGCTACATCGCTGGGGTCCAACCCTCTCCTGGGGTGCAGGCACCCCTCGACATCCAGAGCTGCCCTTAGCAAGGTAAAGGCAGGGAAAGCCTCTCACAGAGGGGATCTGCCCAGCATAAACAGACAGGAGGAAAAATCTTCTTGGGCCTGGAGATTCCTGGATAGAGAAATCAGCCATCCATCAGCGTGACAGCCCTTAGTGTGAGGGTCCCTCAGGGCTCGTATGCTCGCAAGCCTCCATCCCGGGGGCCGCGACACGGGAGGCAGCAGATGGTCTGAACTCATTTAAGCCTTTCCATCCTTTGATGTAACACTTAGCTACCAACGCGATAAATAGGCGGCGAGACACCCATCTCGTTAAGCCAGACACACGCCTCTCCGAAGGGAGAGACCATCTCCATCCCTCCCCTCCCGCTCCCAGGGACCAGCTCCCTGCAGCTCCCAGGGCTGGGGCTTTTTGGCCAGCACAGCCCTCACTGGTGAGTTCGAGTGAGGGGCAGAGACACATCGAGACCCAGGCCACTTGTTTTGGCAGCCACCCCCCCAAGTCCTGCTGCTGGGCTCATCCCCTCCACCCCATCCACATCCACTGAAAGGACAAATCAGTTCCTTACCCAGCTTGGGCAGATCTGCCGGTGGGTTTATCCTCGTCTCCGTCCTGCTTTCTTTGCTGGCAGCGGGTTTGTTAGAGCCTGCAGTTTTCCTTCCACCTTTACAGGTATAGGAATCCGCCATCTCTGAAAGAAGCAGGGGAGGCGTTAAAATTCACTCCTCGGAGCTGGGAACAACACATGGTGAAAGCAAGGAGAGCTGCTGGGGAGGGAGGGAAACAAGAAAACCATCACGCAGCTTCAAGATTCCCACACAGAGAAGAAATGGGACGTGCTTCCGAGTATTTGTTCTACAGTTGAGGAACGCCACAGACATGGCTGGAAAGCTGCTTTCATTACAGCCTGGCTTCCCCTTCACATACAATGGCAAAGACTTTATTAAAAATTATGAGCTAACTTTGCCCAGAGAAGTAGTGAATAAATGGCTTTTCCTCTTCGTTTATTTCTCCGCTTTCATTTAAGACACCAAAAGCAAAAAAAAATAGTGAGTTTTAATGAACAGATGTAATGATAAATTTCCAATTTTCCTTATTAATGGGAAACTGTTATAAACTGAGAATTGTTAATGTTATCTGAATTTTCCGTATTAATAATTCAATTTGGCTTCTCTATAAATAATGAACGTCAGGAATTATCGCACAAGGCCCACTCTCACTCCTGATGGAAGTGGGCAGCAGGACACCCCTCCATTCAGCAGTGCCAAGAGGAAGCCCATGGCATGACTGGCTCTGCCTCTGCCTTCAAGTTCCTTCTTCCCCTCCCGACAGCACAAGCAAAGGCACATTTGAGGACGGGGGCTGCTCCGGGAGATGCCATACATGGATTTGGGGAAAAGAAGTCCTCCATGCCTCCATAATGAGAGCATCAGGCCCTTGGGAAGAGATTCCTTGGACTACCGTGACCTCGAGACTCTGGCTGGGACAAGAAGCTGATGCTCACCCCGTGTTTTTTAAAACACGGATTTGACTCGTCATCCCCAATTCCTCCCGCACGTTTAGCATCATTTAACTCAAAGGAGCTGATTCCCAAAGCATCCACACTCATCCTGTCTGTCCTCACGCCCAGGAGAAGCATCTCCTGTGTGGCCGGATTGCCAGCCATGCCACCAACGTGTGCAACACGAGGGTCCGGCAGTTCTTTCTGAGGTGTCCCCAGGGACTTCCCATGTAGGATCAGGGACTTTCCACGTGGGATGCAGCCTACATGCTCCAAGAAGAAGCGGCAAAAGCTTCCAGCATGTGCTCGGCTGGTGACACATATGTGGTTGTTTGCATGGACACAAAGGTTAATCGGATCAAGTGAGAAATTCCGGCCTTGGCAACTGGTTCTGTGGCATTTGGTGCTGAACATGGGGATCGCTCATTCAGCTAATTTGGGCTCTTCTGGTGCGAGAGCTGGGTAGGGGTTCAGAGCCTGACTGACAGTGGCTCCTTCCTGGTGCAGGCACAGAGACGGGTCCCTGCGGTCCTTTCCCGAATCGCTGCTCCACTCCCACCAGTGTGGGCACTGCTACTGTCCCCAGTCCTCCAGGGATAAATGTGCCAGTCCCCTTCCTTCCCATGCTGCCTCCTGGCACCTCTGAGTGATCCTCACTCAAGTTGCTCAAAGAAAAAAGGGAACAAAAAAAAGACTCACGAAAGACCAGCGAAGTGAAAGAAGTGAAAGCTGAAGACAAGATTTCAATGCTTGCAATGGGGTGAAAACCAAGGGGAAACCCACACAGCTGACACCTTTATCCAGCCAGGGCTAGTGCCAAAATGCAAAGGAGGATGGAGAATAGAACATCTGTGTCTGCCTCGCTGGCCAGCTCGAGGTGACACGCAAAGGGTGACAGCCAGGGCAGACCCTGTTGACATCTCGGGTGCTCACCTCCTGCACCTCGTGACCACTGCACATCACTGAGCATCACCCCAACTCTCCCTTCCCAAAACATCCAAAGTGCCCAGCTCAGCCCTGCTCCAGCAGCTGGACACCTCTCTCTCATCCCCCTTAACGCATCTGTCTCCTCAAAGGAATCCTCTGTGCCCAGCTTAAGAGGCCTGAATCTTCTTTTTTTCCACACCAAATACTCCTTTGCACTTTCCCCCTTATTTTTTAGCGAAGTAAAAAATAAAAATTTCATCAACCAGTTAACAAGAGCCAAAATCTGCTCCCTGGCCACTGATACAACCCCAGGGATCACACAGGAATTGTCCTGGAGACACAGAGCAAAAATCAGCCCATTGTGGGGTTTTTTTGGTAATGTTCAAACTTCTCACTCATTTTTGAGTAACACACACTGAAAATAGGCAACAGCCTGTGTTCTTTCACACTTTCCTTAAGGTTTTACTGAAAACTCTTTTGCAACTGATAATGGGAAGAGAAGGTATCCACAGGTTCTGGCCGTGAGCCAGGGGTGGGCTGTGGTGTGAGAAGGCTGGGCCTGGTAGCATCTTATGAGGCCTCCAGCTCTTTCTAGGTAACTTTTTAGAAGTTTGTGGCATCCCATATCAGCTCCAGGAAAAGCAAAGCTCCTGTGAACACAGAAGCTAGTGTGTGATGAGTGGAGGCCAAGCTGGCACTGCTGGGAGCAAGGGTAAGGAGGAAATCCATGGTTGAGGGAAGGCGGAAGTGACATTTGGGAACCAAAACCACTGTTCCCAAGCCACTGGCAGCCCTGCACGGCATAAAATGGGAAAGGAGAAATAATTCCACGTTGTAGAGATGCCTGGCCATGACTTAGGGTCAGGCCTGCAGGAGCATGTACGGAGCCAGGCATGGCTGTGACCCTCTGAGGACCAGGGGAAAAGTTAGCTGCAGATTCTGACCACAAGTTCTCCTGCCGGGATTCCCACCCCAGTCCCATTGCTACAGATGGACTTTGCTGCACGACAACTGCCTGGTCACCTGTCAATCTGCTCCACCTATAAATAATTTACCAGCAGCCCCAGAGATACAGACAAGGGAGCTGCCTGTCCCAGCACAAGCCATGTGCCAGCAGAGATGCGATGAGACCAGCACAGATGATGGATGCCAAAGGGCACTGCCATCCCTGTTGCTGTCAGAGGAGCTCAGCTCCCTGCCATGAACTCCTGGCAGAACTGGAGCCGCTGTGAAAAACTTCCAGGGAATAAAGACAAGGAAGCGGTGGGAGAGGCTTCCTCTCGAAGAATCGCCCTCGCTGGAGGTTTCCCCTGGAGGGAAGCACGTGGCGGGTGAAGCCCTGCAAGCCGCTGCCTCTCTGGGCACGGCTGGTGGCCGGGCAGCTCCAGAGGGACGCGGTGCATCCCGCCGCTATCACGCAAACCGAGTGACACCCATCGAAGCTCTCCAGGAGGGAGAACCTCACCCGAGGCACGCACCCACCGCTCCTGCTGCACATGGCTCTGACCAGGCGCAGACGAGGCTTTTGAGGGTGTAAAGTTTCTGTTCGAGGCGCGTTATCCCGTCCGTCCCCTCTCTGTCCCCGGGCACTGACATGAAGGGAAAAGCGCCCGCACATGCCCGGCAGACAATGAGTCCTCAGCGTGCCGCGGGGACCGGGGTGTCCCTTGTCCCGGGGGTCAGTGGGTGCGGGGAGCTCTGCCCGGTGCCGCTGTCACCTCCTGGGCGCGGGGAGCTTTGCCCTGCCCGGTCCCGCTGTCACCTCCCGGGCACGGGGACCTCTGCCCTGTCACCTCCCGGCCCGGCCGTGCCACCCGCGTCCCCTCACAGCCCCTCCCCGCTGTCACCCCGCGGGCAGCGCCGCCCGGGCCTGTCACCCCCCGGGCCCGCGCCCCATCCCCGAGAGGCGGCCGGGGCTCCCCCGCGGGCCGGGCCCGGCAGGGAGGGGACGGAG
>VXAZ01004455.1:239931-259551 GCA_013399875.1 Gymnorhina tibicen | reverse complement strand
CCGGCCCGCCCCGCGCCCCTCACCGCCGCCACCGGGCCGCGCCGGCCTCGTCTGGCTCCGGGACCGGCACCGGGATCGGGACCGGGATCGGGACCGGGAGGACGGGCGGGGGTGCCGCCCCGGGAGGGCGGGACGGGGCAGCGCCCCCCGGACCGGGCTGACCTGGGCAGGTGCGGACGGACCCCGGTGCGGACAGGGCTGCGCTGCGCTGCCTCTGCGGGATGCGGGCAGGGTGCCGAGCTGCCATCCGCACCTCCGGGGTGTCTGCCCTCCGTCACACCCTCCGGGGTGCAGGCAGCGTGTCCTGCCCGTCGTCCTGCCCTCCGGGGTGTAGGCGCTGAGTGTCCTGCCTGTCATCTTCCCCTCCAGGGTGTCCTGCCTGTTGTCCTGCCCTCCAGGTCGTAGGCAGGACACCTTTCCCTTTACCCTGTTGTCCAAGGTGCAGACAGGATGACCTGCGTGTCGTTCTGCCCGGCAAGGTGCCCTGCCCATTATCCTCTGCTCCAGGGTGTCCTGTCCCTCATCCTACCTTCCAACGTGTTGGCAGTGTCCTGCATGTCACTGTTCCTTCCAGGAGGTCCTGTTCATCATCCTGCCCGCAAAGGTGCAGGCAGGATGCCCTCCCCATCCATCAATCCATCTAAACCCACGGTGCTCTGGGTCCCCTTGTAAAGCCACCCCAGCACCCGGGAGTGATGTTGGGTGTGAGCCTGTTGCAATGTCCATGGGGCACTTTCCCAGCTCCCAGGCTTGGGAGCTGGTGGCACCTGGGAAGGTGCCGCAGGGCAGAGCCAGCCTCGGTTACCAGCTGCGGGAATACACAGCCACACCGGGATCCAGCAGTAGCCCAGAAATTAGGGAAAATCGTATAAATTTTGCCGGGTGAGAGCAGAACCCAGAACAACCATTCCTGTCAGGGCCACCCTGCCTGCCATCACCGGCGTGTGGCTCCTGAGGTACTTCCAGCAACTGGGAGGCCCTATGGCACAGTTGTGCAAAAAAAAGCCCAACCCAAGCCGGGAGTTTCCCCGCGGTTTTCCCCTCTTTGTCTCCATTGCGGGGAAAAAGAGCTTAATTAACGTCTGCAGAGAGCAGGGAAAGCTTGGTGTAATTGCTAGGTATGATTATCGGTGGAGCGGAGGGTGCTCAGCAGGGTGGGAGGGACAGGCACAACCCACCTTCTTTGTATAAAATGAGGCATATCCAAGGCGGCCTCGCTTCCCAGCCAGCGAGCTGCCTCCCGGGAGAGCTCGGCTGCCTGGGGGTGGCTATCGGGCAGCTCCACGTGCTCGTGTGACCAGGCAGCACCTTCGGCACCTTTGAGGTCCCCTCCTTGCTGTAAAAGGTGCCCACTGCTCATCCTGGCAGCTGCTCCACGTGTGCAAAAGTGCCACCATGTTCATGTTCTGCATCCACAAAGCACAATTTTGCATCTCCAGGAACGGGATAAGGGCAAGGGGAGATAGGGGAGCCTGGCCACGCTGGGGTTAGACAGGGCCAGGGAGAGCAGGCAGCTACAGGCTGGGTGAGGTACAAACCTCTGAAATTATGCAATATAAAGGCACCCACTGTTGTTATTTTCAGGCTCTACTGAGCAGAGAGGGCCAAGGAACGGACTTGAAAAGAACAGCAAATGCTGAGCAGATGCTGAGGAGTGCTTTGTTTCACATGCAGAGCTGTTCTGGGAAAGGCAGGAGGAGAAGGACGAGGAAGAGCAACAAGGGCAGTGGTGCTGCCTTCCTCCACGCACTCACGGGAAACCATTGCATCTCCTCTTGCACCATGGCTTTGTTGCAGAGGTCAGTTGTGGATGAGAGCCTGTCCCCTCAAACCAGTACAATGCTGTGGAGGGGCCACGTGGTGATTCCTCAGTGCTCTGGCCCCCTGGTCACTGTTCCTACCGTTCCCACTGTTCCCACTGTTCCCATCATTCGAGGCAGGAGGAGGCCAAGGAGCAACAGCCGAGCACACACTGCAACTGTAAATGCTGGAGAAGGTGCTTAGCAGCAGGGATGAAGCAGTGCAAGCCATTAAGCATGTAAATTAAATTGATACGGACCCCAGGAAGAGGAGATGAGGGAAAAAACAATTACATAGCCTGTGTCAGCGAGGTGCTGCCATCTTACACGCAGTCCTGACATTGCTTCTCCAGGCTCTCGTGCTGGTGCTGAGCAGATCTCCCTGGAGCTGCCCTGTGCCTGCCAGGATGCAGCCAACACAGTGACCTCCACCCCAACCCAGCAGCAATTTGGGTATCCCCAACAAGGGTCAGTTCCGGCTTGTGAAAACACCTGGCCAAGAGTTTAAAACTCCACAAATGCAAAAACCACCCTTTAAGGAAAGGCAGGAAATAATCTGGTTTTCTGGATGCAGATCCTCTCAGGATGTTGGGACTGGAGGCAGGACAGTGTCCCTTGCCCAGAATGGGGCTGGCTGATGGGGCATTTACACTTTAAAAAGTAACTTAAAAGCACATTTTAGGATTGTGGAATCCCAGGATGGTTTGGGTTGGAAGGGACTTTATAGACCATTTATTTCCACTCCTCCTGCCACGGGCAGGGACACCTTCCACCAGACCAGGTCGCTCCAAGCCCCATCCAGCCTGGCCTTGAACACTTCCAGGGATAGGGCAGCCACAGCTTCTCTGGGCAGCCTGTGCCAGTGTCTGATCCATGGGCTGCCCACCTTTCAGACCCTAAAGTCTGTTGGAATAAAATGTGTGCTGGGTCTGCAGAGCCTCTTCCACATGTCACTGCTCTGGAGACATCCCAAAAACTCCCACTAACTGCTGTGCATATGGGGCTGCGCAGGGCCAGCATCTCCACTGCTGGGACGGTGAGATGCTAAATGCGTGGGACTGGAAGCACTGGGAGCACTGGGGGCCCAGACTTCAGCCCATGTCTGCTGAGCCCTGTGCACCAGGCACAGGGACGGGTGAGGGAAGGGGCATGACTGATGCCCAGTTCCAGGATGGGAGACTTGGCATTCCCTATCTCCCAAGGCTTTATCCTGGGATAAAGCATCTCAGCTGGCTGCTGCATCCCCTTTATCCTTGGAGTGGCAGGGGGACAAAGCCCCTTGGAGCAGCCACATGCTCACACATCCGCAGGACGAGCTGTGCAGAGGCTGGTCCGGCTGAAGGAGAGTGATTCCCGAACAAAGAGGGATTTGCAGCTGGTTTGTGCTGCAGCATCCGGGCCAGCCCCAGCCTCCTCCCGCACGCTGCTCCGCAGCCTGGGCCGCTGATTGGAAACCGGAGCCTGCCATCACTCCGACAGCCAGGAATTATGCTGATGGATTTTTAAATTATTTTTTCCCCCCTCCCTGTGCTTGAATGCGCTCAGCAAATATAAGCAAAAGGGGAAAAAAAAAGAAGAGCGAGAGAAAATCCAAACAGATTCAATTTTAGATATGGCGACAAAGCAAAATGGTTGCAGTGCAAACAGAGAAGGTTAAGGGGGGAAAAGCTCCAGCCTCAAGAAGGAATGAAGCTCCCAGCAGCCCTGAGGCTGCTGTTTATGATTTACAGGGTTACAGTGGCATGGGGGTCATGTCCCCTGGGGACCCATCCCAAGCCGGGGGCTCAGGTCTCTGGGGCACCAACAACCCTGTGGAGGGCACTGGGAGCTGCGGAGATGCAGGACAGGACTGGTGATGGAGCTACGTGGCTGCATCAAATCCTTCCTAGTTTTAGAAAATGCATCTGCTGATGGGAAATGAAGTGGCTCATTTTCAGTGCGGGGTGTGAAGGATTTTCCTGGAGGCCCCAGTAACAGCCTGTGCAAATGTGCTGCCTGGGAATGTTGTGCCAAAACCAAACCCCAAACTTGCCTTTCCAAAAAAAGGCCCAAGAGAAATGCTGTGGATGTTCAACTTGGTTTTGCAGCAAAGCTACTGGTGCATCCAGGCTGGGGAACAGCTCTGGTCGATCCAACCGATACTCGTTTTGGATCAATTATTTATCTCAGTCCTGTCGCCTTCCCTGGGCTGCCCAAGCCCCACCACTTGCTGCCTGCCCTCTGGTGGCTTCCAGCTTGTGGATGCTGCCTCACCCTTACTCCAGCCGTGCCATGCGGTCCCTTGTGCCACCAACCCCAGTGCAAACAGCCAGGCACCTGCTCTGACCCTGCCCAGGTGCTGCCAGCACCTGGCACTGCTGCAAACCTGGCACTACCCTGGTGAAAGCGGCAGCACCGTAGCTGGATCTGCACCCACCCCTCTCCATCCTCGTCCCAGTGAAAGCACCACAGCCATGCCCACACTCACTTCTCTCCATCTTTTCTGTCTCTGTGTCATGCCCACTCTCCCTGGGAGTGTTTCTGGCTCCAGGGAGGCAGAGCATTCAGAGGGCATCCAGCAGCTGAGAATGAGGACCAAAAATGAAGGAAGTAATACAGGGGAACAAAATGAAATGAGGCAATTATCTCTGCTCTGATACTTTCTAATTAAGGAAAGTGTCACCCTTTTTAAGAGGCCATTAATTCATTGTCATAAGTCACCACCAGAGTGCAAGTACCAAAAACGTGCCTGGGCCGTGGGGAGGGGAGCACCTTCCCCTCCTCCTCATACCACAGGCTCCAGCCCCAGCGAGAGCTGCTCCTTGAGGCCACAGGGCTGTTCATGGATTTCCGCAGGAAATGCCCTGTCCCCACACCCTGGGCTGTGCTTTGGGAAGCTGCACACTCTGCCAGATGCTCAGCCAGTCCCAGACAGGGATGAGCCCATCCACCTCCACCTGCATCCCTGTGAGTGCACGCTCTGCCCTGCACAGTCCAAATGCATTTGTGCAAAGCATGTGGTGAGTTCTCAGCAGAGATCAGGTCTTGGCTGCTCTGGGGAACCAAACCCCCAAAGAGTTGCCCAAATATCCCCAGCCCTGCGATCAAGGCCAGTGTTTCCCCCTGCATCACCTCCCGTTAACAGCCAGCTCCGTCTTGGCAGCCTCTCATTACGCATTCTGCATGGAGGGCCCCACATCAGCTTAATTAACAAGGTAAGAATAACGGGACCTTTGAGGAAATCTTAATTATATTATCCATCTCACCCTGAGTGGCACCTGATCCATCCCAACACTGTTTTCAAGTTCATTAGCAATGAATCAAGATTGATTAGTCCTGGATATGCAGCAAGAACATACTGGGGCAGAAGACTTCTGCTGCCATTGCCGTGAGGCTCTGTGTGTGTGTTCCCAAGCCCTGTCTTGTCCTCCAGCACCACACAGAGGGATGGGGACTAGGGCTGTGGAATGAGATAGATGGAGGTGTGCCAGCGCTGGCATGTGGCTGCCGGAGCATCCCAGGAGTCGCTGTTTCACTGTCCCCCCGCTGCGCGCTGGCACCTCACGCTTCCCTGGGATGCTCTGACTTGGAGCAGCACCCAAGCAGCCCTTCTAGGCTGCTGCACACTTGCAGAGATGAGGCAGCCACAGCTTCTCTGGGCAGCCTGTGCCAGTGCCTCACCACTCTCACAGGGAAGAGTTTCTTCTTAATATCCAACCTAACCCTGTTTTCTGCCTGTTGAAAGCCATTCTCCCTTGTCCTGTCACTCCATGCTCTTGTTCAAAGTCTCTTTCCAGCTCTCTTGGAGCTCCTTTAGGCACCGAAAATTGCTCTAAGATCTCCCCAGAACCTTTTCTTTTCCAGGTTTACCAGCCCCAGATTTCTCAGCCTGTCTTCACTGCAGAGGTGCTCCAGCCTTTGGAGCATCTTTGTGTTCATACTCTGGACCCACTCCAGCAGCTCCACATCCTTCTGATGCTGGGATCCCCAGAGCTGGAGGCAGCACTGCGAGTGGGGTCCCTCCAGATCAGGGCAGAGGGGGAGAAACCCCCCTCCCTGCTGCCTTGGTGCTGGGGATGCAGCCCAGGACAGGGCTGGCTTTCTGGGCTGCCAGCGCACACTGCTCATGTCAAGCTTCCCATCCAATGACTTGGGGTGGTTTGTAATCCTCCCTGTGCACCTGACGGGATGACAAGGTCCTAATTAGATCGAGCGTGCAATCCACTGGGGACAGGCATTCCAATTTAAACCAGCGCCAACTCAGCAGAGCCAGTGGCAGGCGCTGCCACCCCTGTGCCCAGCACACCGTGTCCTCCCACCCCCCTCAGCCGGGGACAGCACAGGCTGCCCTCAGCACCCGGCGTGAACTTCAGTGTCGGAGTAGTGGGGAGTATTCCCTGCATCAGAGCCACAATCAGCAGTGCTTCAGAGCTGGAGGTGTTTACATCATCAAGCCAGGCTCAGTAATTACTCAGACAAATTTGCATGCATTTTCTATGGGCATCTCTGCTGGCTTTTTTATTTTCTGCTTGAAAACCTTGCTGGAATCTGCAAACTGCCTCTGCCACTGGGAAGGGATTGCTGGATTGTTCCTTTCTAAGACAAGAAGATGCTGAACATAACTCCTGATGCCAGTGACACATTGGCCCTCTTATTGCAAAAAATTTCCACCAAATAAAGTGGCAAAAAATTTATCAGAGACAGGAGCTGTGTGGCCATCGCCTGCCCCTGTGTCCCAGTGCTGCTGCCTACATCCTCCTGCCTGCTGCAGGGGACTGACTGATGTTTGCTGGGGTTTTCTCTTTACTTTAATTGTTGTCTGGTTTTAATATTGCATGAATTGATTCATCTGTGTTTCATCGTCGGTGCTGTTTGTTTTGGGGCAGTGCCTGGAATATCACTGGCAGATAAGTGCTAGACAAGTTGAAGGTATTTTTCTTGCTCAGCAAAAGATGAGGAGTGACCAAGCTGTGCCTCAGTTCGAGAGGATCCCGAGCAGCATCTGCCTCCAGTTCCCAGGGTCCTGGTGCAGTACTCACCACCCCAAGTTCTCGCCCGTGAGGAGGACTGCCCTTCCTTGGCTCCACCCTGCAGGTGGATTTCACTGTATGCCCAGAGCTACCGAAGGCAAAATCATGTCAGGGCTGCTCTGGATGCATCTCTGCTGCCCTGGGCAGAGTCCTGGGTGCTCCTTGGACAAGCCATGGGCATTAGGTGGCACCAGACACTGCCAGAGCAGTAGTTCAGAACCAGCCTGGAAAGATGCTCTGCTCTCACCATCGTCATCCTCACCAGGATGAAGACACAGAGCAGGGGACTGGGGGCAGGACAGCATCCTCCTGCCAGCCCTGGGAATATTGTTTCACACAGCTCCTCCAGCCCCATTCTGTGCTGGTGGGTCTCAGAAAGATACCCAAACAGGGGCTATGCTTGGGGTTCCGGCCGAGTGCAGTTGGTGGGGTTTCTGCTTTCTTCTCTGCCTCCTTTCTTCCATGCTGAGGAGCTGGAGGGAGCCAGAGCATCCTCAGGAGCGCAGCAAAGGGCAGCCGGACTTTGGGGCAGGATCTGGGGGGGACCCTGCCTTTTTTGGGGGCTCCGGGGCAGCCCCAGCACTTCTCTGTGCACCCCAGCTGCATTCCAAGCCAAATTTCCACCAGCTTCCTGCATAAGCCCAGCTGGATCCTGGAGAAGACATTTCTCCCTGTGCAGCTCCCAAGCTCTGCAGAGAAGCTCAGCACCTCCCTCTAACGATGTGCAGACACCCGCAGCCGTCCTCTGCTCTTCGGGTTTCTGGCCCCCCTGGCCATCCCGCAGCTCCCTGTGCCTCCCCACTGCTCCCACTGCCCCCCCTGGCTCCCAACCAGGACAGAAACAAACCCTGCTGCGGGGAAGATGGGCTTTTTTCCTGGCTTCTTTTTTCCTTTTCTTCAAACTCAATAAATTCTCCCAGCTCTGTTGCTCGTGAGTCTCCGGTGAGGTGAGAAGAGCAAATTTTGCTGCATATTTGAAAAGGTCAGTATGGAAACAGGAGGAAATTCTAATTCCTGTGTCCTGGGGTGCTGGGGGCTACACACAGCAAGGTCCTGGAGCTGCTTCCCTGCAGACAGAGCTGAGGGTCTCAGACCCCTGACCCACAGGCAGAGAGGGGAGATGTTGGCTGCATGGTCTGGATCACTCTGCTGCAGGCACCAACCAGACTATGCCTTTCTGGAGAAAATTTGGATTTTGGAAAATTGGAGGCTTCATGTTTGGCCCAGCGTGGAGGGATTCAGAGCTGCAGACATCTCCTGAGCATCCCCGGAAGGACCGGCGGGACCAAACTCGCAGCGCAGGTTCAGAGGGGGGAAGAGTCAGAAGAGCAGTGAGTTAAAATAACAGTCTCTAGTTTATTACCAGCAGAGAAGCAGGCAGGAGAGTGCCCGGCCAGGGGGCACCGTGACCTGCCTCCACATCCTAGTGCCCCAGGGGTTTTGGGGTGCTGCTGTTTTTGGACCCCCATGACCCACAGCCCCACCCTCATCACTTGAGGTGGAATGTGGGGAGGGGACAGCATCCACCCCGGCCCAAAATCCTGATTTACACATGGATTTTCCCTATCTGCCCACAGGGGCAGTCTGTAGCTCTGTACGGGAGAGTTTGGGGGGTGGGGGTTGTAACAGCAAACACTTTCACCGTAATGATGGTGAAGGTCATCAGGAAGGTGCCTGGCTTTGGTGGCACCATCACCAGCCCTTGGGCAGGAGGTCAGGACAAGAATCTGCCAATGCCTGGATGAGCAGAGTTCTGCAGAGCTGGCGGGAGCATGGAGCAGAGCAGGGCTGGGCATGGGGGCCGGAGAGGACCTGGCACCCAGTGATCCCCCAGCCTCACCCTGGGCAGCACCCAGCACCACCCCTCTGCCTGCTCCCCCCGGCCCCTGCAGGGGCTCCCCCGTCTGCCCACAGATGAAGGATGAGCTCCTGGCACAGCTTCCTCCAGGCCATGGCACCCTCCAGGCGCATCCACCCTGCTTTTACTCCCAGATTTTCCGGCTCTGATGACTCAGCTCCCTTTTTAACTCACCAAGTGGAGCCGGGTGCTGGGGTCTTGGCCCCGCTTTGAATTTTTTTGGCTGGTTCTATCATCTTATTTGCTACTGATAACGTCACCTCCCCGGACGCTGGAAGACAGCCCAGTCTGATGAGGAAACCAAGGCTCCCTAAATAAGCTCCGAGGCATGGACACGAGTTGCCGGGTGCTGGGATGTTGCCCAAGTGCATAATCCTTCAGTGTCCTGCACATGGCTCCGAGCTGTCCCTGGAATCACTGCGTTCCCTTTCTCCACAGTGCTGAGCCCCTGCCTTTTGCCATCTCCTTTTTTCCATCTCTTTCCCTGTGAACTGTCAGGCTCAGGTGGATGGAAGTTCATCATCTGTCCCAGCAGCTGGTTTGCTGATTTTCCTCCAGCCAAGAGCCATGTCTGCTGGAAGAAACCTTCCATCCCTGCACAGGAATATATTCCTTTAAAAGAAAGAGAAGGAAGAAGCAGGAGAGGAGCCCCGGAGTGTCTGGGAAGCTGTCTCTTCTTATTCCAAGCGTGTGGCTCAGGTCTCGTATCGGCGGTGCACAGCCCATCCCAGCGGAGCTCGGTTCACAGTGTTGGTGCAATCTGCCAAACAGACGGGTCAGCTAGGAGACATTTCCAAAAGAAGCTGGAACAAGGTGGGAGAGGAAGGAATAAACAGCCTGCAGGGTGGCACATTGCAGCTCACCCACTGCCCGCCCCGGAGAATCTCCTCTTCCGTGCAAAACGCCGCTGACGGATTTCGGGCTGCGTGCGGCAGCCCGGCCCTGCGCACTGCAACCCATCCCTGTGTGCCACAGCCCAGCCCCGGAGCCTCCCCCTGCCCGGCTGCCCCGCCGGCCCTACCTTGGCTGAGCAGCTGCAGGTTCCGGACCTCCTCGCGCACCTGGAGCTGCAGGACCTGCTGCAGGACCTCCTGGCGCTGCGTCTCCAGCGCGATCCCCATGCGCTGCAGCTTCTCCCCATTCAGCCGCAGCAGCGCCCGGCCTGCAAACACGGAATCGCTTGGTGCCCAACCAGCCCCAGGGAGTGGGGGGATGGCTCCAGGAAAGGGCTACACAAAGGGGAGCCCATCAGCGTGGAGGAATGAGGAGGGAGTGCTCTCTCACTGCCTGGAGTAGGGCATGGAGCCACAGGACGAGGGGGAATGACTGGCAGAGGATAGAGTTAAACTGGATATTGGGAAGAAATTCATCCCTGTGAGGGTGGGGAGGCCCTGGCACAGGGTGCCCAGAGAAGCTGTGGCTGCCCCATCCCTGGAGGTGTTCAAGACCAGGCCGGACAAGGCTTAGAGAAACCTGGTCTAGCAGAAGGTGTCCCTGCCCATGGCAGGGGGCTGGAATGAGATGAGCTTTAAGGTCCCTTCCCACTGAAACCGTTCTGCTTCGTGACCTCACTTTCAGAGAACGCCGGGCGGCAGCTCACGTCCCCAGCCTCTGACAGGTACCGGCACCGCAGTCGTGTAACCCATCCCCGCAGGCAGCAGCTTTCCATTTCTCCGCTCCACCTCCCACATGAGGAGATGTTTTCCGAGCGCAGGGTCCCCACGCGGGCTGGTCGTCCCGGGGGAATGGGGGTGCCCATCACAACGCATTAGCGCTCCGGTCCCCGCCGAGCCACTTCCCTCCAGTCTGGGGCTATTAGACGAGGGATTTTAAACCAGCTTTTGTCCTTGCTTCCCAGCGTACACTCGCTAATGCTGCCTTTGTTGCCTGAGCAAGGGCTGGCTGAGCTCTTGCATTAGGATTTTGCATCCCCCCCAGGCAGCTCCTGCCCTCACTTCCCTGCCACTGTGCTCCGGCCCCGGCAGAGCTGTCTGGCCTTGCACACATTGAAGTTGGACTGGAATGATGCTCTCACACAGAGGTCAAAGCCACTTTCCCTGGGGAGCAAAGGGGAGGGAGCAGGTCCTAGAGGTGAGTCTCCTCAAAGGACTTGGTTGGGAGTTGGACTTTGGCCTGGACAAAGACCTTTGTAATTTGGACTCCAACTGGGCAGAGATTTTTCTCTTCAGCAAAAATGTTCAGTATGCAAAAAACTATAAAAATATTATTATTATATTAATCTAGGTGATGAGAAGACTTCCCCATTTAATAAACCAGTTTATAATTTTAAACAACCTCCAGCCTGTCCTGGAGCTCACCTTGGTGGCAGATGCCTCCTGCCCAGCCTGGGTCAGTGTCGCTGTGTCCCCTGCTCTCACCCTGGCTGCAGCTCATGGGGAGAGGGGACCGAAATGGGGGGTATGTCCATCTCCTGAACCCCGAATGTCCAACCAGCCTTTCCCAGAGCACGTGCCAATGGCAAATAGTCCAGAGGGTGCACTGTACCTGTGATGGCGTGGTGGGAGAACGCCTCGACGTAGATGAGATAGTTGTGTGGACAGTGCTTCTTCAGCCATTTGCACACATCCTGCTGGGTCCACAGCACCACTGGCTTGACCAGGCTGCCCAGCGTGGGGCTGGTGTGGTAGATGCCATAGTGGTCACAGCCACGGACCTGAGGGGAGTGGGAGGGAAGGGCATTAGTGGGATTCAACCCTGCGGGGAGGAAAGCGGAGGTCAGTCCATGGGGATGGGGGAGAGGCTGGTTGGCTGCATAGGATTGTGGTAATGCTGGCAGACTTCAGCTCCACACCCTCTGGAGTCTCTGGGCTCCCCCTGACATCAGAGGAACCAGTAAGGGAGGCAGGGAGGGTGGGGATGGGAGGTCGAGCTGGTTGTCCTGCTGTATATAGAGCCACCACTTTAACTTCCCATCCCTCCTGCTGCAGACAAGAGACCCAGCTCCCCTCCCCTACACATCTCCAAGCCCAGCAGAGCATTGCACAGGCTCAGGAGATGTCCTGGGGGGTCCTCAGGGTCCCCCCCTCACCAGGCAGAGATGGGCATTTGCTGGCATCTCTCAGAGGGGATGAAACCAGTGAGGTCCCGGAGGACAGCGGGAACTGGTGCAAAGCCATCCGCACCAGATGTTGGTATTGGTGCAAACTCATCCCCACCAGAAGTCCCCAGGAAAGCAGCCAACAGCCAGCTGGTGCCCTGGAGCAGGAAGGACTCTCCCTTTCTCTCCCTCTCAACCCCCTTCAACCCTGAGCTGATTGGTCACAACAGGGTCCTGCAGCTTTGCAGGTGTCTAAGGCCACCTCTGAAACCCACAGACCATTCTTGGGGTGCTGCTGTGTCCAGGATAAAGCAGGGTCACAGTCCCCAGCACCCCAGTGTGCCCTGGTCACCCTCTACCACCTGCTGAGCTACTCCATGCATGGTACCAAGTTATGCCCACAGGGAGACGAGGCTCATCTGACAGCATCCCTCCATCCCACCTTCCCTCCATCCAACTGTCTGCTGCAGTGGCCAGTCTCACTCTGAGCCACCCAGTCTCACTCTGAGCCACTTGGCAGCTCCGTTTTCTCTCGCCCATCACAGCTACTCTGACCTCACAATGTTGGTGCAGCCTGGATTTATCTTGTACGGACCACAAGATAAATCACACATCTTGAGCTGTGACCGCGCAGGGGAACAAGCCTGCTTCTCCTAGTGAATCCTCCGAGCTGGCTGAGAAATGGGGCTGGAGGATGCAGGAATCTCCCCTTTCCCTGCTTTTCTCACCCAGGAGAGATCGGTGAGCTCTCCACTGCTGGTGATGCTGAGACTTCATCCTTGAGCAGCACCAGCAAACATCGCCACTCCAAAGCCTTCACTTGTGCCCAAGCTGCTGGGACTGTCCTGGGCTGGACCACAGGCAAGTTGGGGTGGAAAAAGGGTCCTTGCTTCCCACAGCACAAGGGGACTGGACTGCCAGGGCTTACCCATGCCCAGGACACAGCAGGGACAGAGCAGGAACAGCAGCTGATGCAGGACACACGGCATGGGAAAGGTCGACAGCGTGTGGCCCGCGGTGTGCCAACATCGACCTCTGCGTGTGAACGCTGGCTAATTAAGCATGTCTAATAGAGGAGCAGGGATAATTAGTGTAAGAGGGACTCCAGACATCCCGCAGTTACTGAAACTAATGACACATTCCTGAGAGACGCTGCAGGGGAGGAGGCAGTGCAGGGCAGCAGGGGCTGGGATGTGCTCCCTGCCCCGTGCCAGGCATTGCCATGGAGCCCGGCCAGCCTGGTGGGGCTGCTGCCTGTGCCCAGGGGAGCATTTGAGCTTGGAAAGGAACTTTTCCTCAAGCAGAGCTCGTTGGGAACATTCAAGCAAGAGGGAAGAAGGCAAAGTTGGGAGGCTGTGCATTGATAACTAAGGAGTCCGTCTCCAAAGCGGATGGAAAATCCGATAGTGCAGGCGATGCAGTTTCCGAACCAAACCCTCACCTTTGGGGGAGACCCCGGCAGCTGCCCGGCTCTACCAGACGCATCCCGGGAGTCGCCCGCCTGCGGGAGCAGCCCCAGCCCACGCCGGCTGCGCGGCTCCCTTCACACTCGGCTGAGCGCGCCGGAGAGCGTGCCGTGGGCAGGAGGAGGAGGAGGCGGCGATTTGCTCTGGATTCACTAACGAGTGATGATGAGAAGCGGAGGGGCTGGGGGGAATAACAACCAGCTTCCCGGGAGCTCACCGCGAGCTTCCCACAGCTATTATCCAACTAACCCTCCGAGGCACGGGGGAAGAGGTGACAAACAACTGGCAATTTCCCTGGGCACGCACGCGGCTGGGCGCACATCGCTCATCAGACACGGCCCTGCACCGGGGACCGTCCCAGCATCCCTAAACCCTGCGCTGCCTGCTCGGCGTGCATTCCCTGCTGCCCATGGAGGGTCCCCAGGTGAGCCCCTGCGCTCCCCAGAGGGGCAGGGGAGGTGTAAGGGATCATGGGTTCATTTTCCAGACGGCTGAGCCGCTCTGTCTCTCTGATGAACTCTCAGCCGTGAATATCGAGCGCCGCTGTGGAGGAGAGCAGGCAGGAAGGCTGCAGGGAGGCTGCTCTGGCAGGAAGGCAGGAGGCGGCTGGGGGAACCGGGGGGTGGGAGCCATCCCTGGGCACTGCAAGGAGCAACTTGCAGGGATGAAGCTCCTTCCTGTGGCTGTGCAGCAGTGAATGGATGGAAACCTTTGGCTCACAGCCTCCATTGTACAATAAAGTTTCAAATTTTAGGAAGACAGACCCCGGGGTGGGGTGTGGGGGTACCTGCGAGCCCTCGGTGCCTGGCTGCCGCAGGAGTTTGACGGTGCGGCCGCTGTCGGGGCGCTGGCTGCGGCCGTCGTGCCAGGTGAGGCTGCTGCCCGGGTTGCGCTGCAGGCGGTAGCTGAGGTTTTCGGCCGACACCGTGTGCTCCAGGAGGCTGCGGCAGAAGCTGAAGTGAGCGGAGGCGGCAGCGGCGGCTGCAGAGGGAAGGGGGGTGAGAGACGGCCATGGTGCCCATCCACCCCACGCCTGGGCACCCAAAAGTGCCTTTTCTACCCCACAGGACCTGCTGAACTCAGGCTGTGGGCCCCTCTCTCCAAAACGCCCCCGTTCCCGCCTTCCTTTCCCATTGCCAGGAAGAAAATCCACCAGCCCAGGAACCGCCAGCTGGCGCTGGGATCCAGCAGGCACCCGGCAAGATGTTTGCCCACACAAACCCCTCACGAGCGACGTTTGTTTTGACACCCGCCAGCTGAGCAGACGCGGGACCCGCAGCTGATCCCCGGCACGTGGTGAGAACCTCCTGCTTGTCACTGCCACTCTGCCGGGACAGGCACCGGGAGGAGGCCAAGGGAAGCTGCTTTCCATGGACCAGGCTGACAGCAAACTGCTGCCACCAAGGGAAGGGGAGCAGAGAAACCCTCCCTGGGCAGCCTGGTGGGGAAAGGAACGTAGGCTGGTCCCCCAGCACAGACCATGGGTGCCTGGGGACAGCTACTGTGCACCCCGTGATGGCTGAACACACACCAGCCCTTCAGTAATGATCACGAAGAGCCATTTACCCACAACAAGTGCTTTTTGTCCCTTATTCATAGAATCATAGGATATCCTAAGTTGGAAGGGATCCACAAAGATCACTGAGGTCCAATTCCTCGTGTTTTAACACGATGGGGGTGTTTGGGTTGCAACGAGGTTGCAAAGCTTTCCTTTGAAGGGGGCTGAAGGGACCCGGCTGCGTGGGAGGAGGGTGAGTGGGTATTAGGGGCTCACGCTCTGTCTGCTCCGGATAAAAGCCAGACGGCTCAACATAAGCAGCTCTGATCTGCAGAAGCAAAGACCAGAGCATCCCCCAGCTCACCTGCTCCCACTGCGGGGAGCCAGGCAAGTCATGAACTACCTCCAAGAGCAGAGCAGCACCCAGAGGAGACCCACTTTCAGGATAAACCACCCTGGGAGAGCGGGAGGGCTGGAGAAACCCTGATGCAGCTCCTTTCCCCAATTAGTGGGTTTTAAGAGGGAAGAGGTTTCAAAGAGACCACTCAAGTACACCTTTATGCAATAGGAGAACAACTGGCCAAAAAAAGTCAAAATAGAGCAGGAAAGGGTTGTTCACACGTCCCAGGACACCCAGACCACATCACACGGTGTTGCTTCTTAAACACACCCAGCAGGAAGCATTGCGATGGGGAAACTGAGGCAGGGGACCTGTCTGATGGCTGTGGGAATGATTTTATGGAGAACAAGGTGGAGGGAGATGAATGGAGAGGCTCAGCAGGGAGCAGAGACAGGACTGGTAGGGGTGGTCTCTGCACCTGTCCCGAGAGATGGGGATGTCTCCAATGACTTCCAACAGCCTCAGACACCCTGAACCTGTTGGGTGAGAACCAGAGTGGGCTGTGCTCCCTCCAGCCAAGGATGTCTGAGATGCCACTGTCCTGTCCCTGGCACCCTGAGCACTGTAGCTGTGCTGGGATACCTCCGAGCTGGAAACTGCCCATCCTACTGGGTGCTGCAGTGGATATAAACCTGGCAGGGCTGGAGAGGCTGGTGCCAGAGCTGTGTCCTTCAGCTGTGCCGGGGCTTCCCCAGGACCTGCTACAGGGAGTGGAGGGAAGGGGGCTCTGGCCATCAGCAGGACCCATACCCATGGGGAGCTATGGAGCATCTGCCACCAGCAGCAGGACTTGGGCATCTCTGCTCCTGCAGCAAACACTGCTGGAGGCAGGAGCAGGAGCGGGAGCAGATGGGAAAGAGTGGTGAAAGTCGAAGGGAAAAACAAGCTGGGAAGAAAGGCGGGTCCCGGGGGGCATGGCTCCCCATCGGGGCAGGCAGTGGCTGCCCTGCAGCCCAGAGGCCCTGGCTCCAGCAGCTCGTCCACAGCCTCAGCTCCCCCAGCCCAGTCCCTGGGCCCCAACTTTCCCATCACCTGGCAGCACTCGACTTGGGACGGTAGGGAGGGTGCTGAGCAGGGCATGTGGGAGCATTTTGGAGCAAGGAAAGGATGGGGACAGAGGAGCCCCATGCCAGGACAGCCCTGGGCTGGCTCCACGGAGGGACATGGGGGTGACATCCAACACGGGCTCTCCTCTCCTTCCCCCGCCCTGCCCAGGGAGTAGCCACAGCATCCCCAGGAGCACCCAGCCGCCCTCCATCCCCTCCGCCCCTCTCTGCTAAGCCGGAGGCTGTGCCCTCCGGCCAGGAATGCACATGCAGCATCTGCCCCCAGGCCCGCTGGCCCCACAGCCCCCCGGCCATGCCCTGGAGACCCCTCACCTGGCTCGGGTGGTCCCTGCGAGCTGCGGATGGTGGAGACGCAGCAGAGGGATGGCCGGCCCTGCTGCATCTCGGCGGGAGGAGGGATGCGCGTGAGCGCTCGGCACCGCTGTCACGAGTGCGGCTCCATCCCTGCCTCCCCTCATACCTCGTCCACACCTGACTGATTCCCCTGAACGCCTCCCTCCCACTGTCTCTGAGCACCGGCTGCACGCTCATCCCAGCTCCGGGCAGCCCTGAGCCGGTTTCACACGGAGAGGGGGGTGAATTACATCCCCTCCCCACTGCCCTGTGGGCGTTTGATCTGGAGAGATGCTCGGTGCTTTCCTCTCGTGCTCCCGCCTAATCCCGCGGCAGGGCCAGCTGGCACTGGGATGGACAGGCAGCCTAAGGGAGCTGCTGCAGGGGACGCTGGACCCACCGGGCATCAAAGTGCCCTGGGGCCCAGCAGAGCCACGGCACGAGTGTGGCAGCGCCAGGGTCACCGGTGGCTTAGGGCAGTCGGGATGCAGGAGATAAAACAAAGAAGGAGCGTGGTGCTGAACAACCTTAACAAGCCGGGCTCAGTGTGGGCTGCACGTGCTCCTGGCCAAAGCCATCATGGTTATGCTCATGTTGGGGTCCGGGCAGAAGTGGGGTTCCCACAGAGGCAGCGCAGGTTGGAGAGCAAAGGCTGTGCTGAATCCTGAAACGGGAATGCAGGAACCTCCAGGCTGGCTGAGCCCGAGCTGGAGTGGGGAGGGGAGAGCTCAGTTCAGGTCCCCAAACAGCCACCATGACCCCGCTGCCCCAAGTCCCTGCGAGCTGGTCCAGGGTCCCGGTGTCCTGTCTGCCTGTGCCCTGTGAGTGACACCCCACTACCTGCTTGCCGCCGGGGAATTGCTGCCGGCTTGTTTCCATGACTCTTTGATCCATTTTGGGCATCTCTCCAGCCACGCAGGAGGGGGAGGCCAGGTCCGGGTCACCGCAGGGAGACCAGCAGCGATGGGACAGGGTCTGCAGCAGTGGCAGGGACAGACGCTGCTCCCTCTCCTCGCCAGGCACAACGCTGCTCCCGCTCCCATTCCCTCTCCAGACACTTTTATGGCTGGTGAAACGTGAGCGCTGGAGAGGCTCGGAGCAGCAGCAGCTGCTGGTGGGGAGACGGATGGGAAACCTCCTGGGGATGGGCACCTCGGGGCAGGACGTGGCAGCATTCCCCAGCAAAAGCATTTCCGTGTGGGTGCTGAGTTGGCCCGAGCTGATCACTACCAGCAAACCGGCTGCCAGGGGACTTTCCAGGGTGCTTCCTGCTCACAGGTGACCAGGACCTGCCCGGGGGACGTGGTGGCAGGTGGCCAAGCTGGGGAGGAGCAGGCAGGGGCACAGCAAGGGGAGCCAAACGCCTGGACAGGCAAAGACTGCCTGACTCCTTCTCTGTCCTCTGCCACCACTTCTCAGCGTGGCCTGAGGAACATCCCTGTGTCTTTGATGCCATCGCACGTGTGGTTGTCCCACAGACCTGCCCTCCAGATGGGGCCATGTCTGCAGGCAGCCGCAATGGGTGCAGTCAGGCTTCCCGGGGTCAGACCAGCTTCCCGGGGTCAGACGGGCTTCCCGGCATTAATGCGAGAAGCTTGAAACAAGCTTCACAAGCAATGAAATCACTTCCCTGCTTTGCCTGGCTGCCCGTGTGTGACGACCCTTAAGGGTGGGTCGTCACACCGCATTTGGGAGGGAAAGAGACATTTAGCACCAAATACAAGGAGGGATTTGCTTATAATTGGAGGTGGATTCGGGGAGCTGGTCGTCTCTCTTGTGTTCCTCCAAGCAGGTGAAGGGTGGATGGGACCAGAAGTCTCTGAAGACTCCTAGGACAGGGAATTTGCTCAGTTCAGGGAGCAGCTTTGTGAAGAACTCATCCTGCTTTTAGTGGCATCTGCATGAGCCATGAGCTCAGCTGGCACTGCCATTGCCCTGGCCCCCTCTGTCCCTTCCATGTGGCTTCACCTCAGTGCAGGGCAGAGCTGTGGCTTCACCTCAGTGCAGGGCAGAGCTGTTGCTTCTGCTGGTGGAGCCTCTGGGGATGATCATGCCAGTGATGCTCTCTGGGATCCCCAAACACATCCCATCTTTGAAGTGGTGCCTATAGGATAGACCAGGTCCTGCCCTGAGCTATTCCCTAAGATCTGAGGAAGATGGAACCAGACTCAAAGAGGACTGGCACCCCGTCCGGCCTCTCCAGGTTCCCCTGGGGTGTACTTGGCTCAGGCCCTGGGTGCGATGAGCATCACCCCAGCGCTTCTCTCTGAATTCTCTGCTTACGGAGATGAGATGGGAGCCCCGCACAGGGACGGAGCTCAGGCTGGTGGCTGCCCACTTCTGGTACCTCCTGAGGACGGAGGAGGAAGGGGTACTGCCAGGAGGCCCTTAAGCACCCCAGGAGAGAGGACTTCTGTAGGGTTGGACAGCGTGAGAGTGTGGGGTGAGGGCAGCAGACAGGACTCCAGGTGGCTCTGGGCAGGGCAGGTTCTCCTGGCAGGAGGCAGGTGTGGGAGCCCACAGGCACGGACACCCCTGCCTGCAGTGAGCCCCCTTCCACCTTGACATGCTCCTCCCAGGGGTCCTGCCCTGCTCCAGCACCCCCAGGCCTGCCTGCCCTGCCCTCACACCTGCATCCCTTTGCTCTAGCCAAATTTTCCAGCGAATTTCATTGGTACACCACAATACCAAGGGTAGGGCATGGGGACAGACCCTCCCCAGAATGGGGGAGTAAAGGGGAGTGTGGAGGGACTGACTCCCGGGATGGAGCGGACAGCACTGGGGATCGAGGGCAGGCAGACCCCCGGGATGAAGGGGGCAGCACCGGGGGAGGGATGAAGAACAGCCCCCCGGCATGGAGGGGGCAGCACCGGGGGACGCAGGACGGACAGACCCCCAGGATGGAGGGGACAGCATCGGGGAGAGATGGAGGGCAGCCCCCCGGATGGAGTGGATCCCCAGGTCCGTGCCCGCCGCGTTCAGGGCTGGGGGAAGCGCGTCCCGCCGCGCACCTGAGCCCCCCCGCCCGCGCCCGGTACCTTCCATGTCCTTGGGCCGGCCGCAGCTCATCCTCCGGCAGCGGCGCCGCGCTCGGGCGGTGGCGGAGCCCCGCGCCCCCCGCGCCGCCGCCGG
>VXAZ01004455.1:204555-239854 GCA_013399875.1 Gymnorhina tibicen | reverse complement strand
GGGGGCGGCGCCGCCATCCGCCACCCCCGGGGGCTCCGCCCGCCGCCGGCCCAGCGCTGCCGCCCCCGCCGAGGATCCCCGAGCATCCCCCGATCCCTGCCGGGGCTGCGGGCATCACCCCCCATCCCTGCCCAGGGCATCATCCCCGCTATCTCTGTCCAGCTGGGGGAACAGCTCCTTGGGGGCACCAGGGTGCGATGGGCACCATGGACAGGTTTTTGGTCATGTTGGCGGTGGGCACAGAGCGGAAAACACCTGGTTATTCCCTCCTCCCCAAATGTCTCTTCTCTCCCCGATCTCCAGCTCCCTGGATGAGTGACAAGGGGGCAGGCAGAGGAGGGTGCTCACCCCCGTGGGTGCTGCATGGGCTCTGGTGGGTGGTCTCAGCACGAGTGGGCACTCACCAAACCTCACCGGTGCTTGGCACACCAGCATGGAGCAGAAGGGTGTCACCAGCACCCATCGCTACCCCAGGGTGACAAGCCCACAGGTATTTTTGTAGGTGCCTGCATTCAGCTGTGACACAGACAGGGACTGTCACTGCCAACCCCTGCAGCCACCAAGGGGCTGGGGTCTGGCTGTGCACCCTGCGGTCATCCTGCACTGGGCTGGGAGAAGGGTGGGGACACCTCTGGGTGCCTAGGACAAGGACAAGATGCTGCCATACTCCACCTTCGAAGGGTTCTCTGTCACAGACCCACTGCAGCACAGGGCAGCACCCTCACCCTTGTTTTAAGAGGGAGAACACTCATCTTAAGCACGCTGTGTGATGATCACTGCCCTGTGGGCTGGGAAGGTGCAGCAGGTGGCAGTGACCTTGCACAGCCTCGTGCAGGGTTTGTGTGGCTGTTCATCGGCCTTGTATAGCTACGGCATAAAACCCTCTTGGATCTGGGCTGTGCAGCTGTGTGCGAGAGAGCGAAGCACTTGCCAAAACTAAATTCAGCTCCCCAAATCAATAGGAGCTTTCCAAAATTTTGGATGCTCAATCAGGAGCTGCTCTGGATGAGGCTCAAGCCCCTGACAAGGCTGGATGCTGGCTCAGCTCTGCGCTGGGAGCTGGCCAGGGCTGACACATTCAGCGAGCCAGCCATGCTGCCAGGCAGGGAGCGGGGACATCGAGTCACAAACCATGCATGTAGTGGGGACATCAGGCCACAAACCCTGCGTGTAGACTGCAAAAAGTCTGCTGCTAAAAGATCCCTCAAGAGTTCCTGGGGGGAGTTGGCATTCTTCCTCCTGCTTTGAGAGAGAGGGCAGGGCAATGCTGCTTGTTGCAGGCAGATAAAGAAAGAACGTGTTCTCCATCCCTTTGAATTTCCCATTTCTCCCTCAGCCTTTGTCTACACACAGAGCTTTTGAGCCATGGCAGAAATTTTCCAAGAGAAATACGGTTAAAGAGGGGCCTTGGCAGGAAAAGGCTGATGTCGCTTGAGAAATGTGTGCAGATTACACCAAGCTGTTATTAAAAATAAGTGCTGCGCTGTTCCCAGCCTTTGCGTTCCGTGATTTTTCTGGTAGTAATTGCACTTCTCTAGGAAAGGGTTCACGTGTCCAGGGCATGGAATTTGTTTCCTCCTCATCTGCAAATGAGCCTGGTGCCAGCCCAGCATCCTAATGGCCTGGGGATACTGTGGCAGGATTTGGGTGCTTGGGGAAGTTCAGGCTGCTCATCCATCTGATATTCCAAAGGATTTTCAGAAAAACCTTGAGCCTGGGGCTGCGTGGGGAGGCTTGGGGAGGTGGTGTGGTCCCATGCATCCCCACACCTGCTCCATGCTCCAGCCATCCTTGGTTTTACAGCATCCAGCATCACTCTTGGCTTGTCACTCAATCCCTCCCATGGTGAAGCATCTTTTAAACAACCCCAGAAACTGTGTCTTGGGTTTTGGTCTGACTTTGGGTCTTTTAATGTCTGGTTGAGGACTTTCCACAGTTAAACAGGACTTAAATAGGAGGGAGGGAAAGCCCTAAACTGAGACACAGCTTGGGACACTCGAACCACGGGCCAGGGCTCCTTTTCCCAAGGCATTGATGGTGTGGGAAGGGGACAAGCTGGGGACAGGGGCTCCAGTGAGCCCTGGACCAACAGGCTTCCCCTCCACATGCATATGGGTTTGGGTAAGGAGAGCACCAGTGCTCCCCTGGGTCCCACCCCTCCCCAGCACCGGGCTCCGGAGAGGGTGCGAGGCTGGGATGATTCAGCACGTTCGTTTTTCAGAGAATAAAGGAAGTAATTAAACATCAGCTTTCCTCCCGCCGCGCCCCGCGAGGATGAGAGGGAGGAGATGAAAAGCCTTCAGACGGAAGTTATTTGTCCAAGGAGAAAAGTGGCTAATTTCTCTGGTGCTTTGCTTGTCTGCTCGTTAATGAAAACCGCTCGTCAGCAGGAAAAGGGAGCACCCAGCGAGGGGGAGGAACCAGAATCACACATCCCCCAGTGGCTGGGCACGTGGTCTCGGTGGCCTTGGGACATCCTGCCCTGTTGGGATGCCACCTCCGCAAAGCCCCCCGTGGCACCCAACCACAGGCCTGGAGGCTGTGAGTGCAGCTGGGCATTTGGGACCCCCCCCTCACCTCAGCCCTGTGGGTTGGGAACAGATTCTCCCAAGCTAAACACCATGGAAGGATTTTCCCAGATCCCAGCCCCTCACCCCCCAATTTTTTTGTGCAAAGACTTAAAAATGAATTTGTTGAGGCCCTTGCAGGGAGATAGAATCGAAAACACCTTCGTGCTGAAGCCTCCTGCCTGGTGTGGGCTGATGGATGGTGCTTATCTCAACCAGGCATGGAAATATTTAGTGTTATGAAAATCTCTCCCTGAAAAGAATTTATTTTCGTGCTGATAATAAAAGAACCAAAGCTCAGTGCTGCAGGGCGGGGGTGCTGCAGGTCACATCGGAGCTCTGGTTTATACAGCCCAGGAGGTACCTGTGCTGTCCTCTGGCCCCTGGCCGGGCAGGTGACCCTTGTGCCACTCGCAGCGTGACATCTGCACCTTCCCAAGGTTCGTGATTTACTGGCAGAGGACATCTGAAGCATTGCTCCCTCTTTGCTGCTCCCTGGGACACAGAGAGGGGTTGAAACAGCGGAAGCTCTTCCATTTGGAGGTTTATATAGATATATTTCTAATTGGATTTTGGCACGTCACGGTTATTTTCGAGGCAGCCTGTAATTATTTGAGAGCCTGATCACCTCCTTTCCCTCAGCACAGAGGGCCGGTTTTTTTCTTTTCAATATTGCTTCCCCAAGTGAAATTGTGAATTTGCAACTTAATCCAGTGAGAGGACACACATGATGTAACTCTGCAAGGACACGACGGGACAGCAGAATCCACCTCTGCGAGGTTCCTAATCAATTCCCAGCAAGGGTAAAAAACACAAACCCAACATTTTAATTCTTTTTGTTATTTTAAAAAAGAAAAGTATTTTACGAAGGAGTTCATGGGTGTTTGATAGAGTGGGGAGGTTTTGCTGGTCCTGCTGTAGCTCAGCCCACCCTGTGCTGAGCCTGCCCTGTGTCCAGCTGCATCTCTGCAGCAGTTGAACGCTGCTCTCTGGTTTTTTCTCTCCCAACTGAAACCTGATGAAATTCCCACTAATCCCAGGGTTTTATTTTTACATGTGTTGTAATTTTTTGTGGCCAAAATAATTTCATCCAGCTCCATCTGCTCTCCATTAGGGAACTGAAGCTCGAGCACGACGGATCCTGCCATCCTCACCAGGGTTCTCCTCAGGTCGGGCATTGCCATCCTCCCAGTGCTGCATTTGTTATTCCAGTGCCCAGAACGGGCACAAATGAAAACCATTATCCAAGCAGAGCTTTGCAGCATCTCACAGCTAATGACCATACAGCACCCTGCTGCATCCTAACAGCCTCAAGTTCTTATTTTCTCCAAGCCCGATTTCAGGGCTCCGGGCTGCATTCAATTGCTACCGAATCTGATTTATTATTTACATTGCAAGGTACAGCCCGGCATGAATTGATTTGCCGTGCTCTGATTGCCACTGCACGCTGCTCTGGGATCTGGGAGCTGGTTGCTCACGCAGCCAGGCTGCAAAATCAGAAGTTACGGAATGCCAGAGTTCAAACTGCATCCCAGTGCTCTGTGTTCTGCTCCCACCTTTGGTTGTGTCTCTCAGGATGCAGGGAGTGCTGGTCCCAGTGGGAGCGGTGGGATGGATCAACTGGTGTCCCCAAGGGTCGTCACCCGGGTGCTGCAGAGATCAGATGGTTGTAATGTCACCCCTTACTGAAGAAGAGAGGTCTGGGGAATGGAAGGGGGAAAGTGACACTGGTTTGTAGGAAGGAGCCATGGATGGGGGTGCAGAGCAGATGGAGAGAGCAGAAGGGATGGTGAATAACAGAACTGGGAAGCAAATGGGAGACCCGGTGTTTTGGGGGATTTAGCAGGCCTTCACCTTCACCACCACTTCACCTTTACTTTCATCATCATCACCTTCACGTTCATTTTCGCCTTCACCTTCACCTTCACCTTCACCTTCACCTTCACCTTCACCTTCACCTTCACTCCTTACCCTGCCCATGGTTGGAGCTTGCACTACCTTGCGTGGCAGGAACGAGTCCAAACCCAAGCCTGTTACTCTGGGGCAATGAAGACCAGAGGAAGCAGCTTTGCTGACGGCTCAGCTGTTGGAGATGAACCTGGAGGGCAGGGCCACGGACATGCTGCCCTTGGCACAGGGACCCTCCTCACCCAACTCATCCAGCTGCCCCAATCACCGGGCACCTCGGGAAACATTGGTCCGTCTGCCAGAGCTCTTGACTTTGGACATCCCCGGATGAAAAGACAATTTTAAGGAATGCCATTTGGGCAGCATCATTAGCATTCTGCTGGCAAGACACTGCGCCCTTGAGCTCTCTCCCACGTGAGGATTCTTCCCAGCAAACCTGTGGCTGATGCCAGCTCCGCTCTCCGGATTGCTGAGGGTGCGAGCCTCATGCTGAAGACCCTTCAGGAATCTCTGCTAATTGTCACTGAGATCTCCAACGGCTTTGGAGGAGACTCTCAAAGGCACCTCGCCCCCTCCCAGCTGCTCTGGGATCTTGGCACCTGCCGCTGCCGGCTCTGGCAAAATTCCCACCGCACACCAGAGCTCAGCTTGGGGTGCAGAGGGGAGCAGATGCTGCAGATGAGTCCTCAGGGCGCCTCTGTATTGTAGCACGGGACTAATTAAAACTTCAGAATGTATATTTACCTAATACGGAGTTGATTTGTTAAGTAGGACATCCTGTCTTCAGAGGATTTCAAGGCACCGGGTGATAATCAAGTGAGAACAGGCTCCAAAAGTGTTAATTTAGGAGCTGAGACAACGGGGATTAAAACCAAGCCCCTGTTTTAGGCTTCTGTCGCACTTCCATGTCTGAAATCCAAGTAATCATCCCATTTGGGAGTGCAAAGCAATGGCACCACCACCCAGCAAGCACCGTGCTGGCTGAGGGTGCAAACGTGGGGCTTCAGTGGCCGAATTTGGGCTCTTTGCCCTCTCACGGCTCAGCTGAGGAGCTCACACTGCTCCAGGTATTCCTGGCACCTCTGGGATGTCCTGTCCCCGTGCTTGGCACTGGCACACAGGAAAGGGCTGGATTTCTGCTCAGGGCTTGCAGGCAGGTGTTTTGCAACAGGAATTTTCATAGAATCATGGAATAGTTTGGGTTGGAACGAACCTTTAAAGTCAATTCCATCTCATTCCAACCTTCTGGCTTTTGCAGGGACACCTTCCACCAGACCAGGTTGCTCCAAGCCCTGTCCAGCCTGACCTTGAACACTTGCAGGGATGGGGCATCCACAGCTTTTCTGGGCAACCTGTGCCAGTGTTTTACCACCCTCGCTGTAAAAAGTCTTCCTTATATTTAACCTAAATCTCCCCTCTTTTAGTTTAAAGCCTTTTCCCCTTCTCCTATCGCCACAGGCAGGCAGCAGGAAACTGCTTGTGATGAGCCCCAGTGCTGATCCTGCCCTGAGGACGCATTCTTGCAGTGCTATGTGATATTTAAAAGCACGAATTCCCAGCCTCGGGAGAGCCCTGGGGTTTGTTTTCCCGTTGTCCCGGGAGAAGCTGCCGCCGCCTCTGCTCTCCCTGGGGACACAGAGGCGGCTTTGTGTGAGTGAGGGGCCACAGTGACCCGGCCGTGGGCTGGGCTGCTCCTTGCTGGGCTTTGGGCCGGATCCTGATCCCAGTCCCTGGCAAGATCTGCCTTGGTGAGCTCGTCCTTGCGCTCCTCCAAGTGATTATTTTTCACTTTCAAACCTTTGTGAGCGACTCTGGACATTGATGTGCCCAGCATCCCCTCCCATCTCGCTTTCCTCAGCCAGGCACACACAAACTGAGCTTGGGAAGTCCCAAACCAGAAGCGGAGGAGACTTTGTGCACCCAGGAGAGAGAAGTGACCTTGCTGTGGGTGGTCTCATCCCTCTGGGGTTTTATTCCCATCCCCAAAAACGCTGTCGAGGGCGGTAAGAAGCACTGTGCCGACATGCAGACCTGGCAGCAGCTCCCCACAGGCAGAGGTGCAGCATAATTGCAATTTTAACAGGTGCTGTTGCCCCTTCACCCCTTCAGATTTTGTTGCACCGGGGAGAAAACATCTTTTCTTCCTGCCTCACACCCTGCTTCAAGGTGTTTTGGGAGGGCAGAGCAATGCACAGTGCAGACACCCCACTCCTTCCCCCCACAGGGATGGACCACCTCCTGATCCTGATGATCCCAGGAGCAGCTCAGGGATTTCTCCCCACCTCACTTCCCACCCCACCACCCTCCAGCTGCATTAATCAGAATAATTTCTGGTTAATTACCCTGTTGGGCTTTTGGCTGTGTTCCTGCAGCAGCCCAATGCCAGGCTTGGGTGGCAAAAGGAAACCCAAGGAGAAACCCATGGAGTACCCAAAAAGTAGAGCTGGGCTGGAGAGGATTCCTGGGGGCTGGATCCTGAACAGCTCCTCCCTGCCGTGCTCCAACACCGTGGGAAGATCAACCCAGAGCTCCCGATGCCTCTGCTGCCCAGGCTGGGTGGGAGACACAGCCAGTGCTCTCCCCTGCCCTCAGCAGAACATACCAAACACGGGATCCATCCCCAGAGATAATTAAAACTCATTTATGGTTGATTTTACTCAACCTATAAATTATTCTGCATTTTCTTGTTGTGTAAGATTTGCTGTGTAAAGAGAGAAGATTTAGAGCTCTAACACCGGCCCCATTCTGGGGTCACCCTGCTGCCATCCCTCACCTCAGCTCTGTTTTTCAGCAGATAGTCCCAAAAGTGAAATTCCTGCAGCTTCCAGGCCCTTGGCATAGACTGGGCACTTTCCTGCTCTCCCCATCCATCCATGGGTCAGGGAGGTACCTGGTGGGCTCCCCTTAGTCCTTCATCCTCTGGGGCAGGATGGGGGAACCCAATTTACCTCCAAAACACCCCAAATTTACCACATCCAGCCCACAGGGAAGACCCACTGGTGCTCCATGACGTTGGATGTGCTGGAGCACGGATGCAGCTCTGGATATTTAGAGGGGTCCGGGCTCACTGGGACAGGCTGGGGAGTCAGGGGGTCCCACACCCCTCCCTGGTGCTGAGGATGCTCCCATGGGCTCTGCCCTCACTCCAGGGTGGACAGGAGAGCTGGGATACAGCAGCCTTCCTCCCTCTCTCCCACCCCAACCGTTTGGCAAAAGGGATTTTATTTTTTATTTTTTCCTCCAGCGAAACCCAAAAATAGATTGATGGGAAGCGGCTGGGGGCTGGGATGCCATTAGCATGCAAAATGGGGCTATTTATCTTCCCCGCAGCTGGGTTCTGCTCCCAGACCTGGCAGGGGCTGGCAGTGGGGAGGGGGGGGCTGGTGCTGGCAGGGGGCTGCGGGATGGGGACAGTCCCCAAGACAGCCCCATCCCCTTCTCACCCCTCTCGCTGCCCTTGTCCTCGTGTTCCGTGACCCTGAGCCTTTCCCAAGGGACAGGACCTTTCTTTTACAGCTGGGCACGGTGTCAGGGTCACCTGGAGACTTTGCAGGTGGCAGCCGGTTAATCCTGACCCCGGGTGTGGGTGGGCAGGAGAAACCTGCCCGGGGCTCCGGCTGGGGAAACTGAGGCAGGAGCTCCTGGGACATCTTTGGGAAGGATGGATGAGCAGAGGGGCTCTCTCCGCACGCACTCGGAGAGGCTGGACCTGTACCCCTCACCCGTGTGAGACACCTTGGTCCCTGGCCGTGGCCATCCCTGCTGGCACCACACAGCCGAGTCGGGAGAGAGAGACCGCCGGGCTGGCGAAGGAATGAGCAGAAAACCCGCTCCTGCTCCTGCTCCCAGAGATAATTTGTCTTGGGAACTGTCAGCGGGAGGGAAGCAGAGGGAAGAGGGGAAGCAAGGCTCACACCTCCAGCCCTGCAAGCAAGGACTGGGGAAACAAGGGCGACCAGCACCGGGGCTTTGTCCAGCTCCAGGCCCTCCTAGGATGATCCTGGCCCTTTTGCCCCCTTTTCTGCCCCATTCTGGCTGGGGGTTGTTAAACGCGGGGTGCCAGCTTTGCTCCCTGCAGGGCCGCTCACCGCCTGGGCTGTTCCTTAGCAGTTACTCATTTCCTAATAATAATAAAGATAATAAATTGCTATAAATGTCAAATTCCATGACAGCACAACTCAACATCCCCATCCTCAGCCCCATCATCCCCATGACCTTCATCCCTCACCATCCTCATTCCCACTTTCCCCATCCTTATCATCCCCATCCCCGTCATCGTCACCACGGCCCAGGACCTCCACATCGCCAGGGGGCGCGCTGCTCCCCGGCAAGCGCGGAAGTGCCGCTCTGCCCTAGCGGGTGGCCCCGCCTGCTCCCGGCGCCGCTTCCGCCGCCGCCGCCGCTCTCCCGGCCTCCTCTCGCGGGTCTGCTTCGGTCCTTGCTCCGGTTCCGCTTCGGTGTCCCCTCGCCGCCACCGCCATCATGAACAAGAAGAAGAAGCCGTTCCTGGGCATGCCCGCGCCCCTGGGCTACGTGCCGGGGCTGGGCCGCGGGTGAGACGCCGCCCAGGCCTGGCCTGGCCCCCCCACCCCGGTCCCTTCACAGCCCGGTCGCCCCGCCGGGCTCCGGGACGCTCCCGGGCCCGTTCGCTGCCCGGCTGGGCTCACATCTCCCCGCCTCACCTGTCCCCGTCCTCTCGGGCTGGCCCCGCTAGGCTTTTCAATGTTGTTTCTTCCTAATGGTTCGCGTTCGCTCTTTAGCTGGGCGGGTTTGTGTTTAAAAGCGAGCCTGGCTCCGGGGATGAGTTCCCGGGTGCTTCAGACCGGCAAAGGATTGTGGCCCTCCTGCTGCTGTGACTGTGTGTGTGTGGGACCGTCTGAAAAGTGATCGAACTGGGGGCTTTTGTTGAGGGACCACTGAGGGGGCTTGCTGGTGGCTGAGACCACTTTTGGGGTGTCCTTTGCTGGGTGTGCGTTGTGTTCGTCCCGCTGGTTTGCTTGTGTCCTTCCCTGGGGAGATCCTGCCGGCTGTGCCTCACGAGGTGCTGCCAGGCGAGTGTGGGGGTTCAGAAGAGCTCCAGGTGCCCCACCCCTTTGCCCAGACCCCCAGCCCCTGGTGCCCCACAGCCTGCAGGGCCGGCTGAGAGACCGAAAGAGAGAGTTTAGAAGGGAGGCCGTGCACAGGATGGATGGCAGAGCAATGAGCTGGGTGGTTGCAGTGTATTTGTGGGAAAAGTTCTCCCTATAAAAGGCGCCCAGAGAAGCTGGGGCTGCCCAATCCCTGGAATTCTCCAAGGCCAGATTGGATGGAAATTGGAGCAGCCTGGCCTTGTGGAAGGTGTCCTTGCCCATGGCAGGGATGTTGGAATGGGATGAGTTTTGAGGTCCCTTCCAACCCAAACCACTCCATGATTCTAAGGACATTTTTCTCACTGGGCTTCATGAACGGAGAGCAGGTGATGCTGTTCTCCCAAAAGAATGATATTTTTCCTGCCTGTTCTGAGCAGTACCTATGACAGGCTGAGACTGCAGTGAACTAAACAGCCCCTGGTTTATCCCTCCAGAGCCACGGGTTTCACCACCCGCTCTGATATCGGCCCTGCCCGTGATGCCAACGACCCCGTGGACGACCGGCACGCCCCGCCGGGGAAGAGAACTGTGGGGGACCAGATGAAGAAGAACCAGACAGCAGATGATGACGATGAGGACTTGAATGACACCAACTACGATGAGGTGAGGAGGTTTTCATCACCCTGCAGATGTTTTTCCCCAGGCGGAACAAGAGTCCCTGAGCTCCCCGCTCTTGCTATGAACCTCGCTCTTAGCTGAGGCTTCAAACCAGAGTTTCCTGGAGTTTGCAGGCAGCGTTTCCTTTTTTAATTATTGATTGAGACCTCAGTGTGCACAATGGTGTGGTGCTTACAGATTTTTGTTGTGGCCTTGCTCCGTGGATTGTGGTTTAATTACTGATACAGAGCCCTGAGAGTCTTGGGAAAACATCCATAAATAAAAATTAGTTTAAGTATATCAGGGGTTGTATTTTTTTTTATTCTCCACAAATGAAAGCTTGTGTGCTTTGACAAGATTGCACTTGATGATCTTGGAAGTCTTTTCCAAACTAAATGACTCTGTGCTATATATTGTCCTTAAGTGGCCTGTGTAGTCTCCTGTGTTTAAGTCCCACTTTGGTTGGTTGAATGGTGTGATATTCTTTCTGTTTGCTTTCACTGGTGCAAAAAGAAAAAGTGGTTAATGGAAGAGAATGGCTTTTCTACCCTGGGATCTCGTTTATTGCTGAATAGAAGTGGTTTGGAGAGAGAAGCAATTTTGAAAGAAGCAATTTTGAAGCAGTTTTGCTTCAAATGGTGTGGGAGAATAAACACCAGCATGGGGTGGTAGAAGGAAGATGCTTTTATTTCGGGATGTGTTAGTCTGATGCAATGTTGTCAGAAACAGCCTGTGAATGCATTTGCAGGTGATCGTTGGCTGTAGCAGGAACATAGCAGGAGCTTTAAACTGCCTTTTTTTCCTCTTTTTCCTTCTCTCTCTCCAAATTCCCAGTTCAATGGCTACGCTGGGAGCCTGTTCTCAAGCAGCCCCTATGACAAAGATGATGAGGAAGCAGGTGCTATTGATGCGGCTTTGGATAAGAGGATGGATGAACGCAGGAAAGAAAGGAGGTAGGATAAGCTACAGCACTGGCAGGGGGTGTTCTCTGGTTAATTGAGGATGACAGGTATTTTGCACCACTTGCTTTGATAGTGGATGTAGTTAAATTACTTCACAGTAGTTAATTAAGAGTCACTGTAGTTCATTAAGATGGTGTGGAGAGATGCTGAGCAATTGGTATTGACACATCACAGACTGCACAGTACGCAGGAAATAGTTAGAAAAGTCATCTCATGCTTGTAAACAATGTTACTTCTTAAATTCACTACTCACTAAGAGGAGGTTAAGGACTGAAGTTCACTTGGAGATGTCTGTTTTTACACTCTAATACTGTCTTGTTTCGTAAAGGATCTCTTGTCATAATGTTGATAATCTAAGCTTGGAAAAAATGCCTTTATTTATGCCCTAACTCTTATAAAACACATTTTTCTGTCATGTCAACACTTTAATCAAAGACTTGCCAAGTGTTGCTTTGAGCATAACCTCAGTATTCCTTTTCCTAAGGGAACAACGAGAAAAAGAGGAGATAGAAAAATACCGTATGGAACGACCCAAAATTCAGCAGCAGTTCTCAGACTTGAAAGTAAGGAAAAAAAAATCTGAAATGTGACTTTTTATGAGATACAAAAGGTGGCCGTGTGTTCTTTTGTGTGTGTTTGTTTCTTTGCTCAGATTTTGTGTTTACAAACAAGTACTTTGGTACTCTCCAGATTAGAATTACTTTCTCTTGGAAGAGTAAACACTGTTCATGTGGATACACGAGGTAGTGAGATTTCTGCAAATTTTGATATTGGTGATTTTTGTTTTGTGCTTTATAGAAGGTGCTACTCTTCTGTCTTTGAGGGAAACTGCTAGCTTGTTGGCGTTGCAGGAGTAGCTGAGCAGAATCTCCTGACTAAATCTTCTTTTAAATAAAATGTATTGTTTAAGCTGTTGTCTAATGATTAGTAATAAACCACTCAGTGCTCCAGGCACTAGGATTAATCTGAATGTTTGTAGCACTGAATCTAATAACAAAATTGATTTGGAATCTCAGTCTGGACTAAAACCAAATTCTAATTAAATGCGTCTAATTCTTTTGTACATTGGATTAGGAAAAAGTCTGACCTTAAGTGTTAAATTGATCTTGAATTATTTCAAGAAAATAAATCTATTAAGGAGTTAGAGCACTTAGAAAGCCATTTCTGCAGCAAATACTGATGATGACTCCTGTTTGAACAGCGGAAATTAGCGGAGGTTACTGAGGAGGAGTGGCTGAGTATTCCCGAGGTTGGGGATGCCAGGAACAAGCGGCAGAGGAATCCTCGTTACGAGAAGCTGACTCCTGTCCCCGACAGCTTCTTTGCAAAGCATTTGCAGTCAGGGGAGAATCACACTTCTGTGGACCCACGCCAGACAGTGAGTACACAGCAAACCTGGGCAAGCTGTGGCCAAACTGGATTAGAGATGAATGTTAAACTGGGATTTGGGAAAAAGATACTTGACCAAAAAACTTGGTGTGGTTTGTGAGTCTGCCAAAGGAATGCTGGGTGTTAAACTCCTGTGCTTGTTGGAGCCTTTCAGTGCACACCCATTGCTAGAGAAAACATGGGGATAGGCAGAGAAAGCCTGGTTCTTGTGTTAAAAGATGGAAGAAAGTGTTTCTTTTCCTATTTGCTGAATGCAGGGTGGTGATAGTTTTGGTGAGCATAACCATTTCTGTTACAACAACATCTTGCAAAAAGGGAACAGAAAATGAAGTTCACTTTCACCTAATGGTTTGCTCAGCTTTGGGGTAATTGTGTTACAAATTACTTGCCTTTCAGTCAACTGAAAATTAAGTAGTTTAGCTTGTTGCTCTGTGGCCAGAGTCTACTGTGGTCATAGAATTATAGGAGCAGCTGACTGGCCCTAGACTGTCTCCAGGTGTCCATGGGACTTTGCAGGTATTCTTGTTTAAATGTGTCAGGTTTAGATGCCTGTGCTTGAATTTTTCACTTTCTTGTTCCTTATTTCACTGACTTGACTAAACTTTAGTAATTACCTATAGATTTGCAAATCCTGTGTGAGAAATGTTTTGGGATCCAGGGAAGCCATATCAGAAGTACCTGTGGGGGTTTGGCATCTGTGTCCCGCAGCTTCTGAGGAAGTGCAAATCAGCCAAATCTCAGAAGAGGTTTTAGAAATGACTTTCTCATTCTATTTTTTTAGCAATTTGGTGGACTGAATACTCCATATCCAGGGGGTTTGAATACTCCATACCCAGGAGGAATGACACCAGGCTTGATGACACCTGGGACAGGTGAATTGGATATGAGGAAGATTGGCCAAGCCAGGAACACCTTGATGGATATGAGGCTAAGCCAGGTGAGGATGTGGGAAGGCAGGATCTGTCACAGGTATACCTGGGGTTGATGCTGTGCTGCTATTTTAAGTCCTGATTTTAGAAAAGTGTTAAATTCTCTTGGGTGTTAGAAGATCCAAGAACAGCTGAGATGTGAAATAATTTTGTAGTCCCGCTCCCCAAATCTCATGCCCTCAACACTAATAGAATTTCCTGAGAAATACCAGTTTGTCCCTGGAATTCCTGGTCATTATGGAAGAACAGACTGCCTGGTTATACCAGAGGTGGACTTGAGGCAAACAGCCCAGATGCTGTTACCAAGGGAAGCATCTCTTCTGTCTTATGTAGGGATACAGGACAAACTGCTGAAAAATACTGATTTTTGACTTCTGTTCCTTTTCATTGATTTTCCTATCTGAATCTGGTTTATTCTAAAAAGAATGCCTTTTGCTGGCAGGGCTGCAAGACCTTTTGGTAACTGCTTGTCACCAAGCTGCTTCTTGTCTGGATTTTAACATTGAGGTTGTGTATTTTAGAAGTCAAAAAAAGCTAATAAGCAAGGCTTTGTGTTTTCCTCCTTCCTTGCTTTTGGGAACAGATGGATAGCTAGGATTTTTGTACAGCCAGAGTGTCTTTTCAGGCATTCAGGGGCTGCGAGTGGTCATTTCAGTAGCTCTGACTTGACTTTCCCAGGTGTCGGACTCTGTGAGTGGCCAGACCGTAGTGGACCCGAAAGGATATTTGACAGACTTGAATTCTATGATTCCCACACACGGAGGAGATATCAAGTAAGTTTGAGAGGGATTAACAGATTTATCCTCTTAGCAGTGGCACTAATCCTACATGTAAATGGAAATCTGTCTGAGTGGGTGCTTTCAGCTGGCATTTGGTTTGTAAGAAATGCCAGGTGAGTTTTTGAGGATGAATTCTTTTAACATGAGATCTGGTATAGTCTTTCAGCTGAGGTATTAGCATCTGACCTGGATGCATCAACTGTGGGGATTGTTTCCATTCCATCCCTATTTCCATGCCAGAGTCATGGCAGTGTGTGGCTGCCTGCCAGCCAGGAAATAACCTGGTTAATTGTACCTGCGTGCTGCTAATTTAGACTTGATTGACGACCTCTGAGAACCTCTCTAGCCTGGAGTTTGACATCTGTTTCATAAAGAATTGCTGTTTAAGTCAGAGCAACACATGCAAATATTGATGCTAATTCTTGACTTACATCAGTGCTTGGGCTTATCAGCTTCCGGCTGCAAGTGCCCAGCTGTAATTCCCAAAAATCTTTCTTAAATACTTAACTGGTTTTCACTGGTGATCTCGCTGTGGTAGTGTGTATTTGTAAGCCTGTTTTGGTAGAATGTAATTTGTGTCTCCAATATGGAAAAATTTGAGGTCACAATTACTGTGCATGTGAGCATGTCCTGGTTCAGGAGAACTGTTTCCCATTGTGCTGAAAATTTTCCTTCCTGTTTTTCCTCCTCCTTTAGTGACATCAAAAAAGCCCGTTTGCTCCTGAAATCTGTCCGAGAGACCAATCCTCATCATCCACCAGCCTGGATAGCATCAGCCCGACTGGAGGAGGTCACTGGCAAACTCCAGGTGGCTCGAAACCTCATCATGAAAGGAACAGAGATGTGCCCTAAGGTCAGAATTGCTTTGCTTCCCTGCAATCCTCGCGGGATAGTAGGAAAAAGTTGTGGTTAATGAGCAGCAGAATCTCTGTTAAGCTTGATTCAGGCTCTGTCTGATACAGCTTCACTATCTGCAGTATTACAAAACACCTGCTTGGCCAGAAGCTCTGATTTTATATTCTTGTTTTGATGTAAAAGAAGATGAGTTGTTTTTTCTGACAGAGTGAAGATGTTTGGTTGGAAGCTGCTCGGCTTCAGCCTGGAGATACAGCCAAGGCTGTTGTGGCCCAGGCTGTCCAGCACCTTCCACAGTCTTTCCGGATCTATATCAGAGCAGCAGAGCTGGAGACAGACATCCGTGCCAAGAAACGTGTCCTTAGGAAAGGTGAGAGCTCCTGTGGGCTTGGGGAATGAAGGCTGAGCATTGCACTCTTTGTATTCCACTTCAAGTTGTTCAAGATGTGGCCGTAAGTTTAGGTGCTGTTTTTGCTTCCTTGTTGAAATTACAGTGGTCAATGTGTGTATTAATGGTGGAACTTGCTGCTGTTGAGCCAAAGAGAAAAGGTTTTGAAGTGTTTGTAAAACACATCCTTCAGCAGAAAGCTGCTGGTACTGAACAATTCCAAAATGATATTTCGCTTACCTAAGCCAATTCCAGCTTGATCACAATTAGATAAGTAGATGAAAGCAATTAAAAAATGATGTTCTAAGGATAAAAAGGTGCTCTAGATGTCACCTCGTGATACTTTTTGGAAAAGATACTGGAATTGATTGTTCCTACTTGCTTGTAACCTGTTAGAAGCCACAGTGGCTGCTGCTGGGGGAGCTTTAGAGGTCTTGGCGTTCTCATAACATTGACCCTGTTGAGCTGCAGGATTTGCTTTAGTGCAGCGAGTTCTGTCCTTGACAAACAGCCTTTCTCTGTGGTGCTTACCTGAAACCTTACATCTTCTTGGATTGCATTGCACTTGGAGGTTTTCCTCTTTCATGGAATTACTGTCATTTCGAAACAATGATCTCTTCAACAGCAGTTTGTTGTGTTGTCCTGAACCCAGGTCTTCCTCAGAAGTTCAAAATATGAATTCTTTAATTACTTTAAGTAGCTGGGCCTGTATCAATAGAGATTAGTTCCTTCATGACTACTGAATTGTATTAGTTACATCTCCTGACTTTAATCTAGACAGGGAATAGGGTCTGGATTTAATACATTTAGTGAATCATTGTGAAGCAGTCTGCAATATTGAATGGTTTAGCTTCAAAGGAATTAATTGCCTCCCATCTCTTACCTCTTGCATGTAAAATGCAGATCCTAGTGAAATGACCTCCTACCTGTGGATGAAAGGCACTTCAAAGTTGCTGTATTTGAAGTTGTAAAGAGTTCAGATGTTAACTATTCAGTTGCTTTTTTAATTCCATTGGCTCTGCCGTGCAACATGGTGCGAAGTGCTGCTCCTGTGACACCATGTGTCCTTCTGAGGAACAGTCACAGATGTTGAACACAAAAACACTTTTAAAGAAGCAGAAATAGGTCTGTGAGTCCAGCTCAGGTAGGGGAGGGTCTTGTGTGAGAGCAGTGACTTACCCACTAAGTACTGAGCTTTGCTTCAAACACTGTATTTATGAAGAGAAAAACATTCAAACCTGCTTAATCTCTTGATACAAAGCTGTTAGTGGAATGGAACTGGATTTATCATTCTCTTCCCAGTTTCTGCCTGTTAACAGTTTAACAGTGCTCCTCTGGTGCCTAGGGAGCATCAGTAATATGGAGCTTGGAGCCTTAAGTGGCAGCATAACCCATTATTTCTCCCAAAATAAAAAAGCCTGAGTGCCAGGTAATGTCACTGAAGTGTGACCTTTCATAATGTGTTTCTCCTCTCTGCTGGCTGTGTGCATTCCTGCCATCCAGCAGAACCTCTGGAGTTTTTAAAGCCTCAGTCTGACTGGAGACCCAGCAAGCTGAGTGGCTGAAATACAGCTTGAGGTCTAAAAATCGAATTCTGTATTTATGAAAACGTGTTCTGTCCTGCAGAGTGATGCTCTCAGCGCTTGGAGCCTGACATTATTCACTTAAATTCCTCAGGAAAATCTCCTGCAGCTGCAGATTTGGAGACAAATGGTTAATGCCTGTTGTAAATCCCTGTTTGTGTAGGGGTGGGATGTGCTCTGAGTTGAGGTTCAGCACTGTGCCTCTGTCTCTGCAGCAGTGCCTCAAGGAACAGCCTTGTCTGGAAGCCCAGCTAGTTCCAAAGTAGGTTTAGATGCCTTTTCCCACTCATTTCTGTGTCCCTGTGATTGTGCTCGCTTTATTGAAGAGGGATGTGCTCAGTCCTCTGTTACTATGGCACATTTGTGTACAGTCACCATGGAAGCAGTGGAAGTAATGCTGCAATGCAGCTGATTCCAGCAGGCTGGGATGCAAATTGGAGTGACAAAAGGCTAAGAAACCCCTTTGGTTTCTCAATCTCTGTTAAAGAGATGGGCTGAGGAAAGCTGTTGTTTAGCATTTAGTGTTTCAGACAGCACATGTAGGACAGGCTGCAGAGAATGCAGTTCTACCAGCAGTAGCTAACTCTTGGACAAGATCAAAGAAGCCTTGAGGAATCCTAATTAGATGGAGTCCATATTGGATTGCTGGAAGCACACTTGGTACTCATGGCTTAGTGTCAGTGAGACCTTTAAGTTTTTATGCATCCCTGTTTTATTTTTGTATAGCAGGACAACAGCTTTTTGGGAAGTTAAGCTGGGGTCCATTGAGCTGTCAGGAGAGGCTTACAGGAAAACTGCATTGTGAAGGGACAGTTTCAACACACAAGGAACAAGGTTGTATTATTAGTGTTGAAGATGCTCCTTTTCTATAAAGGCAGACCCAGCATGATTAAGCTGCCCAGTTTTGAAGATCTTCATCTGCTCATTTGCTGAGACTGGAGGCTTTGTTCAGCCAGGTGTTTTACTGAGGAGGATGCAATTACAGCTTGTACAGCAAAAAAGCCCTTGGCTCTCCAAAACCTGTTTCCAATTAAAATGATTAAGTGTTTTATTTTCTCATTTTAAATTCTCATTGTTGAAGCAAGAGCCCAATATAAGTAAATTCCCTCCCTTCCCTCTTCCGGGACATTTCATTGTAATACTACAAATCCTTTATTATATCATGTTTAAAAAATACAGATCTCATTGGTACACTCCTTTATCATGATTGACATAATTGTTTTGCCTCTCTAGCCCTTGAGCATGTTCCAAACTCGGTGCGTTTGTGGAAAGCAGCCGTGGAGCTGGAGGAGCCTGAGGATGCCAGGATCATGCTGAGCCGGGCTGTGGAGTGCTGTCCGACCAGTGTTGAAGTGAGTTAAAAAAAAAAGTGAAATTAAAAAAACCCCTACACCCTACTTCAGGCTGGCAGTAGAGCTTTGCAGGCAAAAGGGAGGGTGAGCAGTGTTTCTCCACACAAGGTTTTCTCCCACATGCTTCGTGCCACAGTGGAAAGGATGTGATGAGTAGTGGAATGTGCTTTTTTCTTTGGAGTTAATTGTCTGGTGGTCATTACATGCCTCATTTTGCTGGGTAATTGTTAGGTTAGTCATGGCAGAGCACAGCTGTGCCTGCTGTAGGCACTGAGCCATGTTTGTGTCCATGTGTGGTGCCTCCATAGTTGGGAAAACAAGTGAATGTTTAACCTGGTGAATCTAAAAGTTACTCATTTCTGAAACACCAAACTGGAGTGTTCAACTCAGCTGTCTGAGAGGTGATGTGAACAGAAAATAGGAGTGTAACAGCCCAGCAGATGGGGATGATACCCAGAGATGATCAGGACTGAGCTTCAAGGGCAGTAGCAGCCTGTTTCTCCTCTCCTCCATTGGTATTCCAGAGGCTGCTTGCAGTGCTTGAGGACAGTTGCCAACCAGTAGCAAGCAGCGTGAAGCTGCTTATCTCTGTGGGCTGACACTGCCATACAGCAGCCTTGTCATCTCCTTGTTCTCATCTCAAATACATCTTTTGTTGCTCTGCAGCTGTGGCTGGCGCTGGCAAGGCTGGAGACATATGAGAACGCTCGTAAAGTCCTTAACAAAGCCCGGGAGAATATCCCGACGGATCGTCACATCTGGATTACTGCTGCCAAACTGGAGGAAGCCAATGGAAACACCCAGATGGTGGAGAAAATCATTGACAGAGCCATCACATCTCTTAGGGCTAACGGTGTGGAAATCAACAGGGAGCAGTGGATACAGGTATGTGCTCAGTCTTGGAAGCCCAGGTGAGCTCTTCAGGTTCTGTTCCGAAGGCTGCTGCTGGCGGGTGTTATGGGGCAGTGTAATTTTGTACCTGGCTTATCAGTGGAGGTCCCTGTGAAGAGACAAGAGATGAGACTAAGAAACTTAGTAGGGTCAAGGCTGCAAGTGATGCCCTGGGGTAATGTCACATGTGTTCTGCTGAGAAATGTCTGGTTTGCTTCTGTCTTGGAAGATAAGTAGCTTCAAGTTGAAGCAGCTGCTGCCTTAAGTAGGACAGAAGCTTAAAACCTTCAGTGAAGGATTTACGTATTTTTTGCATGTCTCTTTTGGCTTGAAAGGTATTTGTTTGCCTCACAAGTCTTTGTCAAATGGTGTTATGAGAAATCAATACAAATACTGCATTTGCAGCATGTAGGAAATAATACTGTTAGTCCTGTACTGAACCTCTTTCTTCCTGAATAGGTTCTGTGCTTTGTTTGATCGTAAGTCTTTAAAGCAGTTTCCTACTGAAATCATTTACAGTGGGTCAAGGCAGCAAAATCTTCTTGTTATGCTGCTTAAGAGCATTGATAATGAATGCAGTATTTAATATTAAACAGATACCCTTGTTAACGTCTAAAAGAATACTGACTTTCTTTACAGCAGTAAAACAATTAAAGGTTAATTTCGACTTCTCTTTAAAAAAACCCACGAGCACAGCCTCTGCATCGTTGTGTTCTCGAGTTCCTTCTCAGTACTAGAACTGCTCCGTTTCTGTTACCTGATCAGAGGGCTTTGCAACAAGTTTAAGCAAGACATGCTTGGCTTTCTGAAAGCTTTGTGTGTCAGGAAACCACTTTTCCATACATGCTCTGGTGAGAGTCTTTGCACCTTTTACTTAACACTGGTTGACAGGATACTCTTAACTTTGGTTATTGCTTAGCCCTTATTGAGACTTAACCATCTCAAAGCTGAAAGAAGGTCAGTAGTTTTGATGTTACAGTTCTTCCGTCTGAAATTTTTGCATTTTTTATTGGCCAGATGCCTGCTTGGGTCAGCCCAGAGTTGTGGAACTGTAGGAAAAGACTTCTGGGTCTGGAAAGGTCACACGTTGTCGCAATTACTGCTTTTCAGTGGATGGAATTGATGTGCTCTGTTTCTTAACCAACTTGTGAATGATTCTGTGTACAGCTCTAGCACCTTCCTCGTGGGTGCAGGCTCCTACTCAGTGTCAGGGTGTGTTTGAGCAATGAGATGTTTGTGCTGTGGCAGTGACCACGATGTCACTGTGTTTGTGCATGAGGAGTTGCCAATGCAGAATTTAACTTCTTGTGCTGAGCTCTCGAAATGAGCAGGGCTTTCCTCTTGTTTCTAGGATGCCGAGGAATGTGATAAAGCTGGAAGTGTGGCCACGTGCCAGGCAATCATGAGAGCTGTGATTGGGATCGGGATCGAGGAAGAAGATCGGAAACACACCTGGATGGAAGATGCAGACAGTGTATGTCCAGCTGTGGTGCTGCTTTTCGTTGGTTTTGTTTGATTGTGGGTTTGTGTTTTTTAGTTAGAGGAAATTGAACTGGTGCCTGGGAAATGGCTTTGTCAGTGAAAGTGGATGTGATTCCCACACCACCTGCCTGCCTTGGGCCAGTCTCTGCCTCAGGAGGTTATTTGATGATAGAGCTTTATTCAGATTTCAATTTTTACTAAACCAAAGTTGACATTGGTGTAGCTTGTCTGCTCGTTTGGTGTGGATTTTTTTTTTGGTTAGTGTGAGACATCAACAGAGATTGAGTTATGGGTAAAGGAGCTGAGAGTTGAGTTTCAAGGCATAACTGTTGTAGCTCAAGAGTTAATGTAAGACTGGACAAGGGAGTGGGTAAAAGTTTCACCAGGCTTTTTTTGCTTTAGGGGAATAGTTTGAACATGTGCTAAGAACTAAATCATGTTTCAGCTTGAGAAATGTCCAACTTCACTGGCCTTGAATTGGGCTCAGAGCAGTGGGGGGCACATGCTGTGGTGCTTAGGGTTCTGCCTGTGAAATAACAAAATGAAGTGCTAACATGAGAGCCTTTCCAATGCCTTACTAATGTTTCAAGCTGGCCTGTGAGTGTCAGTCCCACTGAAAGGCCAGGGATACTTAGGCTCTATAGAGGGATACTTGGAAATTCAGTCCTGCTTCCTTTTAAAAAGCTGATTGTAAGTGTTCTGTTCTCTATTAATGCCTCAGTTCATGGATTACACAGAGATTACTGAGTTCTGAGTTGAATTGTGCATGTGTAATCCCTCCTTGCTCTTGATTCCAGTGCTCCCCTAAGCTGACTTGGTCCTGATCTGTTTTCCCTCAGTGTGTTGCTCATAATGCCCTGGAGTGTGCCCGAGCCATTTATGCCTATGCCTTGCAAGTCTTCCCGAGCAAGAAGAGTGTGTGGCTGCGAGCAGCCTACTTTGAAAAGAACCATGGAACCAGGTACGTGTGCTGCACGATCCCTGCGTGGAGGGGCTCATCCCTGTGACAGGGTGACATGCTGGGGAGGAAGGAAAACTACAGGATGGTCCCTGGTGTGGTGCAAGTGCAGAGTTAGTGCAGCTGGTTGAACCTCACTGACGTTTTTTTTGTGGGTCTGACCTTCTTTGTTATTGTCGTGCTCAGAACATCCTTAAGTTTTATGAAGTCATAAAATGTTTTTTGGCAATAGGGATTTCTTGGTAAAAATAGCTGTGAAGAGACAAGGTAGGAACAAGTGTCTTTGGGAAGGCATCTCTGGAAAAATATGGGGATACAAATCACCTAAAATGTGTTTTATTTAGTTTTCAGAGATAAACTCTTCATAGCTGAATGTGTCCAAGCATCTCTGGTATTTTTTGATTAAACACTCTGAATGTGTATCACATCCTGAATTAAGATTGGTGTTACACTGTTACAGCTCAGGCTCTTTTTGAAGTTTATTCATAAAGAATAAACTTTACATGTCAGAAACTTTCTGCCCACATCTTAGATTAAAGCAAACAATCTCTGCAGTAGGCCGCTTATACATGTGGAATCATTCTTATTAAAGCCAACAAGACTATGTTGTAGAAGTGACTGCAGATGCTGATTTCTTCCTCATTCAAGCCTTTTTTTAATGGGAAAAAATATACCTTTGCTTTTGATGTTGTTTTCCTATGTTTCCCAGTGGTGGCTGGCTTTTAAGCCCCATGTTCTACCTGAAAAGTATATTTTCCAGAGGAAAAAAAAAAAATTGCATGAGATCAAGCCAGCCTCATCTAATAATTCTGAAAACTTTCCTGTCTCAGTTTCTACTAAGGTTTGTTAAGCAGAATGGCTCTGTCTAAGAGAAAGGAGCTGTTTGCGTGAGGGCTCTTTCCGCAGAGGCTATCAAACAAAGGTGGCTGAACAATGAGCCGTTTGTGGAGTGCTGATTTCAGAACCCTTGTGAAAAAAGACCCCACCCTTTCCTTGTTATGAAACAACTTATCAAGGTTTACAACGTTGGACTTTGCAACAATATTTATAACACTGAGTGATAGTGAAAATGGTGTGAGAGAGCTCGCCTTTGGCAGTACCTTGAGGGATTGTAACTTGCTCTTTCTTGTCTTCAGAGAATCCTTGGAGGCTCTTTTGCAGAGAGCTGTTGCTCACTGTCCCAAAGCAGAAGTGCTGTGGCTCATGGGAGCCAAATCCAAGTGGCTGGCGGGAGATGTGCCAGCGGCCAGAAGCATCTTGGCCCTGGCTTTCCAGGTGGGTCTGTTACACTTGCCAGAGGGTGTTAAGTGTGACAGGTAAAGAATACAGAGCAGGCTTTTTCTGTCAGCACCTGATTCCTGCTGCCTTTCAGAGTGATGGAGGCTTCCGCTGTTCTTTGATTGCTTTGTGTGGCAAAATGTTCTCCTGTAAAACAGCAGCAAGCTGGAAGCAAGGCTGTGGTACCTCTCTTTTAGTAGTTCTACACCAGGTTCTGAGCTGGAACAAGTTGTCCAGAGAGGTTGTGGCTGCCCCGTCCCTGGAAGCATTGAATGCCAGGTTGGACGGGGCTCTGAGCAGCCTGGTCTGGTGCATGGCATCCCTACCCTTGGGATGAGATGATCTTTAAAGGCCCCTTCCAACCCAAACCAGTCTGTAATTCTATGAGTTTGCAAACCATCAATTTTACTAGCATGGCTCCCACCGACCCCAGTCATGGATCAGAATCCTGTTGTCTTGGGTCACCTCAGGGAAGGGGTTGTGGTCTGCCCTAATGAGGTCACTGCATTACTTACATCTTATGTCTGTAGTGAATCAAACCCACTAATGAAGGGAATTGCCTGCTGGATGCTGTAGCAAAGGTAGGCAGAGTGTTTCTAACACTGGGAATTAGGCTTAAAAGCTAAGTGAAAAAAAAGGTCCTGAAATGGAAGGTAAAAGATACTTCCTTAATCTGTTCTCAGTGCTCTTTGTTACTAGGCTGAAAAGTTCTTGACATGGTTGCCACTGAAATGACTTTTATTGGAAGAGTTTTCACAGACCTCAGTGGGGAATTCAAGCTGCAGTTTTTTTGCTTGAGGGTAATAAAATGAGGGTCTCATTGTGGCAGACCCTGTGATGTTTTCAGTATTTAAACTGGAAGTTCAGAAGATCAAGCATTACTGCTTTTCAACAACTGAGAAGCATCCAACTTCTAAACTGGCATATATCTTTGTGTTGCCCATCTGTTTTGGAGGATTTCTATAAACTTCAAAGGTCAAAGAAGACTGGGAGGAGCTTGCACGGAAAAAAATCCTACTGTGGATTGACAGAGCTCTGATTTCAATTTTAATCTGGATCAAACGGAGGATTAAATCTGCTGTTGATTCACTGTATGCATTTGTCTGTCACTTTGTGTTCTTGCAGGCCAACCCCAACAGCGAGGAGATCTGGCTGGCTGCCGTGAAGCTCGAGTCGGAGAACAATGAGTATGAAAGAGCGAGGAGGCTGCTGGCAAAGGCTCGCAGCAGTGCCCCCACAGCAAGGGTAAGGATGTGTCGAGGGTGGAGAGGCTCAGGCCTCTTGGCCACGGGGGATTTGGGACGGAAGGAGGAGTTCCTTCAGTTCTGTGGCCTTAGGGATTGACCATATGGCTCCCTGCCATTGCCTTCCGGGGCGTGTGGCCGCTTTGCCGAGCGCTTCTCCAGCGAATTGCGACACAAAGTCGTGGCATGATGGGAAAAAAAGGCCAGGATCAAGTGAAGGGTTTCAATTTGTTTTTTATACAAATGGCAAAAGTCAGGAAATTCCCAGTTTACAGCTGTTTGTATAATGTTTGTGTTGCATAAAAGCACGTCTTGGAAAAAAGAAAATACTTTCACAGAAGACTCACTTCAGACAGCTCTGGGGTGGTTTGGTGTTTAAAGTTACACTCCTGTGTTTATATCCAGTTACCTCTGGTATGATAAACTCTGTCGATTTTCAGTTCTTCATACAAAAGCATTTTAACTTGTCCAAGTAAACGAAAAGTTAGTTTGATCTCTGTCCTCTGTTCCTCCCCCTCAGTTGTTATATCCTACATCTTTTTAACTGTCCTCTTCCTCTCTGAGCCAGGGAGCTTCTGCAGCTGGGGCTGAAGCTCTGCTCTCAGACTTGATGCCTCTTTCAAGGTCACAGTGGGGGGAGTTTGGGAATGGGGAGGATGGGGATCAAAGAGCAGTGAGAGAGCCTTTGGTCTATAATGTATTTCTCATAGCTGTGACTTCCCTGCATAGCCAGAAGGAAGGATTTGGGGGGCAGAAAAGTACATGTGCCAGTTTGTAATGAGCAGGACAACAGTTAGAGCCTGAAGCCATAAGTAAGGAAAGGTGGTCTTGGTAGCTTGGATCTGAGGAGATCAGATTGTGCTGATGAAGGAGGCTCAGGTTTGTTAATTGCTTGTGCTGTTAAAGCTGTGCTCTTTATACAAATATTATTTTTCCAACCCAAACCATTCTATGATTCTGTGACAATAAAAATGCCAGCTCTATGTTACTAATTATGTGAATAGGTGAGATACAGGTGGATCACACTGTTCTAACTCCTTTAGTATTTGCATTTACCTTTCTCATTGTTATCTGTTCCCAGTATTATTTAACTCTGATATTTTAATTTTTATTTTACTTCAAATTGTAGCTAATCAATAACATTCTAATGAATGCATGGAAGTGGGAACCCACTGCTTTGGCAGAATAATGGTTTTTCATTGGCTGCTGGTGGTAAACAGCTCTGATTTGTTCCCAGGTCTTCATGAAGTCTGTGAAGTTGGAATGGGTGCTTGGGAACATTGCTGCAGCCCAAGAGCTCTGTGAGGAAGCCCTGAAGCACTATGAGGACTTCCCCAAACTGTGGATGATGAAAGGACAAATTGAGGAACAAAAAGAGCTGGTAGAGAAAGCACGGGAGGCTTATAACCAAGGGGTAAGATGGATGTTACTGCAGGTTTGCTTTGTGCTGCTGGCACGGAGAGATGTCTGTCTTTGAATCAAAATGGAGAGCCAAGGACATGATTTCTTTCTATCACTGGTTAAAACAGTAAAAGAAAAAAAAATTGGCCCTTGAAATAAGCAAGAATTTCTCTTACCCGTTACCCATATGCAAGATTGACTTTCTTGCTTGAGAGAGTTCTCTGTATGCCTGACTCCTCACAGGAAGAAAAAAGGCTTTGCACAGTACCAATCTAAGACCTGGAAAGACTAAAAGGAGAACTCTTGAAAGAAAATTTTCCTCAGCAGCTCTTAGATACTAACTGTGAAAGGAGGTGGCCTGCAGAGCACACCTCTCTCTTTTAAATGGTAATTGGTGTCCTTGGGTGTGAATGCTCAAAGTCGACAGCCATCAAAGTAATTTGGACACAGGTTTCTGCCAGTGTCTTATTCTAATGACTCCCTGCACACTGCTGTGGTTTGGGGATGTGTGAGAGCCCTCCATCTGCAGAAGGAGCACAAATTGTAGCTGTGTTAAGGGAGGAGTGTTCTTTCTCTTACTGCTGGGATAGCTCAGTCATACCTGATGCACCTGACGATTTTGGATACAGGAAAAACTTCACTTCTGTGCTGGAAGACTAGCTGGAGAAATTTGAGTGGCGTAACTTGGTCTCTCTTCTTCTAAACTCTCCAGGATATAGGCAGGGAAGTTCTTCTCTGTAGGAGTTACAACATTTTTTTTCAACTTTACCTATTAGCATACTTTTTTTTTTTAAAACAGTTGAAGAAGTGCCCCCATTCCATACCCCTGTGGCTTTTGCTGTCCAGGCTGGAGGAGAAAGTCGGGCAGCTGACTAGAGCAAGAGCCATCTTGGAAAAGTCTCGCCTGAAGAATCCAAAGAATCCAGATCTCTGGTGAGTTGTGTGGAGTTGAACTGAATTTGGGCTGCAAATTCAGTCCGTTCTTCCGGCCAACTATTTCACATCATCTCAGCCATTTGAGCCTGGAACTTAGGGCCACGCCCATCCTGGAGTTTCTTCTTTACTAACTGCTTCCCTGAATAGCAGGAATGCTGTGGTGATCCTGGCTAGCTTCTTTAAGGATCTGGGAACTAGTTATTTCTTTACTGGTAGTTGTAGGGCACGGAGCATGCAGAGTGCAGGGGCTCTTTCCTTTTCCCTTTTCCAGACTGTTTTTTATCTGGGCCATTACAGAATAAAAGTCACATTTATTTTTAGATGGAGAGGAATGGGAAGATGTCAGTCACCTACACATATTCAGAATATGGGCAGATGTTTGCAGTTTCCAGTGACCTTCGTGTGACTCCCTGTTTGTTTCGGCCTAGTGAATGTTGTCGTAAATATCATCAGAGTCTCTTCCCTGCCAGGTTGGAGTCTGTGAGGCTGGAATACCGAGCTGGGCTGAAGAACATTGCAAACACACTGATGGCCAAGGCACTGCAAGAGTGCCCCAATTCAGGTGAGCTGGATCTCATTTCTGCCTTAAACACAATTGTTTTGCCCAGTTGCTAGAAACACATTTTTTCCCAAGACGTCCCTTCTGGCCAGGTCTCAGAATATAGTGTTTTGGAGAGGTGTCAGTCATCCTTCTGCAAAGGAAATGTTGAGGGTCTTTGAGAACAATCCCAGTTACTTTGTGCTCTCTCACACCTGAGGGGTCATGGGTTAGTGTTGTTCCATTTTTCTGCAGTATCCAGTGTATCATTGGATCCATGGTCCACGGTTTGTCCCCAGGCTTCCTGCGAAAACATCTTGGATATGGGTGGGTTTTTCTCTGAAGCTGGTAGAAGTCTGCCAAGGTTTAAAATTAAAAAAAGACACTTCAGTGTAGTTAGGAAGTTCAGTGAAAAAAGAATGGTGCTTTCCCTGTCCCTCTGGAGTACAGCTGGCCTTAGGAGATTCTCAGTTGCTGGTTTGCCTGCACTGGTTTCACCACTGTGAGTTTAATAACTTGTGCTGGCAGCAAATTTCCATCGCAGTCGTGATTAGGGGATTGTGTACCATAAATGTTCGGTCCTGGTTTTTGATTATTTTAGCTCATGTAAGGAAAGGCTAAGAGGTCAAATGATGTAAGTCAGTTAGTTCTAACCAGCAGTGGAAACATTTGCCTCTTGGGATGGGAGGATAAAGTGCCTAGCACGTCCCTATTTTGGGGCAGAATTGCAGGAAGACTTAATTATTTAAACATGTTGACATCTTTGGGGAGAAGATGTCACATAACTACAAATTGGAGTAACTGAGTGCAGAGCAAGGCTTAGCTTGCCTTCAGGCTAGATTTTGAAAGGTGTTTAATGGGTGGCTACTAAAGTCCCAGTGAAATAATTGGGAATTAAGTGACTTTTATGACATGATAAACTAATTGCAAGGTACTCGCCATGTGAGTGGGTCACCAAAGCAGCACCACCCAAAATCCTGCTTTGTTTTTGTGAATGACCTAATGAGTGTTTGCCACCACAGGCTGTTTTACAGATCTGCCTGTTGCTATGGAAATGGCCAGCAGGATCTCAGTTTTTGTTTAAAAAATTGCTTCCAACTTTATCTTAGACCTCAACAAACTGTAATCAAAGCCTTGCAGGGCTTGGCTCGTTGGCCACCTGCGGTCCTGTAAACCAGAGGTTTGGGTCCATCGATTGCTGAATTGATTCCTGATGGGTGGCAGGCTGCACAAAGGATAAAATAGAAATATTTTGGTGTTTGTGATCCTATATATAAAGAGCAAGAAGAAGAGAGTCTCTCTCCTGTCACTGCAGTTATCAAAGCTCGTGTGTGTTCCCGTGGTGCCATTTATGGGAAGCGAGAGCGCTTTGATGGACTCCTGGCAGACACCAGCTCTCAGGCTTTGCTTTGAAGTGATCAGGTGTGCCTGGCTGACATGAGAAACTGCAGATTTCATGCTCCCCTGAGCATATTTCCTTCCTTGCTTTTGGCAGTGAGAAGAGCTAGGGATTAAACCCAGCTTTCCTGGATCTACTCTGTCCTTCATCAGTGTGTGTGGAGCCAGCATCAATAAGACTGGTGCTCTCCAGCACCCTTGAAACTGCTCCCAGACTGTACTTTGCACTTTTTGGGCCTTCTTCTGCCACTGCAGTTGCCTGTTCAAACAGACAGATACCTTTCCCTTTGGAAATGCTGATTTTCCCTCCCTGTCCCAGAGTTTGCCGTGTCTCGTCTGAAAAGCCTGAGCTCTGGGTGCGCTGTGGGAGTTGTGGTATAGAGACCTTCAGAGCTGAAGCTCCAGCCTGGTGCACACAGTAGCTAAAAATTCAGAGTACTGGATGAGGCATCCGTGTGGAAAGAGTGATCTGGGATGAGGTTAGAGGTGGATCACCACCAGGGTAGGGGCTGTACTGCTGTTTGTGTTGCAGAGCACTGGCTTGATGGCAGGATGGGGAGGGTTAACCTCAAAATAGCACTAAACAATCTTCCTACTTATTTTGATTAAGGAATCCTGTGGTCAGAAGCAATTTTCCTTGAAGCGCGACCGCAACGAAAGACCAAGAGCGTGGATGCTCTCAAGAAGTGTGAACATGACCCACATGTCCTGCTGGCTGTGGCCAAGTGAGTTCCTGTGCTTGATGCAGTAAAAATATCCGTGTCTGTGTGTGGCTGCATCCAGGATGGAACACTGCACTCCAGCACAGCCATGTGATTGTGGCTGCAGCAGCTCTAATAAGTCCCAAAGCAAGGAACAGCTCTCCAGCTGTCTCCTAGTAACTGTGCAAATCTCTCCCTTGATTCCAAGTGGGAAATGTCAGCCTGCCCTCGAGCCGTTCTGGTGGGTCTGGGACTGGCACAGATAACGATACACTCACACAAAGCCCATTGCCAGTGCTTGGTATTGGCACCCTGCAAGCTGCTTTCTTTCTGTCCCTTGAAGAGGATTTCACTGTGCTGTCGGGTGAACTAGGCTTTATTAAGTGGTTCAGGATATGCTTTCAGTGTCTGTAAAAATAGGGACATTTTTTTTGCTGGTTATTTTTCAAGTTTTATGTAGCTGACTGTGTAGTTTGCATCTTGTCTCTCTATCCTAGATTCTGCCCAGTGTCTTTTAAAATTCTGGGCTAGATATTCTGCTCCTGAGTGTCTCCTGTGTCAGTGTTCTTCAGTTGTGCCCCTTCCCAGAGTGCAAACCAGCCATTCTGTAGTTTGCTTCTCTGAAATGGGAAGATAATCCGCTAGGAATTGTTTTCTTGTCCAGACTGAGTTGTGAGGATTCCAGTGCTGAAAACCCACTGATTAGAATTGACTTGTGCCACATCCTGCTCTGATGTGTGAACAGCCTTACAGCAACCGTGATGGAAACAAACTTACTTTTCTCCCTTTGTGAATAGCAGAAGAGGTTAATACAGGAGGCATTTTGCTCGAAGTTGCCCAATTCTTTCACAACTCTATTTTATAAGCCAAAGAAAACTGTAGGATACACTCCAGTGACTGCAACACGGGGTTCTGCCAGATCCTGACAGCTGACGTGTTCAGCTTTAGCAGCAAGTGAGAAAAATGTTAACTTCTGCTTTATGGCAACTGCTCCCAGGCCCCTTCTGGTGCAACCTCAGGCTGTTTAACAGCTAATCCCAACATAAACAGCTTCCACCTCCCATCACGACTTGCCTCTGTAGGTACAGAGTGTCACACATCTGTGAAAAACTTTTGTTTAACATGTTGCTGAAAATGGCCACTACTTGCAGGTGTTAAGCCTCTGCTATCATTGTTCGTGCTCTTGTAAATCACAGTTTATTTAACACAGAACAATCAAGAGTATTATAGGGCTTAAAAACAATCACAGAAGCTGTATAATTTTATGACAGGCTAAGCTCTTTATGAGAGGTGGCTGATTTGATAAAGACCTTATAGCTCAAATGAACTCTTTAACACAAAGCAGTGAAACCAAGAGACTCTTGACCCAGCTGGTTCATTACTGGGGAGAAATTTGAGCATTGACCAGTGCCTGGATGAAATGGCAGCAGTGGGGCTGTGCTAGGATGGGGTTTGAGTGCAGAAACTTCCATGCTTGTTTTCCCTTGGAAAATGGGGCTGACAAGGCAGGTCTGCACCACTCCACTCCAGCAGGCTTTGTGGGTGTAAGCATGTGACCATACAGCAGGCAATTACCAGCTTTTAGAAGTTATTGAATTGTTAGATGCTAAAATTGACTGGAAATGTAAAGAAATTGAAGGAGTGGGAGTAGATGTAGGCATGTAATCCTGTCTCTTCCACACCAAATCTGGAACAGTAAAATTAAAGTAATTGAGTCAGAAAAGGTTGAGCTCAGTAATGCTTCCCCTCTCAGCAGAGTCTGTCTGTGCCTGGGGCTAAGTTATCCTCTAAGTTATCCTGCCTCAGTGTGGGGCAGCAAAGAGGAAGTGCTGAATTTCTTTTCAGTCCTCTCACTCCCTTCCCTTTGGAGAGGCAGGATGGTCTGTAGTTGCCTAAAACTCTGCTCTTTCCATCCTGGGAGAACAAAGAATTGGAGCACCTGTAGAGCCTTTAAGTTGGAGTTCTTGTTGGTTGGCATCTTCCTCTAAAGTGAGGCTGTTTATCAACTCCCTTCTGCTTTTCCCAACAGGCTGTTCTGGAGCGAGCGTAAAATAACCAAGGCCAGAGAGTGGTTCCACCGCACAGTGAAGATAGACTCTGACCTGGGGGATGCCTGGGCCTTCTTTTACAAATTTGAGCTCCAGCACGGCACAGAGGTGAGTGTGTGCCTGGGAACCAGGGGAGGCAGCAGCAATCCCTGGCTGGCAGGGGTTGCCGAGTCCTGGGATTGCTGCAGTGCTGGGCTGAGCACGCTGCTGCTGCTCTTGTCTGCGTGGTCCCAGGGGAGGCTGGCTGTCACGCCTGGTCATGAATGAGCAAGAACAGGCCTGTGTGGTGGCTTTTAAAAGGTGCTGTCATTAGCTGAGCTGTGTTTCAGGCTGCTTTGCTGTCCACAGTCATGCTGGTTCATGCAAAAATCTCTGAAATCAATCTTCCTCCTGTAAAACTCAAGCTTGCTCTGAGGGGATTGTGCTGGAATTGTGGTGCTGGGTTTGTGTAACTGGGGCTGTTTCTTCCCAAGTGTGGAGTACAGGTTACACGTGAACACAGCCAGAGGAACAGCCGGCTCTAATCTCTTAGAGCAGTTTTTACTGCTGATACTGCTGAAATGATGGGGGTGTTTATCTTCTGACTTCAGAGAGACCTTTCACTTGACACAGCTCCTGCAGGTGGTAATGCACAGGAAGTTTCTGCTGCAGTTTCTGTGCTTTAGCCAAAACTTGCTCAGCTGCAACTTGGCCAGTTTGTTCAGCTGGGCAGGAGACTTGCTGCTTCTGAATTTTGACTTGGACTTCCTTTGAAAATAACAGACCCCAAACCCCACCATAATCTTTGGAAGAGTGTCTGAATCAGAGAGGGTTCAATTTTTGGCTCTGTGCTGGAACAAACCAGGACAAACTGTCATTTCTCTTCCCTGTAGGAACAACAAGAAGAGGTGAGGAAGCGCTGTGAGAATGCCGAACCTCGCCACGGAGAGCTCTGGTGTGATGTCTCCAAGGACATAGAGAATTGGCAGAAAAAGATTGGAGAGATTCTCGTGCTTGTGGCAGCCAAGCTGAAAAATACCTTCTAGAGTGTGCTGGCCTCATCTGCCTCAGAGGTCTCTGTAGGACTTAACCTGCTCGTGGTGCATTTGACCTTCCAGCAGCACAGATTTCGAAGGACAGGACATGGATGACGATAGGAAAGAGCTTTCTCCCAAAAGGAGAAGCTGCTTCCTTCTTTCCCCAGCATGGCCATCAGCTTCTGCAGCACATGGGAACATTGTAGCTGGTGTCACATAGGAGACGGGAGCAGTCTTGTGAGGCTCTGTTGGCATTTCCGTGTTGATTCCCGATTCCTTCCTGCAAACACAAGCTTTAATTAGTGCTTGTGTGGATTCTGACATGTGGCAGTCCCTCTGTTCTTGGCCCTGGCATGTATTCTCTGTCCCCCTTTAGTGTCTGGCCCATTCAGTGTCGGTTCCTTGTCAGCAGATCTGGGTTGTTGCTGTTGGAATAGTCCTTGAAGCGGATGGAGGGAGTTTTGGCAGCAGCCCAGGGAAAGGTCTGGGCTGGCTCCTCTTCTTTAGGTGGTTTAGTTTGGTCTCTGCTAACAAGGTGCTGCACAGCTTGGAGGTGTACCTCCAACCTGAGCAGCTGGAGCATTTTGTCAAATTCAAAAGCGTATTTTTAGAGAACTTTTCCTCCATTTTTAAATGTATATAGTAAAGCTTATTCTTTTAGGTGTCTGAGTTCATTAAGCACAGTGGTGGTTTAAAGTAACAAGGCAAAACTCAGCAATCCCTGGAAGCCCTTTTGAAGGAAGAACCTTTATTTAGAGTTGTTGGGAGACTGTGCTGTTACATGGCTGTGACTGCCTGTGGCTGGGAGGTTTGGGGTGGCTCCCTCCAAGTGCAGATAGAAAAACGCAAACTCAAGAGACAGAAAGCTTTGTGTTTGGGGCCCTTTGTACACTGTCTTCAATTTTCTACACTGATCTGTACTATTTTTACCCCAACCCCCGACTTTGTTGTGATCCTAGAATGAGAAGCTGTACTGTCTTACACCTGAGGCTATAGCAGCTGTATCCAGGTCTGTGGATGTGCATTATCCCATGTATTTAGTTGGAGGAGAAGCTCCCTTATTACTTGTTGGAGAATATGTATAAAATACAGCTTCTTTTTTTTGTTTCCTTCTGTTGTCTTCGAGCGTGGTCTTGCCCTTTGACTCTCACTGGGAAGAGTGGGTCTGATAGCAGAAACCTTTGGAGTTATCAGGCTCCCACCACTCTGGGAAGCTGCCTGCCAGTGGTGGCTGCACCGAGCTGGGCTCCAGCCTCTTGCCAAAACGGATGAGAAGCCCAAAACGAATCTTTTAACGCTGGAGCAGAAACGGTTGGTCTGGAAGCAAAAGCCTTTTTTTCTTTGGGTTTATAATGGAAACTCTTGTGCTTTCTCTGGAATAGCTGATGAAAGGGTGTAGATCACAGATGTCCTGTGGGAATGTAGTTTCCCAAAGGTGAGTGAGAGGTGTTGGGAGTTAGGCTCTTGCTTAGGGATTTTGTGCCATCGCTGGCATCCTTCAGGTTAGTGGGCTCAGAGAGAGTGGAAGTTTGGGAAGGGTCATGAAGATGTTATTCGAAGGAGAGGCTAGACATGGCAGGGGAACCTGGCTGGACAAAGATTCAAGACTGAGGCAGAAACTGCAGGATAAAACCAAGTTTAAAAGTTTTCAATGTGTGCTGTCCTTCAGCCTCTTGTGCTCACATGGGGGCTATATCCTGCTTTTCTGGGCAGGGAATGTGGCATTCTGATTCCTGGTGTGGTGATGTGCTGGGGAAAGCTGGGTGCCTCTGGGGCATAAATCCCTCTGCCCAGTGGTGCTGTGGTGTTGGTGGCTGCATACTTGGGGTGGGAAAGAGAAGCGGGAATTGCAGTGGTGTGGCTTTTCCTGCTGGAGAGATTCCTGACCTGTGTTGGGAGCATTTCTGTTGAACCAGATAACATGGGTGCACCCACTGATGGGATCCTCCTGCTTCCTCTGCCCCTTGCTGAGGTGGCAGCACCACATTTTATAAAGATTTGTTGGGATATGGAAGCTCCAAGGAAAGGGGTCCTGGACCCTGGGCCACCTTCTCACAGCACCAGGCTCCTTCAGCCCACCTGCTCCTTGTACCTGCAGCTTCCCTCTCCTTTGGGCTATATTCCTTAGCTTGGGGATTATTTTTTCTTAAAAGAGATCGTCAGTCTTAGAGCCTTTTAATGTTTTGTAGATGTCTTGGTGGTTTTTAAATGGATTATGGCACCCATGAATTTTAGCTATATATAGAGCTCAATAAACAAATTATATGGGTCCTGTCCCAGTGGAATGCTGCAGCCTGCTGTGGGTCCCACTTCCCAGGGAGGAACGTTCTCACCAAGCTGAGCAGAGCTGGATTATTCACCATTTGTTCTATTTCTTACTCAGTCACCCGCGTCCAGCTCCTCAGCGGAGCCTTGTTGCTGTCAGTCCAGCTTTTCCCAAAATTGATAGAAATTGAGTCAGGGCGATTGCTATGCCTGAGCTGGGGGGTGAGGTACAAAATGTATAAGGGAAGGAGGAGAGGGCTTTGGTTGGAAGCACGGGGACACTCCTCGTGTTGGTATTTCGGGGTCTCACCCTGAACAGTCACTTTCGCCGTGGGTTGGTGTGATTGTGAGCATTCACCCACTGCCGTCTGTGAATCCAGAGTGAAACAATCGCCCCAGCGCCAACAGAAATCGAAACTGCGGGGGTTTGCAGCACAGTGTGCAGCCTCGGGAGAGGGACGCGCGTGGGTTGGGATCCCAGGGTGGGTGCGAGCAGGCGGTGCTGCCTCTGCCGGCCTCTCCGGGGCAGGGGGACCTTCTCCCAACCCTGCCCGGCTGCCCCCGGGGAGCAGGACCCGGCACGACCCGCTCCTCTCTGCGCTCCGGCGGTGGCCGGGGGGGCCGGGGCGGCCTCCCCCGCGGGGGCCGGCGCTGGGCCGGCGGCGGTGCCGTGTCCCGTCCCCCCCGCGGCGGCCGGGCCCGTCC
>VXAZ01004455.1:0-204538 GCA_013399875.1 Gymnorhina tibicen | reverse complement strand
AGCGGGACGGGGCCGGACCGGGCTCCCCGGGGCCGCCGCAGGGGCCGCGCCCGCGGGGCTCCATGGTGAGTGCGCCGGGACACCCCCTTCTCCCCGGGACCCCCCTTCTCCCCGGGACCCCCTTCCTTTTCTCCGGGACACCCCTCCCTGGAGCCCGCTGATAGACCGGAGCCCGCCGCACTGCCGGGTCGGGGTCGGCTCGGCCGGGGGGGGACTTGCAGCAGCCGCGATGGGACTTGGGACCTGTCGGGAGGTGACTGGTTCTCCTGGAATGAGGCTTGGACCGACCGCGAGAGGGGCCGCTCCGTCCGGCAAGGGGCTCGGACTGGTCGGGATGGGGCCGGAGCAGCTGGGAAAGGGCTTGCAGCAGTTGGAATGGGGCTGGGCTGGGTCCAAATGGGGATCCATTTGGCTGGGTCCAAATGGGGATCCTTAGGAGGGTCGTGATGGGACGGAGCTTGGGAGTCCGTGGGGAAGGCGCTCTGGTCTGTCTGGGGAGGCTGGTCCAGTTTAGGATCAGGCTGCTGTGTCTGGGATGAGGCTTAGACCTGGCTGGGATGGGGCTTGGATGTGGCTGAGGGAGAGAACGGAGGGTCTGTCCCTGCCTTGGGGTTCTGGCAGGGCCCCTTGGGGTAGGAGGGAGTCAGGGACAGGGTCCATTTGGCTGGAAGGACCTGGTGACCCCGGTGGGGTTCCCAGGCTGGCGGCAGGAACTGCCCCTTGCTGCCCCGCTGGCTGGGACCGGCAGGAGTGCCACCAGGAGCTGCTCTGTCAACAATGGTGATTCCCCTTATCTCCTCGTATTTGCTGGAGGATTAGAGTGAGGATGAGATTAGCTATGCCTGTCCTGCACCCACGCTTCCCCAGGCTGCTCCTTCACTGCCAGCTCTCCCCTAGGGAGGGACGTGCCACCTGCCTGTAGCTTGTTGCTGTGGGATAGGGGCAAGCGGAGAAGGAATAACCCTAAATCAGCTGCTGAACTTGTTCTCCTCTGTCCTGAGGAGGGAGAAGTCAGGAGCAGGATTTGCCACCTCGGTCTCTCCCTGCATCCCTCGCTTGTCACTGCTGCTTCCCTGTGTTCCATGGAGGGGTGGGAAGCACCCACCGCTGAGCTCCTGCCCTGGTTGTTCCCTGGACTACTCTGCACTTCCTCCCGGGCTGAGCACTGAGCCCAGGCTTGGCTCTCTTGGAATGCTGGAAATGGTGTGCTTTCTCCTGGAAGTGGGTCCCAGTTGTTTAATAAACCACTTCAGGGAAGTCATTCCCATTTTCATGATAAAATTGCATGGCCTTGCCTTCCCGGCAGAGGAGGCTTCTGGAGAGTAACCCTTAGACTTTGGTCAGGGTGTCCTCATGGAAGCAGTGCTCTCCTTTGATGTCCCTGGGGATTGTACCCTTGGCTCTCTGCTGAATCACCTCTGGGGCAAGATCTCTCAGGGGTTTGCAGGGAGCAAAGCCAGCAGCACAAGGAGGCTCTTCCCTGCTCTTCCCGGCTTCCAGGTAGAGCTCAGCACAGCTCTGCTGGAAGGTGTGGGGGTGATTAAGGAAGCTGAAGAGCCCAGTAGGATTTCTACTGGTTATACATGGATTTGCTCATCTCCTTGCACGTGCCTGTGCTCCAAGGTGACGGTTGTGTCCTTGTGTTCCCAGAACTGTGCTCTGTTGGATTTTGCCTCATGTTAAGCCTCCATCGCTCCCGTTGAACTGCAGGAGGGTGGGAAAAGGTTTCCTCACCCTTTTGGAGCCAGGTCCAGCTCAGCATTGGGTAGGGCACACAGAGAAGGTGTGGATTTTACAAACAAATCCCCCAGCTTCTCACCAAAGGGAAGGACAGATGGAGTCTGCCTGGGTTTGGAATTCAGTGAGGGAAATTCTTCCTTCTGCCTCCTTGGAGCAAGTGCAGAGGTGGTGGGGAAGGCAGTGACCCCCAAGCTGAGGTGGGGAGTAGCAGGCGCGGGCTGCAGGCAGAGCTGTGGCCCCTTCCTCCTCGCTCCTGCTTTGGCTGCGGTGCAGGGGTTGCATAGCTGGAAGGAGCTGAGCTGATTTCTGCCTGCCCAGACCTGACACCTGCAGCACGGGGGTTGTTTGGGAGGGCATTGTGTTTGGGGGGACTTTTCCTGAAAATGTGAAATGACAGAAATGCCAGGATGGGCCCCAGTGCTGTGCCATCGCTGAGACGTGTTGAGTGTTTGGGCTCCTTTCCTGGCATAAGTTTTGAGCTCCCCATCCTCACTCTCCTGTTGCTGGGCTGCTCAAATATCCTCAGTCCTGGTCACCTGAGCTTGTGCTGGCTTTTCTTCAAAGCCCTGGGACTCATCCCTGCCTCAGAGGGTCCATCCACCCCCTTCCTGTGCCCCTCTGCCAGCTCAAATGTCAGCACTTGGGGTTCCCCGCTCTGCAGGGGCCAGCGCTGTTGGAGCCAGGAGGCTTGGAAGCAGGTGGGATGTGTTGGTGAGAGCAGATGCTTGTGCTGCTTCTGTCTGGCTTGTGGTGAGGGTGCCTGAGCCTGGGATGAGCATGAGCTGTGGGGAAGCTGGAAAAATGCTGTGTTAGTTCCATCCATGCAGCAGAGGCATGGGAGCACCCTTCTGAGGGTGTTTGGATCCATTTGGGCTGCATGTGGATATTGCTGGTGGGGACCAGGCAGCTCCTGCCTCCAGCTCCTCTCCAAGGAGCCCGGCACATCCCTCTCTGCTCCCCTTGGGTTTTGGTGCTTGAGGTTCTCTGGCCTTGAAATGACACAAATTGCGGATTTACTGGAACCCTGTTGGGGCAGAGAGCTCGGGGAGGAGTCCCATAGAGTGACACAGGTCCCTGGCACAGCTCTGTGCCAAGAACCGGTCTGCTGGCACCAGAGAGAGCTCTGTGTGTGCCACGTGCAGCCCTGCTGGGCTGGGCTGAAGATGGAGCAGTTTCCCAATGGCTTTGCTCCAAGGGGAGATGGCTCATCTGGAAGGGTGTTCTTTGGAAGACGAGAGTTGAGGCTCCTCCATCACATGCTGCATCTTCAGGTCTGATGGAGCTTCTGACTAGGGGTTGAAGGCAGAGTCCAGACCATTCCTAATCCCCAGCTGACTCTAAGGCCTTCCCTGGCAGATTTTCCCCCGGGTGCTCTCCTGTGCTGTTCTGCTGCTCCTGCTCGTGGCCGTGCTGAGCAGAGGCAGGAGGTGCAGCATCGCCAAAATCCTCCGGCAGTACCGCGCCGTCATCTTCCATGAGATCCAGAACCTGGTGAGCCAAGGCAGGGGTCAGCCCGGGGGCCCAGCCCTGGCTCTGGGAATGCTGCTGGACTGGATGCAGCCCCGCTGTGGGATGCGGGGAGGGATGAGCTTGGAAGCTTGATACGGAGCTGGCTGCTTTGCCAGCAGTGTTGGGGAGGGGGTTGTGTTTAAATGGGGGGTCCTTGCTCCAAGTGGGAGGCACCGATCCTGCGAGGTGCTGGATCTTCTTGCTCTATTTCTCCAGAGGAATCTGACCGGGTCGGTGTACAGGAGCAGGAGGGCTGGGCCTGCTTGTCGTTCGGACAAGGTGAGCACGGAGGGACCCGGGGCTGGGGCGTCGCGTGGGCTGAGCCCCCCAGGGAGCCACGGAGCCTCCCCCGCTGCCCAGGGCCCTGTGGTTCTCTCCTCTGCAGGACCAGAGGATCCTGCTGTCCATCTACAACATCAGCATGTCCCTGTGGGAGGCGGGGGCGGGCACCCTGCAGGGCCCCGAGGAGCTGGCGGTCTGGAGGGTGGCCAGGAACACCGAAATCGTGCTCCGGGAAAACTGCAGGAAAATCAGCAAGGTAGGAAGCCCTCTACTTCCCAGCCACCCCAGTGGCTCCCAGTTCCCAGGGCTGCGGGCAGACCTTGCCTTGTTTTGTGCTCTCCTGGCTGCCCATGAAGAGTGTCCAGGCTCTGCCTGCGGCATTCCAGGAGCTGGGGGATGCTGACGGCACATCCATCCTGGGGAGCTTTAGAACAGCCAGGGAGGGAAGTTCAGCTGTGGCAGCGTGGGACAGGCTGGGGGGGGTTTTACCACCACCTCCCAAGTGAATTTTTCCACCTGTGCCACGATGCCATGGCTGATGGGAACACAGGGCCTTGTCCTGGTGGGTTGCTCACGCTGTGGGTGCATTTACCCAGATCTGCTCTTGCTCCTGGGTGCTCATAGGCAAGAATTGGGATTTCTCCCCAAAGGGCTGGTCTGGGTTCCTTTGGCATCCCTGGGGCTCTGCCGGGGAAACCCCACCCAGGAGGCTCCCTATGGCAGCATCAGCAATTCATTAACCAGCAGGGAAACCCCAGGACAGTGAAGTGCCAGCTCCCAGCTCTGCCTGACCCTGGCACGCTGCTGGCATTGTCCTCCCTTCCACTGCTGGGGACATTGGCTGGGGACAACCCTGCCTGGGGTCTGCTGGTGTGGAATGGAGCTGCTGCTGCTCTGGAGACCTGACCTGGTGTCCGTGGATGTGCTGTGGGGTGCACACTGCCAGCACAGACAGGGACAGCCATCCTTGGGGACTCTTGGGGACCTGAGACCATGTCCTTACCATGGCCGTAGGCAGTGTGGCCACCCCAGCCAGGCAGAGCCTGCGCGTGGTGGCTTTTGTCCCCTGACTAACGTCTCTGTGATGCGGGGGGGCATTTCTGCTCCCTCCCTCGGCACACGGAGCGCAGAGCCCACCGCGCACGGCCCCAGCACGGCCCCGGCGCGGGGGACCCGGCCGCAGGAGGAAGCAGCTGCGGGAGATCGGCAGGAGGGCGGAGAGGCTGGCGACCTGCTGGGAGAAGCTCAATGCCCTGCACGCACCCCGCCAAGAACCCTGGGACTCGTAGGGACGCCCGCGCCGCACGCCGGGGGATGTGCGGCTCCAGCACCGGGGCTGCCGGGGGCTTGTTTGGGGACCTGGGACAAACTCAGCCCTGAGGGCAGAGGGGTTGCTGCCAGCGGATGCCCAAGCTGAATCCATCCTCCTGCTCCAAGCGGTGCCCAGGGACCGGATCCACCACCCGTGGCTGGGGCTGGCAGGGTGGTTTGCTGTGGGATGGGTGTGACAAAAACCTGGAACACCAGAAACACGGGGAAGAAGAAGGGGAAGAACTGAAAATAGAGGGTGAGGTGTCGATTCTGCCTTGCTCCTGGCCCTGTAGCACCTGCTGCTCTCTTGGGGACAAGGTGTGTATTTTGGGGCAGGAAGAGGACAGGTGGGGCCATGGCTCTGAGGGCTCTGCTGGAAGTGGGACCACAGTGCATCTGCAAGGCTCTGAGGTTGTTTGGGCTCTGGATGGGGACAGGTGTCCCTGAGGCACTGCTGGGAAGGCACTGGACAGGGAAGTCAGGGTGCATCACTGGGCATGTGGGGAAGACTGGGGAGTTCCAGTATCCAAAAATCCCAGGCAGGTGCGGGGGCTCGAGGCCAAGGCTCAGCCTCGGTGACGGGCAGCACTGTGAAGGGGCCCGGCTGCTTGGCACTGTGGGTGCCCCAGCAGGGAGGGAATGGTGTGGTGTGGGGTGGGGTGAGGTGAAGGGCATCCTCCCTTGTCACTGTGCACTGCCAGCACCCTGTCTGCGGCCTCCACTGCTCTGCTGGGTGGCAAACAGCCTCTGGGAAGCCAGAAATAAAACCTCTCCTTCCCTGGAAATAATTTGGGTGCTTTATCTGGTGATCCAGGGGCTCTTGTGCTATGGATGAGAGCTGGCACACTGCAGGGTCTGGGCATGGTGCCCATGGAAGGCCAGGCAGGAGCCCACAGCAGTGGAGGGCACCATGGCCTCCTGCCTCTGCTCAATCTATCTGCATCCCTGGTGTGTGGGCGATGGAAGAACGGGAGCTGCTTTCTTGGGAGGCCGCTTCCCCTGGAGCAACAGCCAGGAGGGCCCGCAGTGCGTCCCTGCCTCAGTTTCCCCAGCCCGTCTCCACCCGTGTGGGTGCTGTGGCAGCCCCGAGCGGGGACAGCCCTGCGCGGGATGGCTGCGGGGGACACGAGATGGCAGCAGTGGGCTGCGAGTGCTGAGCGGAGCCGGGCGCTGCCCACGCCGTGCGTTCCCATGGCCACACCGGCATCGCCGGCCCTCGTCCCCGCTGAGCCTCGGCCACCGCCCCCTGTCCGGGCAGGGCTGCGGCCAGGGCGGGCAGTGAGCGCTGCCGGTGAGTGGGACATCCACCCCCTGCCTCTGGGAACTGGGCTGCAAGGAGCCGGGAGGGCCGTGCAGCCAGGGGTGGGTGGGAGAGAGCCCTCCCTGCCCTGGGCGCAGCGGAGTCCCCGGGTGCAGCACGGTGCAGGCAGGACCCCTTGGTTTGGTGGGGCAGGACAGGGGCCCCGGTTTGGGGGTGCGAGCAGGGGGGTGCTGCTCTTGTGGGGTCGCTGGAAGGTGCTGTCTGCCTGGCACCGGGGGCCATGCAGGGAGCCCCAGCTCAGCACATCCCCATGCCAGCGGCCTCCCGGTGCCATGCTCCTCCCCGGCCGGCCCGATACTGCCTGGGCTCCTTCCTCTCAGCTCCAGCCTCCTCCTCGGGAGCCAGCACTGCCCTTTCTGCTGCCTCCATAAGAGCTTTTGCACTGGTTTAGTTCCTAGGTTTTCTTCTTATTCCCCCTCCCTTATCCCAACCACCGTCCCTCCACAGCCTGCCAGCATCCCAAAATAGCCCTACTGGCGCTTGACATCCCATGGATGAGGCTGGGGGCCACGGCAGGACCTGATAGCTCCTGCACCAACAGGATCGGGACGGGGGCTTGGGATAGGGTGACTCACAGCCTTTTTCTTTATCAAGGCTGGAGCAAAGTCCCCCCTTCCAGTGACCCGTCAGCACCTTCCCAGATAAACCAGAGCAAAAACCACCTCCCTTTACTACCCTTCTCTCACAGGCAGCTGGGAACCTGGTGTGGCAGTGGGAATGAGTGCATGGAAAGGAAGGAAAAAGTGAAGGAAGAAGCAGCAGGGAGGGAGGGGGGAAAACGAGGTCGAAGTGATGGTGGAATCACAGCAAAAACAGCCGGAAAAAGGAAACAGGCCCTGAAAAGTCAAATAAAAATAGCAGCGAGGCGAACCCAAGTGTGCAGCACATGGGAGTGAGCGCATTTCCTTCGAGGGCAGCACCGCACGCTCCCGGCTGCTCCGGGGGGGCCGCTCTGATGTGGCTCCAGCTGCTGCCATGGCCCCCCCAGTGCCCCCGTGCTGTGCCAGGCACTTGGCAGCAGCTCAGCGCCCAGCCAGCCCCCGCCTGGCCCGGGGTCCCTGCGTGCCCTTGTGCGAGCCTCTCCTCACTGGGGCCGCAGGGACGTGGCAAAGGCTGCACATGGGTGTTAGAGCTGAGGGGATGCAGGGGTTGGGGGCTCCCGGCCGTGCCCACACCCCCGCCTTGTGCCCTGTGCCGCCGGCGTCGCTTTGCCAGATGCATCCGAGTGCTGTGTGAGCAGCACAATCTCGGCTTCCTCCCCTCCCCGCTCGTTTTGCAATCACAGCAGGGTCCCGCTGGGAGACGGGGGTTGGTGGAGGGGCTGCGGGGACAGGGATATGGGCGAGGATGGGGGCTGGTGCTCCTTGCCAGGACCAGTGGGCTGCATCCCAACCCAGCCTGGGGCTGAGCTCGGAGGCAGCAGCAGAACCCAGCGTGAGGGATACTGTTCTGGGGGACAGTGCTGGGGATCAGAGTGGGGTACTGTGCCTGGGGCCCGTACAGGAGTGCAACTCCCGGTGCTGTGCTGCGGGTCCGCACCGGGGTACTGTGCCCAGGGACTGTGCCTGGGGAGCTTTGACAGGGGCCCACACTGGGGGACCGTGCTTCGGAACAGGGGCTGCTGTGGTTCTACAGAGGCACATTTCATCTCTCCTCAGCACCGCTGTCCCACTGAAATGCAGCCGTCCCCGAGCCATCACCATCTTGGAGTGCCAGCAGCCCCCTGGGCTCCAGGGGACCCTTGCCCACATAAGCCCCCTGCTTCAATCCTCATTCCCTTCACAGCGGGGCTGGGGACCCAACCCCTGGCAGCCCTGGCACATGCAAGCTGTGTCTGATGGAGCAGAGCAGCGTTTTGTTCTCTCCCATCTCCCCGCAGCTTCGTGAAGCTGCTGAAAGCCCAGATTTACAGTGTGATAAACGCTGGAGGCTCTGCGAAATATCTGACTGCTCCATCCTTTGGAGAGCGGCTGGTTTGGAGGAGCGCGGAGCGCTGGGCAGCACACCCAGAGGCAGAACAGTGGGTCCCAGGGAAGAGAGATGGCCGGGACTGGGGCTGATGGAGCCATGCCATGACCCAGGTGGGTCCCAGCCCCCCTGGCCGCGGGTCACGGGGCTCCTGAGCCCCTCTGGGCAGCGGGAAAACGTTGACCCCCCCCCATCATTTCTTGGGCCTCTTGCTGGTTTTGGAGCATCTGCTGACCAGATTGTGCCGCGGCGTGCCGGGGTGCCCGTGCCAGGACATGCCAGCCGGGAGGCGGGGTGTGCCCAGGCCCAGCTCCGGGTGTGCTCCCTCCCTGCGCCCTCATCGCTCGCTCCCCTACTGGGTGCCGCGGGCTGCTCAGTGGGAGCCTGCGTCCTCATCCTCACTGGGAAGGGCTGGGAGATGCTGGAAAGCGGCTCTGCCTGCTCCACTGTCTCCGACAGCAAGAGGTTCGCAGCCTCGGGGCTGTGCCTGCATGTGGGTGTGAGTGAGTGCTGGGATGTGTGTGTATGGATGTGTGTGTCCGTGCATCACATGTGTGTGTGAACGTGTGTGTGTGTGTGTGTGTGTACCTGTGTGTGTGAATGTGTGTACCTGTGTGTGTATGTGGTATGTGTGCATGTGTACCTGTGTGTGTGAATGTGTGTACCTGTGTGTCTGGGCACATGCCTGGGGTGTCCTGAGTATGTGCAGGGCTGTGCACACACACACGTGTGATTCCAGGTGGGCACACGCCTGTGCCTGTGGCTCCTCTCCACGCCTGCTTCCCGGCAGGGTGGCTGCCGCCCCTGGTGCCGCTGTCCCCGTGCCCCCTCCTCCCCGAGCCGGAGCTGGCATTGGAACCAGCAGGCCTCGACGCCGGGCCTGGGATGCCGGGCTCAGCGGGAGCGCCGGCTCTCGCGGGGGCTGGGTGCTGCCGACCCGGCCCCGACCGTATCGCGGCTCCCCGGGCGGGTGCCCTCACCCAAGCAGTGGTGAGGGGCCCGGCCGGTCCCCGCTCTGTCATGGGGCACATCCACACCGAGCTGCCGAGAAGCTGGGGGGCTTCTGGGGCTCGGCTGGGGAAGAGGGAACCGAGCTGCCTCCCGCCCTCATGGACCCTGGCCTCACTGCTCAGCCCGCAGCATCCTGCGCCGGGGCCCATTGTTCGGCCGCGCCGGGCTGCGGGGCAGGATTTCTTTGTCAGAGCTCGGCAATATTTTATTCTAACAATTAACCAAACACGCCCGGGCCCCCAAGCCTGTTTGTGATTATTGGAGGGCGAATTCCCCAGCCTCTCTCCCTCTTGGTGTTGGCTCCGCCTGGGGCTGCACCGGGTGGAAGGGATCCAGCCCCTCTCCCACCCGCTCAGGGTTGGGGACCCCCAACCGCGCCGACAGCCCCCCCACTCCTGCAGCCAGAGCTGGGGGGCTCGGTGGCCTCGACCCCCTCGGGAGCCCGCGAGCATCGCCCGTATTGTCTCGGCAGCAGCGGGATCCGAGGGGGCGCAGGGGCAGCGGTGATTCATGGCAGGGGGGATGTGAATCACAGCCCTCGCTCTCCGGGCAGGATGCGGCCCCGCGCTCCCAGCTTGCCGCATGCCAGCCATGGACCGCAGGCTTTGTCCTCCGCAGGGTGGAAGCGGCTCGCTGCCCGTGGTGGGATGGGATGGGGCCACTGCTCTTCCTGGGATGCTGGCGCAGCTTTCCCAGCTCCAGCTTCGGGGTGGGATGAGGGTGCTGTGGGCTGCGGGTGCCTCCTGCATCCTGGCTCTCTCCGAGGCTCCTCGCCGTGCTTGGGCTGCATCCTCATTGCTGCCCCAGCGCTAAAAAGAGCTGGCGCTTCCCTTTGCAAACTCTCCTGGAGGGTGAATTGCTCAGCTCAGGTTATCAAATCCCTGTAAAGTCCTTTGCTTGGGGCCATCTCCCTGCTGCCGCAGTTCCACGCTCCGGGCAGTGGATACCGAGTTCCTTTCCTGTAGCCGCGGCCTGAGCTGGCAGCCCCCTCCAGGGGGGCTGGGGAATCTGGAGCCGAGGGTCGGGGTGGGCACTGAGGGTGATGCTGCTCGCTGAGAGCGAAGCAGCCAGAGGCAGTGCCCTGCAGAGCGGCCGTCTGGGTTCGTCGGGGGCTGTTAACCATCCCGGGGGAGACATCCTGAGGTTGTTTCCCTGTCTACTGTCAGGAGTGAAGGGATGCTGGGAGACACTGGGATGCATGAGGAGGTTTGCAGCTGCAGTGTGGGAGGACGGAGAGGGGATCAGTGCTGTGGTGCTGACCCAGCTTTGCCGGCATCCTCGACAGCCGGAGCCAAGCATGGTGCAGGAGTGAGTGCAGGTAAAATCTCTTGCCTGCTGATTCCTGCCGGTGACATTCTCTGCCCCTCCCTGCCGCTGCAGGCACGCCACTGCCTAAATCTGCTCCTTCAGCGCCAGGGCTCCTTCCTCAGCGCCGCTGTCTGGCCCCGGGCTCTCAGCCTGATCCTGGATCTTAAAATACAGCGAGTCATCGAAGCAAAGCCGCTCGGGCGGTCGGGCCAGGCAGGGCAGCCGGAGGGCGGCACCGGTGAGCAGCCCGGCGAGCAGCGAGGCACCGATGGCCACCGCCAGCCCCGCTGCCTGGCACAGCGCCTGCCCGCCCGCCCCGCGGCCCCCCCACTGTCCCTCCACCACCTCGCTGGCATTGCCCCCAGCGGGGGGCAGCTGAGAGGGGTGGGACTCGGAGGTGTCCTTGGGTGCCACCAGGATGGCCACGATGCTGGCTGTGGCGCCGAGGATACCGGGCAAGCCGTGGAGGTTGTGGATGCCGCACTGGTCGTGGAGTGTGAGCTTCCTCCCCAGGAGCGGGGTGAAGAACCTGAAGCCGAGGACACACACCACGGCCGAGAGGCTGCCCAGGGCAAGAGCGGCCACTGGTGGCATGGCCATGTCTGCCACCACGCCGATGGCTACCCCGCCGGCCAGGCTGCCGTTCTGCAGGTGGCCGGGGCTGAGCTTGCCGTCCCTCTCCAGCAGGCTGGAGGCCACCACGGTGGTTATGGCGCTGGCACTCATGGCCAGGAGGGTGTTCATGATGGCACGGTGCTGGGCATCGCCCGGTTGGCAGAGGACGGCCACGAAACTGGGCCAGAAAACCCAGAGGATGAGTGTCCCCACCAGGGATGTGAGGTCAGAGCGGGGTGTTGGGGTCTCCTTGGGGTGCAGTGGCTGCTGCGTTGCCCTGAACAGAGCCTTGGACACGCCGAGGCCGAAATAGCAGGAGAAGACGTGGATTGTGATGGTGCTGCCCACATCCAGAACGCCCAGACAGGTGACAATGACCCACTCGCTGGTGAGGTAGGCGGGGATTTCACAGGTGGCCATGACGAGCAGCTGGCAGGGGCTGGCCCTCCCCAGGATGGCCCCCACGGAGATGAGCACTGTCACAGCAGCAAACTCAGAGATGAGGAGTTTGTGGAGGTCCAGGTGGATCTGGCCATGGTGGAAGTGGTGGAGCAGGCCCTGCAGCACCAGTGCCCACTGCATGGAGAAGTTGAGCAGGAGGAAGTTGTGGGTGAGGGCACTGAGCCCGTAGCGGGGCAGGAAGGTCAGCAGGAGTCCCAGCCCCACCACCAGCATCACCTGGATGTCCTGGAAGAAGGGGAAGGTGCTGTAGACCTGGTTGGCCACCAAGTCGGTATCCTCTGCCTGTGCTGAGGGCTCATCATAGGTGACGAACAGGGTGAAGAAGAGGAGCAGGGCGCCCTGGAAAAGCCCCAGGAAGAGGGGCAGGAGGCGACGGGGCTCAGCCATCCTGGAGTGGACAGGAGGGGATGATGGTCAGTGGTCAGCAAGGCACTGGCATGAGATGACAGCCCAGCAGCGCTTCCGGGGTGAGCTCCACTTGCTCCTACATCAGCGCTTTATGGCCACGGTGAACTTTTAACCAAAGATCTAAGTTTATGTGCCAGAAGAGGAGGGGTTTGCCCCTCCCTTCTTTAAACACAACACCCATAAAGTAGCCACGTGTTCTTGTTTGGCCACCATAAAAGTGGACATGAGGGGCATTATGATTTTGAAGGGAAACAAGAAAAACCTGAGGTGGGGCAGACGAGGGAGAGGGAGTTTGGTGAGGAGCTGGCCACGGATGGGGGAACCATGGCACTCACCCCCATCTAACTTATCCCCATCCAGGAACGGGGACCTCCCTGCCACAACCCTGGAGTGTTGCTGGCAGCTCAGACAACCCCAGCTGCCAGTCTGGCTCTGCCACATCCCTCTCCAGGTTGGCTCTGGCACTGCCACCATCCCGTTCTGTGGGATGATGCACGTTTTCCTCATCCACTGCTTAGATTTTGAGAAGCACCATAAAGCTCCAAAGTCAGGGCTGAAAAGATAATTTTCTCACAGGTTTGCATTGGATTAAATGGCTGGAAATTCATTAACAATTAGCGCGCGAGAAAAACAAAGCCCAGAGCAGCCAAGCAGCTACCCCGAAGTTTCTGGGTTGCTGCTTAGTGTGACATTTTGCCAGTGAATGTCTGGAAAAAAAAATTAAAAAAAAAAATATATGAGAACCACAAGAACAAAAGGCAGAAGGGTTGGTAAATATTTGTTCCAGAGAGGAGATATTTTTGTGCTGTCCCTGATCTCAACACCCCTGCCGCGGGCGCTGGCTCCGCGCCGCTCTTCGTCATTGTTACTGGAGGATGAGGCAGGCGAGGGCGCAAAATGGGAAACAATTGTTGAATAATCTGCGCGGGTCTCCTCTGCCAAACCCTCCCCGGCCATCTTTCAACCCAAAGATGCTGGAAATGGGGGCAACAGAGAGGAGGAGGTGGTGCTTTGAAGGCAGTGCCTTTGACAGGTGAGGAGGGGCTGTGTTTCGCCCAAGCCATGGCCAGCGGCAACAGAGGGGTGGTGGGAGCAGTGGGGGTTTTGGGATGGGAGTCGGGATGCTTTGTCTGCCCCTAACGTGTCCCTGCTGCATGGCTGGTGATGCTAACGGCAGTGGATGCTCCTAGGGCGGTCCCTCACCCAAGGAAATGTGGGGCTGGGGACTTCAGCTGGTGCCGTCCGGCTCTCTCTGCTGTCTCTGAGGTGGCTGGGGATGGGATGGGATGGGATGGGATGGGATGGGATGGGATGGGATGGGATGGGATGGGATGGGATGGGATGGGATGGGATGGGATGGGATGGGATGGGATGGGATGGGATGGGATGGGATGGGATGGGATGGGATGGGATGGGATGGGATGGGATGGGATGGGATGGGATGGGATGGGATGGGATGGGATGGGATGGGATGGGATGGGATGGGATGGGATGGGATGGGATGGGATGGGATGGGATGGGATGGGATGGGATGGGATGGGATGGGATGGGACGGGATGAGCAGGCAGGATGCTTCCATTGCTCCTGCCTCTGCCTGCACAGGGGCAGAGCCTGACCCACCTCCTGTGGCTGCTGCTGCCTCCCAGCTCCACCAGGCAGTGACATGAGTGACAAAGGGATGCAGACAAAGACTCCCCCACCTCTTGCTGGTTCAAAAAAGGCAAAGAAAGGGGATTTCAGCCCCCAACTCCTCACCTGTGACCCTTCGCACACCATACCAGCCCATCAAGGGGATTTTCAAGGAGCCAGCCTGGTACAGTGAAACTTCTTTGGTTGATTGTGGGTGACACCCAAACCCAGAGACATGCTTGGAGCAGGTTGTGCTCCTGGGATGGAGGAGCTGAGCTGCTCTTACAGAGCTGAGGAAGCATTTTGGCTCTGGATCAGCAGGGGCTGGGGTTCTCTCGGTGTGGCCAGAGGTGGGTGCTGCCCACTCGCTCCTCTCCTGCTCCCCATAACATCTCAGCCTGCCTCTTCCCACTTTGGGGCTTTTTAAAGTTGTGGTTAAATCAAATGCTAAAGGGAAAAGCTAGGGAACAGGTCTTTTAAGAAACAGAGTGCTTGGAAGATTTCAAGGTTATGGCACAGTGCCTCCTGCAAGGAGGAGGAGGAAGATGCCGGAGGGATGCATCCTTCTGGAGCATCCCAGCACTGCCAGATCTGCTGGAGAGGACAAGCAGCACATTGGGAGATTTGGGATGTAAATGCTCTGCTGCATCTGGCTGTCATCTCTGGCAAGGGGCAGAAGTGTGGGGCGCCAGGAGGCTGGGGTCCCCTGCTGGACTCTGCAGGCTCAGGAGGTGCTGGGGGGACACACGGGGAAGCTCCTGTGCAGGGCTGGGTTGCCGGACTCAGTGCTTGGGGATGGGGTGTTTGAGGGTGGCAGGGCTCGGTCAGTGGGCAATAGGGAGTTGCAGGCTCAGCAGGATGTCCTTGGACACACGATCTTTTTCCACCTGGAAATCTTGCTCTGGCAGCACTTGGGGATTTGGGATGTTTCTCTGGGCTCCTGGGATTCCCTGTGACCCACAGCCCCTCACATTCCTACCAGCAGCACCCCCAGCTCTGCCACATCCACGGGGCCAACCAACACCACATTCCTTTGATGAGCTGTTGGGTACCACCATCCCCTTCCCTCCGGAAAAGGCCATCCCGTGAGCCTTTCCACTTCCCAAACCAGATGAGGCACAAAAAGCAGTGATGCTCAAGTGCTCCCCAGACTAAAGACCCCGCAGCTGAGAGGGGGGGAAATCCCGCTGGGACACAGATTAAAAAATAACCTTTATGGCACCCATAAAAGAAGATTGAAATTCCAAGAGGTCACTCAGAAGGTGAAAGTCCCCCCCAGCCCTCGAGCACCCCTGAAGGCAGCGAATGATTAACCCCACAGTGCAGGGTGCACTGTCAGGATGCCATGGTCCCTGTGGGGAGAAGGTCCAATCCCTCCAGTAACATTTTCCAGGCACACCGAGTTTTCTCTTGGCACCAAAGAGAAGGGATGGAGGAAGCATCTGGCGAGGGCCTGGGCAGCGGGGAGGGAGGGGAGCATTGAATTCCACCCCCCACATCCCCCTTTCACTGGGGGGGGCAGTTGTTTTATGGCAGGAGGACTGGGGAACCATTTTAGCAGGATCCACGCTGGGACTGCTGGAGGAGTTCCCCGCTGAGGGCTGGATACAAAGAAAAGCTGAATTAACCGAGGGTCATATAAGGCAACAGGATCTGACAGATCCGAGCCAATATATGCTGGCAGCAGCCAGTCCATGGCACTGTGAGAAACACTCCTGCAAATTTAACAAATCCCCATGGTCTAGAAAGTCATGTACAAGAAATTACTAATGAAGGGATCTAGTCATATCTGGATTTCCAGACATTGGTCATGCTCCCACCGCGTTCTGCAGGCCATATAAGTACATGGATCTGAATCCCCGGTGCTGGAGACCGGGAGGATTGTTACGATCATCTTGCCTGACCTCCTGCGTCAGATGAGGGCTCCCGGCGAGGAGGGGATACCGGGCGGTGGCGGCCGGATCCTGCGGCCTCGCTGGGCTGGGGATGGACGGATGGATAGAGAAGCCTGAAGGCGAGCAAGGTTTGGGAGTGCTGCTGTGGCAATGGAGTGGCTGGGTGCTCCCATCACCCAGTGGTGATGTGCTGGCACCCAGGTGGCTGCTGGGGACGCGCTGCTGGGCAGGAGGGAGCAGGAGCTCCAGCTTCATCCCTGCAAGACAGCACCGTGCGATGGGAAGAGACCGCTGACAACGCCCCCAACCTCGGCATCGCTCTTCAACCCGCCGCTCCCTCCAGCCCAGAGCACCCCAAAATTCCCCATTCCCTAAAGACCCTGCCAGAAAGCCGGGCTACCTGCTCAGCTCCGACTCTGTTCCATCCCCTTCGTAGGTCCTATACGACCGCCCTCCCGCTGCCTTAACGAGCCGGGAGCGATCACCGGGAATGTTTTCAGAGCTCCGGACCAGCTGTGACCCCGCGAGCCCCTGTGCCGGCTGTCAGGCGGCGGGCAGGGGGCCAGCCCCCTCCTCCCCAGCCCCTCGCAGCCGCGTCCTGCCGGCTGGGGGGGACACAAAGCCCCGAACAGACGTCACCCTGGCATCACGCGGTCCGAGTGGCCTTCTCCATCTTGTTAGCACATTGTGTAACACAACATGTGGAGGCGCTGGGACCGCACACGCATGCACTCCCCGACAGCCCAACCGGGGGGAAAAGAAGGGGGGGGGGGGGGAAAAAAAAAAAAAAACCAAGAAAAAGAAAAAAAAAAAGGAAGCAATTTAAGCTTTGAATCTTTCTCTTTAAAATGTTCTCATGGCTTCATTAGAATTTGCAGCCACAGAGGCTTTGAAGAGCATGGTATAAGGAGTGAAACATCTGGAAAAATTAGGATTAATGAAAACATAATTCCCAAGACTAAAGGAAAGATTAATCCTGCGTTACCACTTGTGTGTTCCACAGCTTTTCCCCAGCTCGTAACACTGAACTTATTAAATCGCCCTGAGCTGAGTTTTCCTTTTCTCTCTCCCTCCCCTATGGAGCCCAATGGAAGCAGCTGATGCCAAATGTAAGGATAACCAACTGTGCCGGCCAGCGCGGTGTGAGCGCGCCTGGCCCTGTGCCCGGGTGGGCACCCACTGCCCAGCAGACCTGCAAGGGGTCCCTGGGTGGGGGTGGGGGTCCAGTGGGCTCTGGGGTGGTCTGCACTGGGCTGGTGGGTGCTGTACCCCATTGGGGCTGCACTTGCTCCTGCCTGGGGTCCTGAGCAGGGTGGGGACTGACCAGCTCGTGGGATGGGTAATTAAAGATAAATTAATTAGCGCCCTGCTCTGCTGCTGGATGCTTGGCTGGGGTGAGACTGAAGTGGCCCTGTGGTGCTGGTGTCTCTGGGTGGCGTTTCTGTGAGAGCAAGGGTAGCCCTGGTGATGTGCCATGCTGTGCCATGCTGTGCCGTGCTGTGCCATGCCACAGCACTCCATACTGTGCTGTGTCGTGCCGTACCATGCTGTGCCACACAATTCCATGCTGTGCAATGCTGTGCCATGCCATGCTCTGGCACCACCCCTGCTCCAGTATCCGGGCTGTGACCAGGGGGTTGGGACATGCCAGCCCAGTGCCAGCTGGCAGTGTTTGGCTTTGCCACTGCGGTGCTGGAGGGTACTGGAGGGTCACATTGGCTGTGCCAGCCCCTGTTCAAAGCCCCCTGGACAGTGCAGGCCTGGGATCTTGGGCAGCTCCGAGTGGAGCTCAGCCACGCTGAGGGACCCTCTGGGGAAGATGCTCTGGGGTGACAGACCCTTTGTCCCTGTAAAATCCTGCAGCAAATCCTCTCTGTTGGGGCAGTGATGCCACCAGCAAGTACCACTGGTGGGTGCCAGCACTGGTTTGGGGGGGTCACATCGGATGTTTGTCCCTGGAGCTTCATCACCGCAGATGCTGATCTGCACAAACAGATGGGGCCGGGGTCGAGCGTGTCCCTCCCCAGACCAAGAGGCCGTGGAATCGTGGTCCTTCTTGGGAAGAAGGAAAACAAGGAGAGTTCACTCCATTATGTCTTCATCCATCCCACGCTAGGCCAGTAAGGCCGGGCACTGCCAGCTCCACACCTAGGCTGGCTCTGCTGACCAGCCCACCACAGCGATCCTGGCAGCTGGAGCCAGCAAACAGCTGCAGCCCCCTGCAAGGATCAGGATGCTCCAAAGGATGGGGACAAGAGAGCAGCACCCGTTCTGCGAGTCTCCGCTGGGATTTGGGTGGGCTCTTGCCTGCTGGGTGCTCCCCACGATGTCAGGGTGAGGGAACCAGATGTTTTCTGCATCCCCCCCTTGCCTGCTGCCTCGGATTATGCCAGGACTGCATCTGGATGGGGCCAAAGGTGTGTTTGACCCATGCACGGGAGAAGAGGGCTCATTTGCCTGGTCGAAAAAGGCTGCTTTGCCCCACACACGGAGTGAAGGAGGAGGCAGCGTGCCCAGGCCACTCCCCAAGACGGGGAGGCTCACAAGGGACTCTATAGGACCCTTCTCTCCCTCCTTCCCACGCTGCCGTCCCGCTCAGCTCCAGCTTGTTTTCCAGAGAGGAAACAGGCAACCTTGCTATTATTTTTTTTCTAAATTTTTTTTTTTTCTATTTTCCTTTTTCTCCCAGTGTGAGCGGCGGGGCCCAGCTGGGGGGCAGCGGTGCCGGGTGCCGGCGGGCGCCAGGTGCCGGCGGGGCGGCGCGGGAGGTGCCCGTCGGCCGCGGGGGGACAAAGCCGGCGACGGCCCGCGGCGCTCGCGGCCGCATTGTGTGAGCGAGGAGGGGATGGATGAAGGTCACATCCTGCCACTCTTCCGATGCCCGGCACCAGGAAAAAGCTGCGCTTTGTAAATATAAAAATAAACAACAAACTCTTCCCCCCATTTACCACCTTCCCCCCGCCCCAAAGAAAACAACAACAGCCCCTGCGGTATCGCAGCCACCTGCTCGGGGAAGTGATTTTTCATATAGGCAGGAAACGGGGGTCTAATTAAATCTGGGGTCAAGAACATAAAGGGAGAACGAAGTTTATTTTGGAGTCCTCGAGGAGGGCTGGAGGGGGATGCTCAGCAGGGCTGTGGGGGAACCACAGGACGGTGTTTTTGTGGGGCTGGGGGGGAACCTGGGAGTGTTTTGGCCACAGGGCGGGTGGCAGGGCATCACCTTCCCCCTGCCAGCGGGTCCAGCGTGCCACAGCGGACAGTGGTGGCAGTTCGGTCCTCACCAGGGCAGGGATGCGCTGGGGGACTCCCCACTCTCCCTGTCCCCCTGCGGGTAGAGAAAGGAGCCCGGGGAGCGTCACGCTCAGACCTACAAGAGTGTCCCCAAGCCTTCAGCGAGATCATATGAGGTTCCTGTTTCACAAGACGGAGGATGGCATTTCCATTGTGCTCGCCGGGGATGTGTTGCAACGGGGCAGCCGCTTCCATCCTTTGTCCTCCTCCCCGCAGAGGAGGAGTCTCAGCCTCTGCCAGGGTGACCCGTCACACCCTGGCCCCCCCCAGCCACCAAATTTGGCTCCACTGGCCGCGGCAGCCCTCCTCGGCGGGTCCCGGCCGCAGGCATCGCCCCACCGCCAGCGCTCTCCGGCTCCGGAGGCGCCTCCTTGCAGCCGCCGCGCTGGGTGCCCTCGGCCGGGGGTCCCCACCGGGTCAGGGACACTCCAGGAAGGTGATACTCACTTCTAGCCGCTCCCAGCGCTGACCCTAGGGTGCTCCAGCTGCCTTCCCCTGCCCGCTGCAGGACTCCTGCCTAATTTTCACCACCAATTAACAAACCAGGGACTGACCCCACCAAAGCCCAACTGGGGAGCCCTGGGTGCTGGCAGCAGCCCCAGCTCCCCGGGGTGATGCCACCACCCCGGCCCCTCTCCCATGTCCGCAGCAGGCAGCTTCCAGCTTTTAGGAAGCACTGCAGAGACCTTTGCCTTTGGGTCGGGTGCTCCCAGCCCGTACCCGCTTTCTATTCCCCAGCTGGGGTGTGCCGAATATAAAGTATCACAGCATTGTTATGAAAAATAATTCAAACCCACCAAAAAGGCCAGCAGCAGATGGAAGGGTGAAATCGGAGCAATCCAGGCTGGCTGTAACCCTTCGTGGGCAGGGAAGGCAGGGCAGGCGGGGGACCAGCATCCACATCCCAGCTCTGCCGCTGGTGCTTGCGGGTGTGGAAGGGGAGGTGATGGGCTTAAAGTGTCCCAATGCAGACTGTGGGCAGGACAGGGAATGGTTTCCCATGGGAAAGGGGGAACTCATGCCTAGGGGGTCATAAAACAGCGGGGTTTTTGGACAGGCTTTAGGGATGCTGGGGAGTGCCCTCATCCCCAAATTCCTGCTGAAGGATGGGACGTGCAACCTGGGCACCGCTCAGCCTGGGGGCCGCCCATCCCTACCCTGCAGCAAGGCGTCAGGTCCCTTCTGTGACCACTGCTGGGCCGCAGGTGCCACCCACCGCACTGGCTGTGTGTCCCCTCCCTGCCACCAGCATCCCGCCGCCGAGCCGGGTACCAGGGGTGGCGTTGGGGACGAGGACGCGTCCCCAGCCGCGGGCCTCGCTCCAGCTGGGCGCTGTTTTGTAAGGACTCCTGGGCCTCTGCGGCGCAGAGATAAGCCCAAGAATTCGCCGTCAGTTCCAAATATCCCGTCCGCTTCCTCCCGCCGTCCTCGCCGCCGCTCCAGCCCGCTTGTCTCATTTCCGCAGCAGCGTGCTGGGGAGCGCTTCCTGTTTTCCCCCCGGGCCCGGGGCGGCGGCGGGGGGCTGAGGGGCGCGGGGAGGAAGGGCAGGACAATGGGCGCAGGTCGGGACGGGCAGCTGCCCATCGCCCGGGATGGTGGTTCCTCGGTGGCCCGGGATGGGGCTGGGAGGGAGGGGGAAGGCGGATGGCAGGTGGCAGCAGCGGGGACGTGGGTCCTGGGCTGAGCTGAGATTGCGGACGGGGTTTCTTTCCTTTCCTTTCCTTTTGTGATTTCTTTTTTTTTTTTCTTCAAGGGCTTTGCTGTAAATCAAGCCGAGCTCCCCGGGGAGCATCCTCTCCGTGTCGCAGTGGGAGCCCCTGCTCCAGCTGAGCATGAGGACAGGAATGAAGCCGGGCGGAGCACAGCCCTGGGTGGGGGGACCATGCCGTCTATGGGGCAATGAATCGCCCCCCCCGCAAGTCGCATTTTAGGGTCCCTCCAGTCAAACCACCCACCTCAACCCTCTCGTCCCCAGCCACCTCCCGGGAGCTGTGTCACGGGGCAGGGGGTTAGGATGTGGCTCCCCCATCCCAAACTGCAGCTGTGAGAAAAGAGAGATCCACTTCGGGGCTCTGCTCACTCGGAGCCCAGCAACCTCCTGCCACAGGCTGGACCAGCCAATGGGCAGCCCTGTGTCCTCCTGGTTTTGGGGCTCCTGCCCCCTGGTCCTGGGCTGAGTGTGAGTGTTTACTCGGTGCCTTTCTCACCGCTCGCAGCGTGGCAGGAGTTATTCAAAGGCGGGCGGAAGCAAGCGCAACAACTGAAACAACAATGAAAAGGAAACAGAGCTCGAAAAATTCTCCGTTCATAAATCAACTGAACTGCAGGTGATCCCTGGGCAGGAGCGAGCTGAGGAAGAGACACGGCTCGGCTCGGCATGGCCAGCAGCCAGGCAGGCTCCGGCCCCCCAGGCAGGGCTGGGGGAGGCCGGGATTTCCCAGGGTGGTCCCGAGTGATGCTGGGGTCGGTGTCCATGTCCCCAGGGCTGCACATCGGGGACTTTGAGGCAGGTGAGGTGCAAGCATTGCTGGGTTTATTTTTATTGCAGATTTTTATTATGCATCTGGGTGAGAAAGGTGAAGCTGTGCTGGGTGGAGCGGGTTTGTGGGGTCAGCATTGCACGCACACACACAGGCACACGCCTGCTTTCCAGGCCAGAGGAATGCAACAAGCCCAGGGATGTGATGGAGTGCAGGGACTGTGCCACAACCCCTCGTGGCCAGCAGAGCGGGTGGACATGGTAATTTTGGTGCTTGAAGGGGTGCAGAACAGCCCCATGCTCTTTATTCATCTCCACGCCTGCTTTTTGGGTTGAAATCCATCACTTTGGAATCAGAGAGGCCAAAAAGGTGTGGGTGAGCATGGCTCCAGTCTGTGGCTGTGCACTGGGAGATGTTGGGGTTAATGGGAGATGATCCAGGGTTCTCAGCAGCATCAGGCCATGGCTCCTTGCTGAGATCTCATAAAGGCTTTTTCCTCCTTAGGAAATAGAGCTGCCGGATTGGGACGGGCTCCTCGGTGCTGGCAGCATCGCTGCACGGGCAGGGGATAGGCATGGTTGGAAAAATCTCCCCCTCCTGCCTCCAGCTGTGTCCTGCAGCATCTTGCTGCTGGCAAGACAAGGGCCAGTTTGGACAAACCTAGCTGTCCCCTCCTAGCTGTCCCCTCTGCCAGCCCCTGTAAGCTGAGACCCAATCCTGGGGACACCAAAAGCAACTTGTGTCTTTGGGAGCAGTGGATGGCCCCAAGGACCAGGCTGGTGGCAGTGGGCTGACCTTACAGCAGAGGAAATGATCTAGTCATGTTCGCCACACTGGGAAAGCCAGGAGAGACTGCTGCTGTCCGTCCTCCCTCCTGTGATTTCCCTGTCATCCTGTCTTTTGGCAGAGCTGGAAAACTGGGAGACCACCATAAATAAATCCTGCGTCTTTAAGCCGTTTTGTACAGTACAAGAAAATGCACTCGTTGAATTACAGCTTTTTAATCAAATGCATGTAACCATGTCACTTAAAGTGCTCGCGAAAAGCAAGAAAAAAACCCCCAACACAATTGGAAGAGCACGATATTAAAACCAGCTGCCTGCTTACCCCCACCACAGTTAATAGTTTTTGAATGTTCTGAATGAGAGAGAAACCAGAGCCAAGCTCCACTTTCATGTCCATCTTTCTGATCAAACCCTCTCAGACGGGGGGAGCCGGGCAGCCTGGCACAGAGGCGGGGTATGCGGGAGAGCTGCACTCCCTTCTCCTGCCTCTTTGCCCATCCCTTCGGGCGTTCTCCCTGTGGTGATGGGGTGTGGGAGCCCACGGTCTTCCTGCAGGCAAAGCAGCGCTGCCTGACTGGGACCCAGCCTGGAGATGGGAGCGCAGGTTGCCCAAGCCATGTGGAGGTGAGAGATGCTGCTCTGGGACATCACCATCATGTTGTGTGTCCCCTCCTGACCAAATTCAACCCAGTTCTACCTCTGGATTCTTCTTCCTGCAAGTTGGCATCACCGCTGGTTCCCCTGAGGCACTGCGGTACCCGCAGCATCCCTTCCTCTGAGCACACCGGTGTGGTGTCACATCCCCGTGCCCCATTCCCTTGGGACACACATGCCAGGACCACCTCAACGCCTGCCTCCGGCCTCGCTGGCCACCGACCCCCCGCCCAGCACAGCCTGCCAACCACCCGAGCTGTGCAGTTCCCCCGCAACGTGGACCAATGCTCATTAAGCATGAGGCAGAGACCACCAAATATGTCAAAACACACTTAAAATTTATTGTTTCATACCATACGTTTGAGTCTCTTGAACGCCGGCCAGTGTTTCTCCCTCTCCGCGATGGGGCCTATCTGCTGTCACCGACGCTTCGTGTATATGTATAGCCTGCTTGCTTGCTGGCTTTTTTTTCCCTCCCCCTTCTTTCTTTAAATGCAAAATACAAACAATTGATGGAAAATGTACATTTGTTCCATATGGGACAGTCGGAGCGTGGAGAGGAGCCAGCAGAGGCATTTTTAGGCAGACTCCTCTCTCCAGCGGATGGCTGGATGGCTTCCCAGAACGGCCCCGCGCGGCCTGGCCTGACTCTCCTGACGAGCTTCAGACGCTCTGTGACGCTCCCACGACGGTGGGGGGGACGTGATTCAGTTCCCTGAAGGGATCAACGATCAACCCCCCTGGGCTGCCGAGCACAGGAGGAGGGAGATCTTTCAACCAAAACCACTATAACATCCCGGAAGGGTTGAGCTTGGCTGTGTGGGAGGCAATGGGGAAACTTGCTTTGGGACTTGCATAGGAAGTTGAGTTAGGCTGGTTGGGTTGTGTTGGGTTAGGTAGGCTCAGTTGAGTTGGTTGGGTTGTGTTGGGTTATGTTAGGATAGGTTGATTGGGTCCTTGGGATAGGTTACATTGGATTGAGATTGGTTAGGATGGGTTAGTTTGGTTGGGTTGGGTTGGGTTATTTGGGCTTGGGTTGGCTGAGTTGGGTTACGTTGGGTTGTGCTGGGCTGGGTTGGGTTGGGTGGATTGGGTGGGTTGGGTTAGGTCGTGCTGTATGGGTTGTGTCGGGTTGTACTGGGTTGTGCTGGGTTGTGCTGTGTTGGATCGGATTGGGTTAGGTGACCTCTGGAGAACAAACCCAACCCTTCCGTGACCCCTCGGCCTCCGGGTCCACCACAGCATTGCTGACTCACCTCAGAAGAGAAGCACAGAGTGGTTCTGACAGATGTTGTGGGGCTCCGTTGGCTCAGAGCCAGGGAGGAGAAGAAGACCCCAGACTCCCCCATGTCTCACGCAATGAGAGCCAAACCTGCCTCCTTCACAGGGACCTGTCCTCCTCACAGGGACCCCAGCACGGTGCTGGGTGAGCAGATGTTGGTGTGGGGCCTGGGGGTCAGGGGCTTGTGGTGGCCCTAAGGCAGAGGAGGGAATGTGAGGGCTGGTGGGGGCAATGCTGGAAGCTGAGGGGACACAACCCAAGATCCATGAGGGATGTAGAGGCTGAACTTAGCAGCAAGAAAAAAGCTGGAGAGTTTCAGGCTGTGCAGATTTCCCAGGGCACATAAGGGACGCCTTGCTGGCTTATTTTCTTTTCTTTTGCAAAACCTGTAATATTTATGACACCCCAACTCCTGTTCCCTCCAGGCAGCTGCCCTCCCCTGCCTGCAGAGAATTCCTGCTGCCGGGAGCAGAGCTGGGGAGGGCACCCAGCCTCACCCGAGTGTTCCTGCTGCCCGGCAGCTCTGGGCATGGCGCAGAGGAAACGGGGCCTTTCCTGTCTGCAAGGAGCATTGAGATTTCCAAACATTTCCTTTCCCAAACTGCACTGCAAAGAAGAAAGTCGGGAAAAGCTTGGGAACTTTGCTTCTGCTTGACCAGGAAAAGTTGTTCTGGGAACATTTAAAACCTTTCTTTGCATTTCAACCTTTCCCCTTTGGTTAACTTCCCACCACAGAATGCTGTTACCTCTCCAAAGGCTTTGCCTCCTGTCTAAAAAAAAACTGGAAACATTTTTTTTTTTTTCCAATGCACTTTTTCTTGAGTCAGGAAATGTTTTGGAGCTGTTTCCCACAAACAGGTTTGGTTTTGATAATTTTTTTTTTCCTTCGGAAGAGGGGGAAAAATATAAATCCCATCACTTGGTCTGGAGTAGCTGCCTGGTGCCACAGTGGGGAACTAGCACCAGCAGCATCTTCCTTTTCCCACTGATGCCTCCATGCCAAGCACCCAAAATGCATGGACCAAGAGGCTCTAATTCCCTGTTCATCCCAGCCGGGATGACTTCATCAAGGCTGTTGTATCATTGTTCCCACCCCGATGCTGAGCTCTGGGCTGGGATGTCCGGGGCTACCCCGGAGCTGCCGCTTGCCACCCTGTGCATCCCGCTTGCCCCCGGCTGTGCCGTGGCCTCAGCCTCGGGAACGGCGAGCCTGGAGCTGAGCGCTGCCGGGCCGGGCTGGCTGGCACATGAGGTTTTAATATTTGGGTGGGTGATGTCATCGAGCGCTCCGTAACGCCGTAAAAAAACCAGAATGTCTATAAAGCTGATCCGTGAACCTCCAGCAGAACACACACACACACACACACACACACACACACACGGGTGTGTGCACGTGGATATGCACATGGATACATGGACATGGACAAACACACGTGCACATGGATGGATGCACACACGGATGCACCTATGTGAGTGTACATCTCCACAGACAGATGCATGGATACACATGGAAGAGCACATGGATGCACGTGCAGGCTCAGACACACAAAGGGGCAACAAAAAATGATGCACAAAAAGGGGCAGCACGCACGTGCAGAGGTGCACACACGTGGCTACACACACACACGCACACACACACACCTCCCCGGATGCAGGCACCCGGATATCCAGGCACGTGCACACACACAAATGCCTGCACACATGGATAATGCACACGGGGATGGATGTGAACATGGATTCACACAGGGATGCAGGTACACACGGGTGCTTGCACACCCCTTCACACTGATGCACACCAGTGCTTGCACACGTACAGGTTTGCACGTGGGATGCACACACAGTTGCCCGCATGGGTAGAATCCACTGCCCCACACCCCCAGGGGACACAGAGCAGATGCCACCTGCCCATAAAGCCCAGCTAGGACCTGGCATCGCCTCCCCTTCTCCCTGCATCCCGGGAAAGCCGGCGGGATGGGCTGTCAGGTTTTCCATTTACCTGTCAAGTACCTTCTCCATATTTCTGCTGTAACGACCTGCTAAAAGCCCCTCGCTCCTCCTCCCCAGCCCAAAACCATCCGGCCCCGAGCTTTGGAGAGATTAAGTCATAAAAATCGGAAGGGGCTGTGCAGTAACAGCCCCAGCCTGAGCCATAACGGCAGTGAAATCATCCCCAAACTATGTCAGCTCCAGCCATTTCCAGTCCCACGTCACACCTGAGCCACCGGCGCACAGTGAAAGAAAACACTGGGGGATGGTTTCCTGGCCCCAGAGTGGCTGTATGGGGACAGGGGCAGGGGAAAGATAAAAATAATATGCATGTTAAAAATATGTAAAAGTAACATATAAAATATTGAAAATATATAAAAAAATTAGATCTACAAAAATATAAAAACAAAATCTACTGTATAAAAATAATACAGATATACATAGAACTAGTATGTAAGATATGAAACAAGATATAAAATTATAAAAATAATATGTAAAATAAGTGGTGTGGTTAAAGCCCATCAAGGACCCAGCACCCTTTCCAAGGACCAGCACCTCTCCCAGGTTCAGCTGAGCCCTCTGCCCTCCTGATGGAGCTGGATCAGCCCCTGCGCCTACCAGTCTCACCAAACCTTGGATTTGGAGGGGGAAAAATCCTGTCCTGTCCATGGCTAGACCATGATGCTGCAGCAGCGACACTGTGGAAAGGCACCTGCCCAAATCACTGCTGGGTCTGTCCCAGCACAAACCAGCTTGGTTTGGGACACTTCTTGATAAAGTTGATGTCAAAACAGTGAGTTTAGGTGAAAAAGGCTGTGTGGAACACCAAGTGATGGTAGGAGGTGGCATCCTTCAGAGTCTGGCACAGGTTTTTCTGCCTGCTGGTATCTTCTCTGGTTTTATTTCCTCTCTCCTTTCCCTTCTCTTTTGTTTCCCTGTGACCTGCGGTAAGGCTGGCCAGCGAGGTAGGGCTTTCCCAGTGGCTGTGGCTTCAACATGGTGTATCCTTGGTGCAGTTATGGATGGGAATGACCATCCATTGCAGCTTTCAGTACCTGCTGTAGCCCCACAGCAGCATCCTGGGGCATGAATCACAGAGTGGGTTGGGTTGAAAAGGACCTTAAGGGTTATCAAGTTCTAACTCCCTGCCATGGGCAGGGACACTTTCCATTAGACCAGGTTGCTCCAAGCCCAATCCAGCCTGACCTTGGACACTTCCAGGGATGGGGCATCTGCAGCTTCTCCAGGCAACCTGTGTCAGTGCATCACCACCCTCATTCTAAGGACTTCTTGTATCTAATCTAAATTGACCCTCTGTTTAAAAACCACGGAGAGCTGGCACAGCCTGAGCCACGGGGAAAGAAGGGAATTTCTGCTGCAGAAAAGTGACTTAACATTTGCTCCGTGATGTGAGGGACAGCGGCTCTCCCCGGCACGGCGGGGCAGCTGGGCAAGAACCGGCCTGCTCACGGCTGCTTTGAACCGCAGGAAGTGACCGCATCCATGCCTGGAAGGTACCTGGAAGCTGGGGGCTGGAAAATAACTCAGGGCTTTCTTCTTCCCCCCCTCCCTCATCTCCTTCCTCCCAGGCCGCTTCGGGGAGCGGAGCGGGATGGAGCCCATAGCCGGCTGCTTCCTTTCATAGTCATCGGCGGCGGCACAGGATGCTTCTCATTTGGTGTTGTGTTTGTTTGCTGCAGCGCGGGTTCTGGCACCCGCCGGGCGCCTGCCAGCCCTCCCGTGTAGGTAGTGAGGTCATTTTTCCATGTATTCCCCCTTTTTACATACTGTATATGGAAAGACAATGAAGCGCCTTTGTGGCGTTCCATGGGAACGCGTCGCCAGCCCCCGGAGTGGTCCCGTTTATTAGCGCTTCACATTCAACAACAACAAAAAAAAGTGAGTCAGGATTGAGCCCTGTTAACACTAATGTGAATTTAATTTAGGAGAAGCTTGAAAATTAATGTCATTTGTTAAATATCCATTTCCCCTAAAAGGCAATTCTTTGCCAACAACAACAACAAAAAACCTCTTCTTCTATTCAATTTTTTTAAATTTTTTTTTTTTAAACAGCCTTTTTTGGCGATATCAGCCTGGTTTAAATCACTCGGCGCTCAAGGAACGGATGCCACCGGGTTTTAAGCAACAGACTGTTGTTTCTCCTTTTCAAATTGAACAAAAAAACTCCCTGTAAATCATACAGTGATTCACAGGAGGGGGATGAAGCTCCGGCAAAGCACCAGCAGCTCTGAGCAGGATCCGGCTGGGCATGGTGACGGCTCGGCAAAACCCGCTGCTGCTGGAGCCGGGAAGCAGCCAGTGAAGGCGAGCAGGAGGAAAGGCTCCGGTACATGGAGTTTTCTTCCAGCTCTCAGGATTGGAGAGAAGGTGTCGGAGCAGCCTGGCTCTATTTTTGGGGGGTTTCATGGGAAAACAGGGCGAGCCATGGGGAATGCGCAGCCATGCGCTGCCAGCCTGCCAAAACAATGACCACACCAAGGCTCGTTTCGGAGGAGGATATCACATGTTTTATTATATTTTAATCTGACAACAGCTGCTTTTCCTGCTGGGAGCATCTCCGGGCAGCACGGTGCAGTGCTGTGGGGTTACCGCCGGGATCCCATCCCATCCCATCCCGAGCCACCATCCTGTGCCGAGCTGAGCAGAATCACACTCACGGAGCCCGAGGCGGCTGACGGGGCGGGCGGGCGGCAGCTTGGAAATTAATACATTTGCCAGGTTGTCAAAACATTAATCAACAGATACAAAAATCTGGAAATGGTTGGGACAACATGTATTTGCGGAAAATATGTGTTCACACAACAAGCACACAAGATGGGAACAATTATATGAAGATGTTTTAATAATTAACCAGAATAAAACAGTTTGCTCTCCATACAGTTCTAGACAATAAAAGTGTTTGCAGTCATATTTTTCTTTTGTACAAAATTCCAGTCAGTTGTTCCTCAATATTTACATTATCATTCCCTTTTCACAAAATATCTCCTTTTTTCCCCCCTTCCTTTTTTTTTTCTTTAAATCCAGCTTTGCTACATAAATGCTTTAGATCTCATGGATATCCCTTGATTTCTTTTTAAAAAGTCTAATAAAAAAACCCCAAAAGACATTAAATACCATTTTATATATAAAAATGCTTAGTAAAAATATAGTTTTGTTGCCCAATTAAAATATATTGCTGAGAATACAGTAAAAACTGTCCTAAAGCCCACCCCTAATGGGCGCCGACTCTTTAACAGCCCCGGCAAAGTCTTTCTAAAAGCTTTTCACCCCTAGAAGTTCGCCTGTCCTTGGGTTAAATACTGGGGACAGGTCACTTTGGCTCATCCTGGTGTGATTGTTTCAGGCAGGATTTACTGGAATTGGCTTGAAAATGCCCCTTGGAGCTGGCGGGAGCTGGAGCTGTGCCCTGCCGAGGGCTGGAGCGGGGAGCACGGCGGGGAAAGGCGTCTATCTGTGTTATATAGTTATACGGTATATCAGTGAGTTCAGCATGGTCTGTCTCTAAAAAAATTAAAAAAAAAAAATCAAAATAAAAAAGAACAAACAAGAAAGCGATGCATTTAATGAGATACTCTAAATATGATGGAGCTCGTGATTAAAGGAGGATGGCTTTTTTTTTTTTTTAGAGGAGAGTCGGGGCTCTCCTGGTGCGCACATTGGACGGTGGGGTCAACCTAACCGGTGATGCAGGGGCTATAGTAAACAGCACTGCTGGCATCGGACAGGGCGGATATCAAACTGCTCTCCTCGCAGGAGATGCTTCTAGGAGTCACTTTGGACAGGGAGACATGGTAAGGGAGGCCCGAGGCTTCGGGACGAGTCCTGCTCATGTTCAAATACTGGTCAAACTCATTGCGGTCAACGTCCGTCCAGAGCTCGGTTTGGTTCAAGTGATCCACGCTCTCCATGTGGTGGGCTTCAGGTGGGGGCGACAGCTGGCCCAGGTGGGCGGAAAGCCCGTTCTGAGTTCCCGAGCACATCTGGTTGTAGTAAAGGCTGGAGGGATGGGGAGTCCTCATGGCGTCGGCCAAGTGCGAGGGGGTCTGCGCGTAGGGCACGGCCACGTCCCGCCCCATGCACTTCTCCTGGGGAAACTCCATCTGGTGATGGTGGTGGTAGCCGCGAAAGGGCATCATGTTGCAGTCATCCTGCATGTGCGGAGGGAAAAACGCCGGCTCGGTCTGTTCCAAGACATCCAAGGGAGACATCTCAGGAGTTGGCAAGCCATAGTTTTCAATATCCGACCCCATGGAGTGGAGTTCTCTGAAGTGGTTAAGTGGGGGAGGCTGGGGGTGGCCCGGCTGGCTGCCGCCATGGTGACTCATGCTGAAGTTGTCACTGCAAGGCTGGGAAAGGTTATGCAGGAGGATATTGGGTTCCATCCTCTTGATTTTCTTGGCTTGCTTCTTTCTCCTTGGGCGGTACTTGTAGTTGGGGTGATCCTGGAGATGCTGGATTCGCAGTCGCTCTGCCTCTTCCACGAAGGGACGCTTGTCGCTGGCGCTCAGCGCTTTCCACGACTGGCCTGGAAGAGGAAGGAGAAGCTCTGTGAGAGCGGCTCAGCCACCCAGCACTGGCCAGGGCACGGGGACGCCCAGGGAGAGGCAGCTGAGGGGTGAATGGCTCCCACAGATGGCTTGGCACCTGAGTGGGGTCTCACTGCTGGCACAAGGAAGGGCTGGGGAATGGGGTCCCAAGCCAGGCTATTCCCTTGTCCCAGCAGAAGGCTCGGGCAGTGCCCAGCACTTCAGTGCTGTGGGACAATGGGGGTACATGGAATGGGAACCCCTCTGCCAGCGCTGGGGATTCTGCCTCCCACTGCCCCTTGGTACAGTCCACAGTCCCTGCTTCCCTGCATCCCGCATCCACAGCCCGCAGCTCTGCAGACCAAATCACCCATCCCAAAAAACTCATGGCACCATATCCTGAATCCCACATCCCTATATCCCGCAGCCCCGTGTCTCTGCATCCTGCTGCTCTGTCTGGCCATATCCTGCTTCCCGTAGTCCCGCATCCTGCAGCTCCATTTACCCATATCCTGCTTCCCGTGTTCCCACATCCCGCGTCCTACAGTCGTGCATCCCGCATCCTGCAGCCTGTATTCCCATATCCTGCATCCCTGCAGCTGTGTACCCCTCAGCCCTGTACCTCTGCATCCCGCAGCCCTGTTTCTCTGCATCTTGTGTACATGCAGCTCTGTATCCTCACATCCTCACATCCCACAGCTCCATATTCCCACATCCTGTAACACCACATCGCACAGTCCTACATCCTTACAGCCCGCATCCCTGCAGCCCTGCATCCTTGCAACCTGCAACTGCTAGCCTTTCCTTCCATACCCCTAAAGCATGTGTGCCACAGCTCTGTAACCTTGCAGCCCACAGCCCTGCATCCCCCAGCTCTGTATCCCACAGCACCCCATCCTTGTATCCCAGCTCCTGCACCCCATACTCTTGCAGTCTGCATCCCGCAGTCCTATACCCTTGGAGCTGGGCTAGCAGAGCCCCATATCCTTGCATCCTACATCCCGCTGCCTCGTATCCATGCAGTCTGTATCCCACAGCCCTGGACTCTCACAGTGCACATCCCAAATCCCTGTACCACTTCATCCCACACTCCCAGCCCTGAATCCCTGTACTCCAGCAGTGTATATCCCTCGCTCTGTATTCCTGGATCCCTGCAGTTCACATCTCCAGCCCTGTATCCCTGCATCCCACTGCCTTGGACTATCACAACCGAGCCCACCTATCCCTACACCCTGTACCCCAACATCTTGAGCTCCGTACCCCTGCATCCTGCAGCCCTGCACTCTTGCAGCCCACATCACCAGACCTGTACCTCTGTATTCCCGTACTCCCAGCCCTGTATTCCCACATCCCTGTCTGCTCAGCTCGATACCTTCCCCATCCCACAGCCCTGTACTCTTGCAGCCTGAATCCCCAGCCCCACATCCCCACGTCCCTAGCTCTGTAAGCCCGCATCCCCAGCNCCAGGGGATGCTCGGGTGGGTCCCCGACCTCCCCCCTCTCCTCTCCCCCCAAACCCGCGCCCGCCGCGCTCCTCACCGAGCATCTTGCTGAGCTCCGCGTTGTGCAGGTCGGGGTTCTGCACCGCCAGCCGCTTCCTCTCGTCCTTCGCCCACACCATGAACGCGTTCATGGGCCGGCGGATGCGGGAGTCCTCGGCGGCCTTGCCCTCGGGGCGGCCGGCCGGGGGGCTGTATCCATAGCCCGGCTCGGGGCTGGGCGTGCGGCTGGCGGGGGAGGCGGCTCCCGGGGGGCGAGGGAAGGCGAGCCCGGGCTCAGCGGCCGGCACGGCGGCGGTGACCCATGAACAGTCGCCCCGGGGTTGCGATATCTCCTCTCGGCAGTAGTTAGACTCAGATATATTCATTCCCGCTGGACAGCACTTTGTGTCAGACCCGACCGGGTGCCGGAGAGAGAATCGGGTCCTGCCGCGTCCCACCGGGTCCAGCACCGCCGAGCAGCCGCCCGCCGTTCGCCTCCCTCGCCTGCCTTCGGAGGACTCGGGCTCGCCTGCGTTTGTTTTGGTTTCTTTTCTTTTTTTTTTCCTCTCTTTTTTTTATTTTTTTCCCCCCTTTCCCCCCAAAAAAAACTTTTGGGATGATGCTGGGCTGGAAGGGGCAAAATATAGCCAGGCTGGACCAATCAGCGGGGCGAGGGGAGGAGGAGGAGGAGGAGAGGGAGAGGAGGAGGAGATGGGAGGGGGGAGGAGGAGGAGGAGAAGGAAGACATGNAGGAGGAGAGGGAGAGGAGGAGAAGATGGGAGGGGGGAGGAGGAGGAGGAGAAGGAAGACATGAGGGGGAGGAGGAGGAGGGAAGGGGGGCGTCCCCAGGCACCAGCAGGAAGAGCCACCCGGGGAGGGCCGAGCTGGGAGCGGTGTGGATGCTGCTGCTCCGTTCCCTTCTGTCCAGGGAGGAGGGTTGTTACATTTTTCTCTGACTTCTTTCTTTCTTTCTGTCTTTCTTTCTTTCTTTCTGTCTTTCTGTCTTTCTTTCTTTCTGTCTTTCTTTCTCTTCGTCTTTCTTTATGTCTTCTTTATGTCTTCTTGGTGTCTTTTAAAAATTTTTTTCTCTTTGCAAGCCCCTTTTCTGCTCCCTGTGCCCTGCCCTCGCCCCCCACCACCCGCGGTGCCGAGGCAGGGAAGCGTTCAGCTTCGCCTGCCAGCCTGTGTACAGGAGCACAGGGATGTTCAGGGCTCGGCGTTTATTTTTCTTACGACTGACTCCGTGTGTGTGTTTTGGCCAGCGTTCCCCATCCGGGGCTGGGACCAGCCCTGGGGTGAAGGCAGGGGTGAGCCCTCTCCCCCCAGCAATTTTCTGTGGGAATTTCAGTGTCAGGCAAAGAAACCGCTCCTCGAGTTTAAGCGCCGTTTACATGAAAAGCGTTGTGTTTTCTAGGGACTGTGGAGGAATGGGGGGTTCAATGATCACGGTTAAACCCAGCCTGCGGAGCTGCTGGGGCTGGCACGGCTGTGCCATCGCTGCACGTCTTGGGCATGGCCGGGCACCCACAGCACGCTGCCATCAGCAGCCACAGCAAAGCAGCACGTCCCTTCCCACCAGGTCACTGCTCCGCTTGCTTGGCTGCCGTCCAGCAGGGATTTGCAGTGCCAAGGGTCAGGCTAGGTGGTCTGAAAGTCCTTCCTGCCCTTGGCACTGGGAGTTATGAATTCTGCGGGACCCATTTGCAATCAAGGAGATTGGCTGGCACGCTGTGCCTGCCCCCTGAAATCCCCGGGGCAACTGGGCTGACTTGAGAGAGATGTCCCAGCTCCGGGTAGCTGCCCCCAAGCCCCCTCTGGCTGTGGACATGCCCTAGACCCCAGCCTGAAATGTGAACCTCGGTGTTAGGAAGACTTGGGGCGCTGGGTTGCGCAAGAGCCCAGCTCCAGCCTCTCACAGCCGTGGGGTATTGCATGCCATGGTTTCTGTGTGTCTGGAAGTGATTTGGACAAGCCGATCTGCTGTTAACCCTAAACAAAACAAAGGCCTCTAAAAAAAAAAAATTGAAAAAAATCGTGTCTCACTTATTCTTCAGTCATCAGCCAGGAGTGACAGAGGTTTCGGGCGAGATTTCCTTCACGTTCCTGGAGCTTCTTATTAAAATTTTGAAAGCGCAAATCAGCACCAGTCGACAGGAGAGCCCACACAGCTGCAAGGAGTCTCCTCTTCTTTCTCCCCCATCCAGAGGGAGCCGGAGCACTGCTCTGCCGGAGCAGCAGTCCCTGCCGCCATCCGGAGCAGAGCCCCAGGAGGCTTTGGCTCTTTGCCCCTGCCCTGGGAGAAGCAAGGTGGGTGCTGGGGGAACTGGGGACCCTCAAGCCAGAGCCTGTGGCTGCTTGTGCATGAAGTGAGCAGCTTTTGGGGCAGTCGGTCTGGGCAGCTGGTGGGGACATCCCCTTTCTCCCAGGCTTCGGCCAAGCATGCGGTGCTTTCCCTGATCACACCCTCTCTGTGGCCTCCTCCATGGCCCTGGCAGAATCCTTGGCCTCCAGGTGGGCTTGGAGCTGCCCCGGCATCGGGGTCGGACCTGGTGCCACCAGCTGGCATCTGGGATGTGGTTGGGATGAGCTGCAGCAGGGTGGGAGTGGGGGCACCTCTGATTTTTCTAGCCCTGGAACGATGGTAAGAGCTGGGGCAAACCCTCCCCAGGGGAGGCAGAGCCTCGTGTCCTCCACGCTTGCTCTCTGCAGCCACTCCAGGCCTGGGCCTCTTCCACATGGGATGGCCATGGGCTCGGGGTGCTCCCCCTGTTGCAGGGGGCAGAGATCAGGACAGTGCTGCTACAATGGGATAGTTTGGGAACTCCTGACCATGGAGCAAAGCTGGGCACTTCGACCCTCAAGCTCCCACTGGGTCTGCAAACCTGGTCTCACAGTGCATTTGCTGTTGGTTCTGCATCATTAGGGGAAAAAAAAAAAAGGAAAAAGACGGATAAAAGGGAACAAATAGAAAGGAAAAAAAGGAATGGGAGGAAGAGCCATGGAGTGTGGCATGGTTTTTGGAGGAGACAGAGCAGAGAGAGAGGGGAAGGAGAGCTGCTAGGGGAATGGAGCAGTACGCCGCGCACTCAAAAATTCTTGGATGCAGAAATGCCTGGGTGCAAAGTACCCAAAATAACCCTGGGCCAGTCTGGGAAGAGCCTGACTTCAAGGGCAATGCCACCCTGCTTTGCTGCCCTCCCCCTCCCCACAGCCAGCACCGAAGAGATTCACTCCAGAGAGCGCAAGCCCCCTCACCCAGGGGTGGGGTGAAGTTGCAGGGTCTGTGCCCAGCTCAGCTTTCCTGGGAGGGGGATAAAGCCCTCCTTTCGCCCCGCTGCCCACAGGGCTGGAACGTGGGGTGCTGCTGACCCACTGGCTCCTCACCAGCCACGTCTGCAGCCGCACGCAGAGAGGAAGCTCTGGGCATCTCCGGGCAGAGCCAGGATTGGTGCGTGCCAGGCGAGTGACCTCTCCCCATGCCCTCCTCGCTGGCCTTGGAACCAGGCAAGCTGGACCCCAGTCCAGCACACAGCCTCGGGAGTTGCGTATTTTTTAATTTATTTTTTTTCATTCCCTCCCCAGTTTTATTGAGCTGGCAGCTGGCTGACCCCACCCCGGCCCCTGGTTTCCCTTCCTAGCATCCCGCGCAGCCCAGCACCACACCTAGCAGAGGAAGCGTGGCGGGACGGCCGCCTCTGCTCCACAGCACAAAGGCATTTTCCCTCCCCGCCCCCAGCCCGCCCGCTCCCGATTATTTCTCCCAGCCAGGTCCAATGCCGAGCTCCCACCCGGCTAAAAATAGATGCGGCACCACCTGGATCATCCCAAGGGGCGTTGGGGGTTTGAGGGCTCAAAGAGGGGCTGGTGGGCATGGCAAGAAGGGAAGAGTGTATTGCCAGCTGAGCTTGATGGTTATTTCTGCTGCTGCTGGCTGTGGGTTGGAGCAGGAGCCCCAGGCTGAGGCTGTGCAACTAAATCCAAGGGATTTACCCCCAAAATTTGCATCCAGGTAACAGCGGTGGCAGGTAGATGCCGGCAGGACTCTGCAGCACAGCAGTAGCCAGGCTCCAAGCTGTGGTGGGAAAATTGCTTTTTATCCTCATTTTGCAGAGGGTGCAGGGCAGGGGCAGGGCCAGGATGGGTCCTTGGGCCTGGGTGCAAGTGCTGCACCCTCCTCTGGTGCCCAGCACTGCCCTCCCTCGCTCCCACAGACCAGCCTTGCCTCTAGATGTGTTCACACCACTAATTGATTCATCACCATGCAATTACCAGCAGCGTGTGGCCGATGCTGTTGTATGTCCGATTGGATGAATGAGAAATTTCACAGGAAGGGATTCATTTTTAATTATAGTGAATCATTATCATTAGGCCACACCGGACACGCACCCGGAGCAGTGCAGCCAGGCGGGATGGACGTGACCTACACCCGCACCTGCCAAAGGAGATGGGGATCCTCGGGGTGGCCATGGGGAGTAGGGATGTTCCTCACACAGTTTGGGGGGACCTGTGCAGCACGGCCCAGGCTGGCGGCTCCCCCGGAGCCCTGAGAGGTGCCCCCACACCGGCGGGTCCCGTGGGCTCCCCTGGGGCTGGGGCTGCTCCAGCCTTGCTGGAACAAAGGCTTCCCAAAGAAAGGCGCTTCCTGGAGAGCAGGGCTGGGGCTGTCTGTGAGCCCTGCTGGGAGGCTGAAGCCATCCGCTGGGAAATGCTGTGTTCGCCGGAGCCTCCCTTTCTCCAGGGCCCAGCTCCGTGCCCGGTTTCCTCGGGCACAAATAGTTCAGTGGGTCAGGCGGAGCTGGAAAGTGCCGAGCAAGGCAGCTGGGGTTCAGCATCCGTGTCAGGAGCATCCTGGCTGCAGCCGTGTGCCTGTACAAGGGTGACAAATCCCCCATGTCCCCAGGCAGGGACCAGACTCCCACCCAAGTCGGGGAGAGTGGGAGGTTGTGCCACTCCCAGTCCAGGGAATGCCCAGCTCAGCTGTTTTCTGCTCATGTGCTCTTTTTTTTGGCTGCCAGCTCCTTCTGACATGAGAAGGGCATTAGGGACAGCAGGAAGGTGTTCTGGGCCACAGTGGCTTTCTGCCTGGGTACTCACTGCCGCTCTGCCTCGCTGCCAACCGCACCGGCAGGTCCCCAACAGCTGTGGGAGCTGAACCGGGAGCGGGGTGTGGGCTGAGTCGGCCAAGCCTGGCAATCAGACACCGCATCTGAGGAAGCAGAGAAAGTTGTCTTTATTTTCAGCTCTTTTCAATAACCAGAGGTCAGCCTTGTTTATACAGGATTATAACTGGAACGACAACAGTGATATCCATTGTGCGAGCAGCGAAACCCACAGCTAACCTGAAAAAGCTGCTTGTTCCGCATGGGTGCAGCCACCGCAGCCTCCTGGGTGATGGCCAGAGACCTTGGGCCTCTCCAGGGCTGTCCTGCCCGCCCCTTCCTCTGCTTTTGCTCTGCCACAGCCCCTTCTGGCACAGCCGACTGTCTGGTGATGGTCCCACCATCAGCTGGGGGTGCCGCACTTCCAGCCACATCACCCTGGGTTTGCTCCGCAAGCTGCTCTCTGTGAAACCCAGGCTGAAGCCCCCACATCCCAAGCATGAGCAGAACTGTTGCAAATCCCACCCAAGGTGCTTACGGACACTAAATCCAGGGAAAGGCTTCAGCACCAGGAGATCTGAGCATGCCGGAATGCGCAAGGCACACGCTGCCTGGAGTCGCTTCCCTGGCAGCTGATTGCAGCAGCACTCGTTGCTTTAATACCCAGTTCCCATCACAGAGAGAGCCTAGGCTTTTAGGAAGGAAAGTCTTACACTTCTACCAACTATTTCAAGACTCCCATAAACACATTTTTGGTTGAGCATTAATGAATTACCTCAATGCAGAGCTACTCATGCCAAATACATGAATACAGAGTGTAGAAAAGCCGCCGAGAAGCAGATTTGGCTGCCATTCAGCTGCTCCAATCGGCACAATTTCTTTTCTTGATTATAGCAAGAAAATGCTCCCTGCCTGTGGCACTGCATCCTCCCAGGAACAGGCAGCTGGCCGACAGTTGGGCTGTGCAGAGCCTGGGCATGCCGGGGTTATTCGCTGCTTCCATCGCTTGAGTTGGCAGAAAACGCTGCTTGCTGGTGTCTGTGCAGGAGATGCAGCCAAGAACCGGGATCCTGCTCCCTCTGCATGCCCAGGCTGGCTGCCTCGGGATGCCTGACCTCCTTTCGGGTGCTGAGGAAAGGAAAAGTGCAATTAGAAGGATTTCTGAGCCCGGATTTTTTGGGAGGTAGGTTGGAGCTGCCCATCTGCGGCCCTGCAGCATCACCACAAGCAGGCCTGGAGAAGGAGGAGCCCACTGCAGCATCCCTGGAGGAAGAGGAACACTACAGCATCCCTCGAAGAAGGGGAGCCCTTTGCAGCATCCCTGGAAGCGACAACCTTCGCCAAAGCTTGCAGCCCACCCCATTGCACACAGGATCTCGTGGCCACCTCTGTGCTTCACCAAGGCTTTTGCTGCCCAGCAGAAAGAATGGGGATGTTGCTGAGAGAACCTCACCTCACACAGACAGGGAAACGCATGTGGAAGAGAGGAACTTTGGCTCAGAGTGGGGTAGATGCTGCTGTGGCTCCATGCCTCAGTTTCCCCACATCTTGTACAGGGCGTGGGGTGACCCAGCCTCTCCTTGGGCCCTTTAGAGACAACAATCTTCCCAGCAATGGGCAGGATGTATCTCTGATAGAGTGCTTCTATCTTCAGAGAGAATGATAATAATAATTACAATAATTACAATAATAATAATAATAATAATAATAATACAAAGAACAAATAATAATTACAATAGTAACACTAAGAATAAAGAGGAGGACCTGAGAGCTTTCCCTCCTTGCCAGCAGAGGAACAACTTTTGCTTTTAGGTGCTGCACTGGGGACATTAAGGGAAGGGAAAAGGGATGTGCTGCATTTGCAGCTCAAAACCCCAAGAATTGTGACATCCCTCCCATAAATTGGCCTAAAACCGAGATTTTAAAGCTTGCCACAGGCAGCATCGTTTTCTTTGCTTTCTGATTTCAGAGCATCCTCTGTGCTGCAGCTCAGAAAGTGGCAGCGAAATTCCCCAGCGGCAGAGCTGGGGCTCGGGCATGCCGGGAGCAGTCATGGAAGGGTTCGGCACAGGGATGCAGGGTGGGATGGGGAGGACGGTGCGGACCCCCACGGCTGTGCCGATGCCGGGGATCCCCGCGGCTGGCGGAGCGCAGGGGGCCGGGGCAGGAGGGAGGCGGCAGGGAAGGGCTCCAAGGGAAAGGCTTTGTTCGCGGGCCAGCCGGGAGCGTGCGAGGGCCTCCGGGCTCCAGCGTTTCTCCTCCACTTCGCTCCTGCTGTGTGCGGGAGCCGAGCCAAGGTGGAGCACGGCGGGGTGGAGTGGGTCCCTGAGGAAGGCAGGGGACAAGGGACGGCCGTGCATTTGGCCCTTAAATTGCCTGGGAAAGCAGCTCTGTCTTTCCATCTGCCCCCAGGGCTCATCTCTCACCCAAGCTGAGGCTGTTTCCCAGGCTGCTTTCCCTGAACACCTCCACCTCTGCCCTTTGCCAACGACCCCTCTTCTTGGCCCACGGAGCCCGCGGATCTGCAAGCTCAGGGGAAGGATAAGGAAAGGCTCACGACAGAATGGCCCTTCGTGGAGCGCTCGAGCTGGAGAAATAAGGTTAAAGGCTCTTATCTGATGGAGCTGCAGCCTTGCCAAAGCCTGTTGCTATCAGCTCGGGACACATGTGCTATTGGCAAAGCTTCGGGGACACAATAATACAAACAGTTTTCATTGTCGAGTCAACAATGATGGGAGAAGGAGCCTGGTGCTATTACCGGTATAAAAGGCACTGTAGGAAAGCTCAGGACAGGAGGATGCAGTCAGGATCAACAGCAGGGTTTAGCAGATTACAGTTATATTTGTATTCGGGAAGGAGAAACCTTCCATCCCCAGTGGGCTGGAGCCAGAAGGATGGAGCCAGCAGTGGGGGTTTGGGCTGCAAGGAAAAACTCTTAGAGCAGCACTGGAAGCAGCTGCAGCAAAATGCTGATGGCAGCGGGTTTGGACTGGGGCAGCTTTGCAGCTCGTCAGCCCAAGGTTGTGCTCTGCTCATGAGGAGTCACCCAGGGAAAAAACTCACGACTGCAAGGCAAGGGAGGCTGAGCAGCAACAGCCCGAGGCTGGCACGATCCTCCCTCCACATTTTCACTACAAAGTCTGTTTATTTGGAAAAGCCAGTGTGTGCAGGGTGGATGGGTGACATGGCACACACTGTACCCAGACCCTGCTGTCACTTGGGCAGATTTGAGGATGGTGAGGAGAAGGTCGGTGCCTCTGCAGGGCTGTGCCTGGAGGACAGGCAGTACCTGTGTGTTTCACAGGCATCCTTCCAACACCTGTGTTACTTCCCCCCACATTTCTTCTCCTCAGCCTTCCTGGCCCCTGTCAATCTAAATGGGGCATTTTTGGAGAACACACACTCCCATGCCATCCCACACCCTCAGATGTGGATGGCGAGGTGATGGGGAGCATCACTTCTGTTGCACCCATGGTAGTGAGGAAGAGGATGCAGGTTTGCCAGCTGTTGTGCCATGCTGGCAGGAGCCAAGCATCTATCTATCTATCTATCTATCTATCTATCTATCTATCTATCTATCTATCTATCTCAGGCACAAAAGCCTCCCCACCATGGGGGGCCGTGGGAGGCTGAAAAGCCGGACAGGAGGTCAGGAAATTGTTGGCTAATGTCAGGGACCGAGTGGGGCCAGGGTGGCCATTCCCACCGGGAGCAATGATGTCAGGCGGCGGCCGGGGCCAGGAGGCAGGAAGCCCAACGCAGCCAGCGAGTCTGTCCTCCTTGGACTTCCCCATGTGTTTCCATGAACAATGCACCTCGTGTCAGGGACACTGTGAGACAGGACCTCCTCCACTTGGGACACTGCAAGGCTCATCCTCCTGCACTGGGGACACCGTTGTGCCGTTCCAGGTGCTGCTCTTCGCTCACGTGGGCTCTGGGATGGTGCTGGCGTTGCACATTTTGCATTGGGATTTGGCGCGTCTGCTGCATCGCTGTGAGGTCTGGAGGTGACAGCTCTGCTGCTGTGCCCTGCTGCTTCCCTGGGTGGCACATCTGGCCTTACGTGAGGGGCAGACAGGCTGGTGAGATCCAGAGGAAGTGCTTGGAGAAAGGATGGCCATGCCAGCTGTTGGCCCTCTCCCACTTCCAGCTCAGCTGGGACAGGGTACATACCTGCTTCGAGCATCCAGCCATGCCTGCTTGGGTGTCCAGATATTCTATCTGGAAGTGAAAAGAGCAATTACTCAAATGTGATAGGAAAGGCTCTGGCGGACTGAGACACTTAGGGAAGCTGTGAGATGCGGAAAAGCCTCTCCAGGCTGCGGGTCCCCACTGAGGTGAGGAGTGTCCATGGCCCTGTCTCTACCCTCCCAGCCCAGGATGCTGGGACTTAGTTTTGCATCTTGGTCCCTTTGTGAACTGAGCGGGCATTTGAGCAGGCAGGGGCTGCAAACGGGGTGGCTGGGACAGGGCAAGGCACCTGGTCACAAACACCAAGAGGGAGAGGGACTTCCTGAGGACAGCGAGCTCATGGGTGGGCCCAAGGACTCGAGCTCGGCCTCTCCCTCCACCCCACCCAGCACACCCTTGTTTTTGCAGAGGTGCCTCCGCGCTGGGGCCACCGCAGGCTGCGTTTGCCAGCGGCTGGCAGCGGTGGCTGTGCTGGTGCCGACAGGCCGGCTGGCATGCTTTCCCCCGGGAGGCTTTAGCAGGAGGCTGTGCATTTCTGGGAATTGTGCTGGTTATTGTTCGAGCTGCAAGTGTTCGGCGCGCTGATGAGATCAGGGCTCGGTGCTCGGCGCTGGGGCAGCGGAGCCGCTGCAGAGCCGCTGATGGGGCGATAAGCGGGAGAAGGTTCCTATCTGTGCTCCCATCACTGCGGGGAGCAGAGGGCACGGCACAGCCCCGGTGACCTGGCTCTGCTCGATGAAGGCAGTGAGGAGGGAACACGCTGCCTTCTCCCTCCGGCAAACCACGGCTGAACTGCTGAGGTTATTTCAGAGAAATGGCCCCAGCCCGCCTCGCTGAGCCTCTCCTTCCTCCCTTCTCTGCCACTCAATCCCTGTCTCCAGGCCCTCTGAGGTCTCTATCCCAATCCTGTCTGCTCTGCCACATGCTTGCTCCTTTGCTGACAGGACACAGGTCCTGTTGATCCCAAACTCTGTGGGAGAGAGTAACAGAGCTCTGCTTGCAAAAGCACTGAGAGGAAGGGGCTGGGGGTTCGAGCCCTTTGCAATGCTTTGCTGTGGCTGAGCTGAGAGGTGCCATGTTAGCCCATGAGAAGCCAACCATCCTCCTACTCCTCCTCAGGAGAATGCCTCCTTCCGCACACCGTGGCTTTTGACACAGAGCAAGTAACGAGATCCCGAGGAGGTCAGACCTGCTGCCACGGAGGGGCACTGCCATCCAGAGAGCTTCCCACTGCCGGGGTCTGGAGATCGCGCGGGTGAGCAGGGACAGCATAGGAAACGCTACATGGGAAAGCCCTGTGTGGGAGCCCAGGAGCCCCTGCCTTCCCACAGCGGACTTATCAAGGCACCAGTTCAGAGTGGTGCTTTCCATGGGCCAAAAGGGAAGTGCATACACACCAGACTTCTCGGGGTCAAGGATGCTGGGCAAGCAGTGAGAGGAGAGGCTGCAGGGGGCAAGGGAGGGAACTAGGGCGTGGGGAAGGAGACACAAATAGCAAAATGAATGGCTTGAACTTCCTATGTTTTATGGAGGCGAATAAAAGGAGACAGAGAGGGGGAGAGAAAGGAGACCTGAGTGCCTGCACAGGCTCTCACGCTCACACATGCCAGCCCAGACCCCAGAAACTGCTGGTGGCCGGTGTGGGGGGCAGCCTGCACCCACTTGGCCGGCAGGGCTCTGGGCCGGTTGCTTGTCTGGCCCAGTGTCCCCTGGGGGCATCTCATGAAGCGTGACAGGCTGCTGCTTAGCATTTATTCCTCTCCCTGTCATTATTATTTTGAATAGCAGCCAGTATAATTAAAATCGTTAGGAGGAAGAGGTTTAGGGAAAACCCAAAGTGTCTCAGAAGAGCATCTGCAAAGCTGGAGGTCCAAACTCCACCCTGGCACTCGCGATGAGCAGGGCCCATGGGAGCCATCATCTCCTCTGCATCCTCCCTTCCATGCTCCCTGTTTCTCAGGGTGGCAGAGGCTGGGCTACCACACAGGGTGGTCCTGGCCACATTCCCCTTGCAGCTGCTGCCCACTGTAGCCAAATCCTGCAGCTTTCCTGGTGTAGGACTTGTCCTAGGAGGTCCAGATGGCAGTGTCCCCAGGCACGGGTACTCACGTGCAGCTCCAGGACAGATGCAGTGGGGGGACGTAGGGAGTGGAGGACACAGAGCCTCTGTGGGCTCTTCCAGAACAGCATGGATGGATCCTGCAGTATCTCCCGGGAACCATGATGCTTTCTGCTGTGTTAGGAAGGCCTGTGCCACAAGACAAGGTGTGGAGAGGTCCCTTGGCTCCTCAAAGGAGAAAACAGGATGGTCTGTAAGACAGAAATGTAAGTCACCATTCATGCCACGTTCCCCAGGTTTCCTAAGTGCTTGAATGGAGGATTTGACTGCTCCAGGGTCAAATGTCCCCAGTGCCAGGGCTAGGAGATTAAGGACATCAGACAGCTGCAGCAAGGAGGGGAAGAAAAGGCAGATCCCTGCCCCCATTCCAGGGCTGGCACAAGAATATGATTAGAGGAGCAGAGTCAGGAGCCCTCCAGCCAAGGCAGGCTCACGAGGCTGAAAAGGAGGGGAGACACATCAAAACCCCTCCCCAAAATTAGTGCTGCTCTGGCAAAGCCTATGGCAGCTGCTCCCACCTCCTGCCTCAGGGTCTACCAGCTACTGATTGTCTGTTGTTCCCTGGATAGGGTCACTCATTACCAGCTCAGAGCCCAGTGTGTCACCCAGGACAGCCAGTCCTCCAAGCAGTGACCCAAGGCTGAGGTCCTGGATACCTGAGCACCCCTGAAGTTATGGGGTGTCTCAGGACAGAGCTTCCCTGGGGGTTTTGTGGTGTGTGGATGGACAAGGCAGGGCCAGGAGGGCCTCTCATCTCTGCTTTTTCCAAAAGTGGACCAGACCAAGCCTCCGGTGGTTGGGAGCAGAGAAGGAGTGGGGTTTGGTGGCTGATTTCCAAATGATTTGAACTTACTGGGGATACTGGAAGCAGGGAAAGCTAATCCAACTTGATCCAGCCCATTTGCTGTGTTCAAATCTGCTGAGAGTCACTTGGGAAATACAGTAGCCCAGTGGAAAAAACAGGTGAGATTTTGTGGGGTTTTATTTTGCAGGAAACTTCTCCTGGCTCTCCCAGCTCTGCCTGCCAAGGGCAGCTGCCAGCGAGACACCACATACAGAGACTTTCAGGGTGTTTCTTGGTGTGCAGGGGTCAGCAAAAGCCCCCTCCCAGCCTCTCCCTGACAGACTCGCCCCTGCTCTGTTTTTAGCACATTCAAGTAGCTGCTTTCACAAGAGGTAAAAGAAAGTTCATGGATCCGCTGACAGATCACCCCAAGCGGGAATTTCTCTGGGAATTCCTGCAATAGCAGGTTGGCTCCCGCGGAGGTGGAGTTTCCTCTGGATCTACCTCCACCCAGGCTTGGGGAGCGCTCCGGCCACCGGCTCCACGCTCGGGGGGCTGGGCTGAGCGACGCCACCGCTGCTTCCCAGCCAAGGTCAGCCAGAAGCCCTCCCCGCTCTGCGAACGCCTGGCCTGTTGTGTCCTGTTAACCCTTGGGAAGAGCGGAGCTGCAGGCCAGCAGGGTTGGGCTGCAGAGCTGGCCGTGTGCACGGGCACACAGGGGCAGGGGGCATGCCCGGCAGGCACATGGGGCTGCAGGCGTGAGGATTTCGTGCCATTCTGTCCCTCGGAGGCCCCCTGCCAAGCAGGCAGTGGTGGGGCCTGGGCGAGGCTGGTTGCCACCACAGGAGGCCAGCGCTGGCGGGGTGACGGCTCCCGCTCGAGGCAGGGAGCGACGGGGTGACGGCGCTCGGCATCAGTGACTGTGTGCTCTGGAATCTAAAACACGTCCCCGGCCATACTTGTGGTCAGGAACCATCTTCGCGTTGCAGCGGCACAAACCACACTCACAGTGGCAGCAGTGCCGCTCAAGCGTGTCTCTGACGCCAAGGACCGGCGTGACCCGACCCCACACACGGGACAGGCAGCTGCCTGCTTCCAAGGACCTACAGAAGGTCCCCTTGTTGGGACTTGTTTCCTCCACCCTCACAGAGGTGGGCCTCTCCAAAATGGCACCCCCCGACTCCACAGCCAACCCTGCCAAGGGCTGGAGGATTTCCAGGTGCTGCACAGGCTCCAGACTGTGGGGTGGAAGGAACTCGTGTTCGCAAACATGGGGCCAAGCCAAGAAGTTTCAAGGTATCATGCCAGGGAGAGGTTCTGGGGCTCATATTTGGTCTGGGGCCACCTTTGCTGACTTAGGGATGAACTGACACGTGCCTCACACATCCAGGGAGCAGTTCTTGCTCAAGGGGATCCCAGAGCTCCATGGTATTGCTATAAAGAACAGCAAGCTGGCAGCTGTAGGTACCTAGTGGGCAGATTTGGGGGGTCAGCCACCCCCAGAGCTTTAGTACTGATCTGTTCAATACTTCTCTCTCTTGAGGTATTCAAAACCCATCTGGACGAGTTTCTGTGTCACCTGCTTTAGGTGACCCTGACTTCAAAGGGGGGTTGGATGATCTCCAAGCCCTTCAGTCCTACCAATTCTGTGATTCTGTGATTATGCCCTCAGTGACTCAGCTGCCCCAGGACAGAGTGCAGATGAGTGCTGGGAATTCTGGTTCCCAAGACCTGGCTGTGCATCCCGAGGCTACACATTGCACATCCCTGTGCTTCCACATGATCTGCAGCCCCACCGGGGCAGGACACGGCCGCTCTTCACCAGCACAGTCAGGGCCCTCTCTGAAACACCAGTGCTTGGCGAGGGCTGTGCAGGAGGAGGCATGGAAGTTCTCCCTCTGCCAGGAACCAGCTGGAGGGAGCGACAGCGCTCAGCAGCAGCTCCCGGGGGATGCGCTGCCCTCGCACAGTGTACGAGTGCCATCTACAGGGGGTCCAGCCTGGGCCCCCCCAAACCATCCAGCCCCAAGCCACTGGTAACTGCTCTCCAGTCCCCAAGGCCGTACGAGGGGCACAGCCTCGGTTTATCCACGGAGCGGGGTCTGCACTGCTCCGAGGGCTCAGCACAGCCATGGACAATAGTCACAGAGTCACAAAATGGTTTGGGTTGGAAGGGGCCTGTAAAGCTCATCGTGTTCCAACCCATGGGCAGGGACACTACCCCAGGTTGCTCCAAGTGCTGTCCAACCTGGCCTTGGACACTTCCAGGGATGGGGCAACCACAGCTTCTGTGGGCACCCTGTGCCAGGGCCTCCCCACCCTCACAGGGAAGAATTTCTTTCCAATACCCCATCTAACCCTCCCCTCTGTCAATGTGAAGCCACTCCCCCTTGCTCTGTCACTCCAGACCCTTGTCCAAAGCCTCCCTCCATCTCTCTTCGAGCCCCTTTAAGCACGGGAAGAGGCTTTAAGGTCTCCCCGGAGCCTTCTCTTCTCCCGGCTGAACCCCGCAGCTCCCAGCCTGTCTCCACTGCAGAGGTGCTCATTATCTCCGTGGCCTCCTCCGGACCCGCTGCAGCAGTTTGGGACGCGGCTGTTCCTGCCGTGTCCTGGCCCATCCCCGCGGGCGGGGACCGGGGGTCCCTCAGCCCCGGCAGCGCTCCGAGCCCCCTCCGCGGGGTGAAGCGCAGCCCCCACTGCGCCCCCGGCGGCCAGGCGGCACAGCGCGGAACGGGCGCGGGGCACGCTGGGAGATGAAGTCCCGCCCGTGGGCTGCGCTCCAGCAGGCAGCGGGTGGGGCCGGGGCCCCGAGGACTACAACTCCCGTCGTGCCCCGCGCGTGCCCGCCCTGACTGCGGCACCGGGGGCTGAGGTGGGCACCGGGCACCGACCGCAGCTCCCCCCGCCCGGACCCCCGTCCGGCCCCGGCACCGATCCCGGGGAGCGGCGCGATGGGCGGGGAGGACGAGATCGTGCGCATCGCCAGGCGCCTGGACAAGATGGTGGCCAAGAAGAACGCGGTGAGTGGCGGCGGCAGGGCCCCCGCAGCCCGGTTGGGGTGGGGGGCCGCCCCCTGCCCCGGGCTCTTGTCTGGCGGACGCGGGCCCTCCTCTCCGCAGGGCCCCCTCCTCGCTGCCGTGCTGGTGGGCCCCCACCTCTCCCTCGGTGCTCGTTGTGAGGGGCGTCCCCCTCCCCAGCCCCCATTTTGGGGGCCTCTCTTTCAGTGCCGCCCCGGTCATTACATCGTGCTGGAGCAGAGGCTCTCCCCTTTAAAGTGGGTTTCTCTCCCCCAGACCCCGTCGCCCTCTCCTTTCCCCATCCTTTGCGGAGGTGTGCGATCCACCCTCTGCCAGTTATTGGGCGGGCAGCCCCATGTGCCCCCTTGGGTGCTGTGGGAACCCCCAGTCCCCATACTGAGCCCCTCCACCCCAGGCCTCGGGCATCCCCAGCCCACATCTCAGCACTCCGGGGCTCACCCTGTGCTGCCTGCACGGTGTTCTCCTGCTGGAGAGCATCCTCAGCCCTTCTCTCCTGTCCCGTTGGGAGCCCTTTGGAAGGGGAGTGCCCACCACCACCGGCCTGAGACTCCAGTTTGCCCTCGGGGAAGACCCCGGTGCTGATGGATTTGCTTGGATTTGCGTGGCCTCTGGAGTGTGAAGGGCTGGCCAAGCTGCTGTCTGCACTCGGGGAGTCTCGCAGGGTGTGCTGTGACCCGTGTGACAGCCTAGGGGGATGCTAGCCGGTATTTTCCAGCTTAATGGGATATATCAGTGCTTGTGGGAGCACAGTGTCATGCAAGTGCTAAGGCAGAAAGCTGACAAGGGTTTGTGATGGAGGTAGGCTGTACATCTGTGTTTGGGGTGGGGGAGAGGGATTTTGGGGCTGGGAAGGGCTGTGGGGAGTGGGAGATGATGGGCAAGGAGGGGAAGGGGTTAGAGGAGTGTGATATTCGTGTGGTGGGATGCTGGGTGCTGTTATCACGTGAACTTTTGGATGTTGGACTGGCCCTGCCAGCCGTGGCTAGGGCAAGCACTGTCACTCATGTCACTATTGGAACAACCCAGGGAAGTGTGTTTGGGCTAAAGGGCAGCCTGCGGTGCCTGTTCTCGTTGGTGGCAGGTTTTCTGCACCAGTGTTGAAATAGGAAAGGAGCAACTTTGCAGAATTTGCTTCCAGCTTCATTGGGAAAGAGGCATCTTCTTACACGAGGGCTATGCAACGTTTCCTCTTGGCTGGCGTTTGAGATGGTGCTGAACTGCAGCATGTTGTGTGGTGGCTAATCTGAGAACTCTTCCTGCAGGACAGTTTCCTGGAGTACCTGTTTGTTGCTCTAGTTTTTTCGTGGATCCTCATTTGCTGCCATTGTGCCAAATGACTCCATTTGGAGTCAGGAATCACCGGGTCACTTTGTGTGTTCAGGGCTGGAGGAACGAAAAGGTGTGAAACTGCCTGAGGGGGAAGTCAGTCGTTCTGGGTACGGTAAATGTGTGTGGTTTATGCTGGTGTGAGTTGCTTGTGCGCACGCTGAAAGCTTTGACTCTGCTTTGATTTTGGCATCTGTTCTGTAGGGTGGATTGCAGCTGGATTGCTTCCTGGGATGAGTCGGAAGCAGCCCTTCTGCATAGGGAGGACGGGATGTGAGGACAGGGCTGTCACTGCAGGCGGCTTTGCTTCCCTACAATGGTGGCTGTGCAGGCCTTGAGCTGCAACTGGGCTTGGAGTGGTCGGTGTTGTAAATGAGCTGCTAAATGTGAACACTGGAAGCCTTGTTTGAGGGAAGGGGGTTGGGAGGAGAGAGCCAGCTGAATGGAGACAGGCCTACGCCAGGCTGAGATCTTCTAGAGGGAGAGAAGTGATTTCTAATTCTCTGAGTGACTGCCAGTTTTAGGTATCTACAGATTCCTAGTCAGATTTTCTCTGATCCTGGGTTCATGGATGATGTAAGGAAACTTCACAGAACAAGTTTCAAGTGATAAATTCTTCAGCATCACAGCTTGCTGGCTTTGCTCCTGGTCTCTTGTCCTGAGGAGAGTGAGGTATTAATATGAAAACTAGGAAACAGCTACATGGAGTCATTGACAGTTGTGATTCAGAGGGTGTTTTTCAGGTGTTAAAAATTCAGCTTGCCAGGTGAGAATAATACACTAATGCTGCACTTGTACCATACACTAGCAAAGACCTGTAGCACTCCAGTGGTCTTCTGTTTTGCCCATTCCAATAATTCAGGTGCCTTCAGGTTGCAGGATCTACTGTCTGTCTGGAACAGCAATGCCAGCAGTGAGCTTGCTGCTGTTTCAGGGAATGCTTGTTGGTGTCTTTCCCTTTGAATTAAACTTTCTGTGTCTATTCCCAAGCTGTTGAATTTCTTTACTAAAAGCTGAGGCACTCATTCTCTTTCTCTTTTCCTCCCCAGGAAGGTGCAATGGATTTACTGAAAGAACTGAAAAGCATGCCTATGACTTTGGATTTACTGCAGGTGAGCTGCACAGTTATGGTAAAAAGCTGAAGTCTGCATCTGGATGAGTTCAAAACGTTGTCTAAAAAACCTTGATAGATTTCTTCACACTTCTTGCCTCATGCAAAGCATCAAAATAAACATTAAATCCAATAAAATAGTGCTGAAGTTGGGTTTTGGACTGGCAATTAAACAGCTCTGGGTCACCATGTGTGTAACTGCTCAAATCTTGTTTTTAGTCTGCAAAAAGAGGAAAGACTGGGTTAAAGTAGCAAGCACAGAGGGCAGTCGTGGGAGAAGTTCTTTGTAATGGTCATATTCAGGACACTGGGGAGAAGTGAGCAGAATCACAATTTGGAGGTTGTGATGCATCTTGGAGTTTTTCACTCTAAACTTGAATATCACGTATAAATGTGCAGGGAAGGGATCTGTGGGTGATTGGATGTGTCTTCTGTTCAGTTGTGGAAGCTGCAGAGTTTCATCTCGCCCTTCCAAAGTTGTAAGGGTCAGAGAATCATTCTGCAAGCCCTTGGATACTCCTGTATGTCGGTCATGGCTTGGACTTTGTCGTGGTTTTTTGGGATTTCAGTTAGTAACAAATAATGAATCTGTTTTGGAGTGATTCACTGGGGTGTTCCCTTGCAGTCCACCCGCATTGGGATGTCGGTGAATGCACTGAGGAAGCAGAGCACAGATGAAGAAGTGATATCACTTGCCAAATCCCTCATCAAATCTTGGAAGAAACTTCTAGGTAAGAAAATCAGCATGTTCCTGTCAGATTTAGCTTGCGAAGAAGCTGGCTTCAGTGGGAGGCTGAGTTTTTTGGGAGAGCTTATCTCTTGATCTGAATAAAACATTCTAGCAACTCAGACTTTACAATTCCACCTTCTGTCTTTCGAGTTTTGTGCCCTATCATGCATCCCCCTAGGTTTAGCCAGCTCATCCTTGGAAGAACACTGAAAGTTTCAGGACTATTAATTTGTACCTCATCACATGATAATTAGCAATGTTATTTGTAGAAACAATATCTGCTCTGAACCCTCTGCTCCCACTTGTGCTCTGTGTGGCATTAACACCATGTGTGCTGTCAGCCTTGTGCAACAGCTCGGGAAGGGAAGTGCTGGAATGCATTTTGGGTGGTGAGTTGGAGAAGGATCTTAATTCACCACCTTGGAGATAAACTCACATGGACCGTTTCCAGCTGGGGAGGCTTTCGTGGTTATGGGCTCCCATTTCTTGCTAGGCTGAATGAGTGTTAAAAGGACTCTTTTCCTGTCCTGCCTGGATTGTCACCTCCTCATTAGATTGGGTATGTATTGGCTAGGCTCAGACAATTTACTTCTGGGTCAAACTTGTTCTACAATGTCATGAAAGTCCTCTCCAGGGTTGTGCTGCTGGTTTTCAGAAGCACTTGAGAATCAGAAGCTGTACTCCCTCAAGGACCAGCCTGTACTGGCCCTTCAGCCAGTGTTGGCTGGAAATTCTGCTTTTAGTGGTGCTTGAGAGAACTTGATCTAATCCCTGCTCAGCAGCCTCTGAAAGAAACTTTTGTGATGAGGCATGTCTTGTGAGGAAGCTTATCTCCCAGGCAGGGAAGGTGATTGCTCTCTAGTTCAGTGAGGAAAGCTTTTGTTTAGTTTCTAATAAGTTTGAATTAGTTTCTACTTGGAGTCAAGGAGAAGGTCTGTTGGAAAGCACGAAGGCCATAAAGACGTTTTCTCCTGATTCTTTTTGGGACAATAATAACTTGCTTTAGGCCAACAGTGAGTAGTGTGAAAACACTGAGGAATAGAGGCAGGGCTGTAGCATAAAAACCACTTCTGAACTGATTCCTCTTTTGAACATAGATGCTTCTGAGGAAAAAAATGAGGAGAAAAAGAAAAGCCTGTCCTTGCCAACATCTTCCTCCAAGGAGACTGGTAACTCAAGAGACCAAAGGTAATAGTTCCCTTTTACCAAAGATGACACTGTTAGAGCATTTAAATTTTCTTAAGGCACCTTACTTTAATTTCTGTTTTTAAGTGTCTGAGTCAGGAATTTTGTATAGTTGAATTCCTGGTCAGAGACACTGAAAGTGTTTCCTCTTCAAGCTTGATCTGTGTGGTGTTATTAATTAACTGTAATGCAGAAATACACATCTAAAAAATACAGTGGCTTTAGTGAGTTTTAAAATTTTATTCATATTTTATTTCATTTGTTTAGTCTTGGCTATGTACTGTTTTTTCTAGTAGTAGAACATTCCTCTATTCTTTTTTATGTTGCATTTTTATGCGTTTTTGTTTCTTTCTGACTTTGAACTCCTTAGAGTGAAGATTATTTTTGGCCTTTGCAGTCTCACGTGATGGATGGGATTGATTGATACATTGCTAAAGTAAAACTTCCATTTCTTTGTCCTTGACAAATCCCAGCAGAAGTCCCCTTTTCCCTGTGGTTGATATCCCCTAGCTGGCAGGTCAGCTGCATGCTTGCTCCTTGCCATGCCTTGAGTGCTGCATCCTGTTTCCACTGCCTTTGCAGCTGAGTGCAGTTGTTGAGTGCAGACTGATCAAAGGGGAGGGGAAAAAATGGGATTTAAAGCTTTATTCTAGAGACTTCTCTCAGCCTCAGATCCCAGGAGGGTGTGTGCTTCCTAGATTTGGCTCTTAAGTGATGTAGCCAATTTCCCAAGTTTGACAGAAGATTTAGAATATTCAGGCTGTAGTCCTGCTGGCTTGCAGGATTTTCCATGTTTGTAGCCTTTGTTGGTCACTTTCTTGTCACTTCTTTATTTTTGCTCAGCTCTTTTAAGGCTTGCACTTCAGGGTGAGCCTTTGCAGCTTGACATAGAGCTGGTGATGGAGAGAAGGCTGCTGATGCTGAGCTCCATGACTTTAAATGATTGATATCTTTGGTTATCTCGCATCCATAAAATGGGAAAAAAGAATTTGCTAAATATTGCAATGAAAGGACTTGGGAGACTTCACAGCCAGGATGGAGTTCAGTGATGCAGTGCAGAATGGGAGCCAGGGCTGTCCAGATCTGTGTGTATCTGTGTGGGATTTCACTCGGAACAGGATCTTGGTTGTAGGCACAGAGGCAAAACCCCTCCTTGCTGCTTCCTTGCTTTGTCACTTATCATGGGGTATGTGGAGTGGAGCTGTCTGGCTTGTGCTGCTGCTGTTCCCTTGTGCCTTAATGTGCTGCAGGTACTGCAGTTTTGTGGGGTTTTTTAATCCTTGATGCTTTTTACGTGTATTCAGCCTCCATCTTCTGACTAGCAAAGCATCCCCTTGGCCGTGAAGGACGAACAGAAGCCAGTGGATTAATATAGCCTAGAGCAGGAGCAGAGGCCAGCTCCTGGTGTCAGTTTGTTGAGCCAGGCTCTCTTCCAGAGACGGGGATGCTTTTTCGCCAGTCCTGCAAAATTAACTACTAATCTGCCTTTAAAAAAATAATAATTTATTAGCAGAGAAGAGTCTCTGTTCTTTGAAGCAGAGGCTGCAGTGGAGTCAGACTGGTTGCTCAGTGTGTGATAGCTGGTTCAGATGAGGCTGCTGTCAAGACACCAAAGAGATCGGTTTGTATTCAGATATTTCAGCCTCTTAGTCTGATAGATTTTGGCTACGCCTTCCATTTTGGTCAGGGAGAAATATTTGACTAACTCTTGGCCTGAAACTCGTCTTACTTTATGGAGCACAGATGTAGCAATTCCTGTGTAGTGACTGGGGCTATCAGTGCAGGACCTGAAGGCTCTGAGCCAGCCAGCGTGGAGCTGGCACCTGTGAATTGAGATGCTGCATTACTCTAATCCAAAGCATATTCTGTTGTTCTGTAGAATTTCAGACCCATAGTGCAGTACATTTTAATGGGCTGTGTCTAATGTTTCTGTCTCTGGCAGCAGGAGGTTTTTCTTTTCCAGGATTCTCTAAACTGCCTTTATTAGGAGTTTTTGGATCTGTGACCTGAGTTTAGATCTTCTGTGGGATTTTCTTCCCGTGCAGCCCTGAGTTCTGCTTGCAGTCCCTGGCTGCTGCTTTGCCACCATTTTGTTCCAGCATAGCCTTGTTTTATGAATAAACTTTTGCTGCCTGGATAGATTTACAAGCTCTTTCTCCTGTTTAACAGGAACAGTGTGAACCACAAGGATTTCCTGAAATAAGTCTTCTAGGTGTGTTTGAGCTTTATTTCCCAGCTATTCTATTTATAAACTAACCTCCAAACCTTAATAAATAATTTTCTGTCTTTGGAATGGCTGAGAAGTCTGTTTCATCTAATTCTTGAGGGATCAGCTCTCATCTCAGGGCATGGATGACGTGTGTGTGTGCAGGCAAATGTATCTTTCCTCATCAGCTAACAGAAATGGTACTACCATGCATCTTGTCGAGCTTTTTTCCACCCCCAAGGAATAAACATCTAAATATTTAAGTCAATAGCATTTGCAGGTAGAACCTTCCTGAAGATCAAGTATTACCTCTGCAAATACAGGTTTGAAGACCTGTGTTTAAGGACTCGTAGTGAAGGTCAGTGTTCTGAGTTCACACTGAGGTCACAGAGTTCACACACAGGGTTTTGCTCTGGGAGACCTTTGTTTGTTGCTTGCAAAATGACACAAAATTTAAATCTGGAAGAACTCTCAGGGAGGCTTCTCCTGCAGCACAACCTCTGCCCAAGCTGTCCCTAAAAGGCTTTGTTCAAGCTCTTTGACAACCCTAGAAGACCTCAGGGCAAGGCATTTCCACAGCTGCCCTTGGCAGTATTTCCAATTCATAACTCACCTTTACAGTTTAAAACTTACTCTCAATCAAAACCTGTCTTACTGAACCCATTTCTACATCCTTCTGTGGATTTTTTCCTACCATCTGCCTTTGTAAGGAGTTTCAGGACTTGTATCTTTTCAGTTTCCCTTGCCACAAACCACCCATATTCCTTCAGTCCTTCCTTTTACTGTAAGTATGTTCTCTCAGCCTTTTGCTTTTGTCCTTTGGGAAGTCTTAATTTTTCCAAACTATTTTATGCAACATGAGAAGCTGTGATTTTTTAGATGAGTTATTCCTGAGGTATGGGTTATTCCTTAGTGTATGCTTTGGTATATACACCCCCATGAGTGCTGCCTGTGATTTGCGTGTAGCTTCTTAAGCACAAAAGTACCTGATGGCAGTTTCTATGTTCCAGATGGGAGAAAATCATCATCTAATGGATTATTTACAGGCTAAGTTGTTTCTTCTTTTTGTAACATGTGCAGTGTAAATCCTGTTGAATGTTTTGAGCTGTTTGGACACAAATCTGTTCTTTAATAGGCTCCTGCAGTGCCAACCAGTAAAACCAGCTGGTAAAAAGGGGTTTTATTCAGCTACTGGTGAAAGAGAAACACAGTGGGCTCACAATACAATCTCCCTCACAGAATGCATCATCTCCTTCATCTGAGCAAGAAATCAAAGTTCTGCTTTGGTTTGACCCGAACAATTTGCTGAACATTCACTGGTGGATGCTTCTGAAAAGAGCTTGGCGAGGTTCTGAACTGTGGAAATCCAGTAGCCCCAGTGGTGATCTGTGGGATTTGAGCCAGACTGGATATGACTTTAGTCACAGGAGCTCCTGGGATAAATCCCTGAAGTCGTCTGGCTCAGTTTGTGCAGCAGCAGATTCAGAAGGTTTCCAGCTTAGTGCTGTTTTTTTTTGTGGGCTGACTAATCCCTTCCAGGACGGCGTGGTGGAAGTGCTTGTTCATAACAAATTTATTTGTGATGGCAAAGAACTGGCAGTAGTGACCCAGCTTAAAAAAAATTGTCAAGCCACTTGGATCTTCAAGGAGATACTTGCCAGCATGGCATGGGTGAAATATTGAGGTTTCTCTTTTTTTCCCTTTCTGTCTCTTTGTGCAATAATGGTACCAGGCATTGGCCATAAATACAGGGAATTTTACAGCCCAATCACCAAAGCCAGAGCAATCTCTGCTGGAAAAAAAATTGCTGTTCTGCTGCCTAGATTTAGGGGGGAGAGCAAAGCTCTAGAAAATCATCTGTGAATCATACTAACCCAGATCTTTCAGCAGCAGTATTTGCAGGGCTGACTAACTCCACGTGCAGATGTTAGGCTTTCTGGGTGCACAACCAGCTGAGCTGCTCAGTGAGGTTCCTTCTGTGCATGCAGAGCCCGCAGCAGTGATTCAGCCTGCCCACATCATGTGCTGATTGTGCAGGCAGGTCTCCATCCAGCTCCGCTGGCAGGTGACCCGACTGAGTCAGCCACAGCAGGCAGGTGTTTAAATTCCCGTGCCTGTGCCTGTGCCTGTGATTGCTTGCAGGTGGAAATGGAGTTATTTTTGAGAGTGAAGCAGTATTTCTTAGTCCTGTGCTAGCCTGGCACCTGTGTGAGCTGTGTGTGGCTGTGTAGGGGTGCTTTTCTGTGAGATGAGGTAATCAGAGTCTTGCTCAGATTACAGGAAAAAGGAAGAACCTTTTATGTGCTACACTTTGTTGGTGGTGTTTTTTAAATATCAAAGCTGAAGGAGCCATTTTCTTTCTTTTCCTTAGCACAGCAGCTCCTTCTTCTGGAGCTTTCTGCTTGCTTTCTGCTGAGAGCAGTTATGGGCTTGGTGTCCCGCAAAGTTAAAGAGGAAAGAAGCACCATGAATCTGCACTGCACTGCCAAACTGAGAGTGCTGATGGTCTCAGATGTCCTGAGTGTATTTGGGATACTGGTGGTGTCCAACAGTAATGTTTTCACTTGATGCCCAGTGGTGCAGCAGTTGATACGTGTTGAATAACACAAGATGGTTGGCAGGGTTGTTCATGGATTAAACCTCTGCTGGCAGCCAGCGGTGTCCACAGGAGAGCTCATGTGTGGGCTGAGGGCGTTGGCCGCTGTGTTGTGCTCTGTGCTGATTTGGGACAGTGACTTTGCAGTGTTCTGACTGGTTCTGTATTATGATTAACAGGATGCTTGGCCACATATCTGCTGCTCCCTTCTCTGCTCTCAGTGGCCCAAACTGAGACATTCTGACAGGTGAAGTTTTTCTTTTAGCTCCAACAAAAGGCAGGAGCCTCCAAAGACTCCGACCACCCCCAAAATCACCACCTTCCCTCCGGCCCCCATCACCTGCGACGCTGTGCGCAACAAGTGCAGGGAGATGCTGACAGCAGCTCTGCAGGCTGATGGTAAGTGCTGGGGGAAGCCCTGCATTGCCTCAAGTGCTTCACAGCTCCTGGAGCATTCTGACAGAGACTGTAAATGCCAGCTCAGCTTAGGCACGCCGTTCTGGAGCAGCCTTGTCAAAGGATTATTGCCATCAGCTCAGTCTAGCCACTGGTCACCCCTTTGATGAACTGGCTGCTGTTGTAGCGTTTTCAGATGCTTACACAGGGACCTGTCTTGAGCTGGAGGCATGACAGTGTGTCAGGCAATGGCTGTTAAGAACATGGGGTGACTTGGGGTCTTCTGCTCTGCAGCATGGGGTGGTCTGTGCAGAGGTTTCATCTTTCAGGTGTGCAGGGATTTGCTTCACTTTCTAGGTCTCTTCTGGTTGCTGTAAAGTGAAGCTGTCTTCCCTGTCACCCTTGGGGCACAAAGTGAAGCTGTAACTCAGTACATGGACTTTGTAGGAATGGTGCTTATTCCAGTCAGCATCTGCCATCAGACTCTGCTGCCTTTGCAGACAGGAGCTCCATAAATATTGTGGTCCTCTGGATCTGGGGTGGAACAGGTCCCTCTTGCATTCAGACTGTGCCATCTCAAGCGAGAGGCGACTGCAGGTGCTCAGCATCTCTGGAAGTTTGAGCATCTGGTTGTGTCCACATTGCAGATCCCTTTAAAAAATTGGGGTCTAAGCACTGCAGAGTCTTATTAATTTGGAGCCAGGGAATGTAGATGACAGATGGAGAAGTTCATGAAGTGTTTATTTCTAGCCTTCCTGTGCATGTGTTTATATGCTGCATTAAATGCTTTGCACAGCTCTTAGAAAAACCCTTTCCATATGAAATCTTGGAAAGAGTTCCCTTGAGCCTTTCCCTAAGATCAGCTGTGCCCTACCTTCCCTGCTTTATGGTGTTGGTTACCGTACTGGCTGTCCAAAGCTGTGGCAGCTATGCACTCTATATGATGCTATTTAACGGGTGTGTGGGAGAAGAGGGGAGGAGCAGACAGTCCTGAGGTGAGATGAGAAAGGAAGGCTTGATCCCGATGCTGCACACCTCCAGGTCCTCCCAGATGGCTGGTCTGAGTAGAGTTACTTCTCATTGAGGTGAATATCTGATGAAACTCAATTCCTGCCTATATATGTTGGGTTTCAGTTATATTAAGAATATATTGGAGAACTAAGTTCTTGGGCCAAGGCTGTTGTTAGCTTTGTCTCATGCAGTCCGTATCCCAGAGAGGCACAGAGCAAAGACTGGCTGGATTAATCTATTTTCATCACTGCCATTTTCCAAAGGGTCAGAGAGTAGCAACAGCAAAGGCCAACATGCCATTTGATGGGAAGAGCATTTGATGGGAAGAGCATGTGAATCAAAACAGCAAACTGTCCAGATTTGTAGCTCAGAAATACCGAGCCTGGGGAGCTCTGGCCTGGTTGGAAGCCACTGAGCTCTTGTTTCTGCTGTCTTACAGACGACTACATCGCTATCGGCGCCGACTGCGAGCACATAGCAGCCCAGATTGAAGAGTATATCCTTGCTGTACAGTGCTTCCTCGAGGGCCTGCATGCCTCCAGCAGTGAAACCCATGTGCTCGAAGGAAAAACGGGACTGTCTGTGCATAAATGTTCTGCTGCAGCTTGTCAGGGTTCTGGGTCTGGTTCCAGCTCTGCTTGGATGAGTCCTGGGTCACTAAGGAACTACCAGTGTGGAGTTGGGAGCTCAGGGACAGTAATCCCTAGTTTGTCCTTCCCATCAGAGTGCTGTTTCCTGCTTTTGATTCTGCTTCCAAATACATGCAACTTCCCTGTGGTCCCTGTTGAGGAGAGTGTGTGGATCTAGACAAAAGCAATGGAAAGGATGGAGCAATGAGGATCAAGTTCCATGTTGACGTGAGATAAGCCAGGAGCTTGCTTGGTTTGGGAACTGTGGGGTTGGAGGTGCAGCTGGGCTCTCTCAATGGAGGGGTTTGTGGCTACCTTGCTGAGAGAAAAGGGCAGATTGTAGAACCTGAGCACAGCTGAATATTTCCAGCACAGTGAAAAAGCCCAAGCTGGAAGCCCCTGGACTTTGGGATTACGTAAACCTGCTCTCAAATCCAGCACTGACCTCTCCGAGCAGATGCTGCTGTTGGGTCCCAGCACCTCCATCCTGGCAGTGGGTGACACTCCCTGCTCTTCATGGGTGGCTGGGAAGTGCTTGATGCCTCTGGGTTGGTTGCAGGCTCCTTGACTGCCCTTACGCATCTACCAGGATGTCAAGAACACTGACATGAAATACAAAAACCGCGTGAGGAGCCGCATCTCCAACCTGAAGGACTCCAAAAATCCGGAGCTGAAAAAGAACGTGCTGTGTGGGGCCATCACCCCCGAGCAGATCGCAGTGATGACCTCGGAGGTGAGGGAGCCTGAGGAGCAGGGTTTGCTTCTCACAGGGGATGTGTCCCGAGGCTTAGCTGGAGGCAAAGGGCTGGGCTGCTGCCAGAGTTGCAGATTTCTCAGTAGCTGCTGCCAGAGTGCATGGAGTGTGCTAGTGATGGCTTTTGCAGTGTGGAGAGTGGTTTGTTGGGCCTTCACATCATCTTGAGGCCCTGGATATGAACCAGAAACCAGAATTGGAACAGGCTTTCTGTCTTAATGCCGATCTGTCTGGCTGCCCTGTCCTGCTGGCTGTTTCCACTGCAGTGGGTGTGGTGGTAAAACTGGGCAGATGTGATTTTATTGCCTTTTTTCTTTTTTTTTTTTTTTGGAAGGAAATGGCCAGTAATGAGCTGAAAGAGATCAGGAAAGCCATGACAAAAGAAGCAATCCGGGAGCATCAGATGGCCAAGACAGGAGGGACACAGACTGACCTCTTCACCTGTGGGAAATGCAAGAAGAAGAACTGCACCTACACCCAGGTTGGTTTTCCTGCTCCTGTCTTGGCCTCTGCACAGGACATGATCTGTCACGGTCATGAGCTCACACTGCTCAGTGACAGGCCCTGCAGCACAGCACAAATTTTGCTACTGTTGGACAGAAAGCACTCGAGGCTGTCTAAAGTGTACTTCTGCACATGTTTGTGTGAGCTTGTGTAACTTTCTGGCTCACTTGTACAAGAGCAGGAGTTGTGCAGCACTAAGGAAGCTTTCAAAAGTACAGCAGTGCTCTACACTGAAAGCAGGTGCTGGGAATGCTGGGATTCAGACAAGAAAGGAGTGGGTAGTGTAGAGGAGAGGCTGCAGAAACTGAGTCAGACGTTGATGGTATTAAAAGTACAAATTAAGAATATAGATAACCTGCAGCTGGAAAAGTCCCAACTTATTTAAATTCAAATAGCATGACATGGGTGAAACAAAAGGAATAAATGAAACTGTGATGTGAGCAGACAGAGGATTTTTCTTCCCCATGGCCAGCTGCTGGAATCCTTGTGCATTACCAGTGCTTTTTAGCTCCCGTGTTTGTGCCAGGCATCTGGAGATAAATGTGCCTTTGCTGTGAGTCAGTGGTTTAGAATGTGCAGATACCCAAAAATGCACCAGCAGCCACCAGATTGCTGCTGAGTGACTGCGCACAAACTGCGTGTACAAGTGCCGGGTGAGACTCCTGCATCTGCTTGGACTTGACATACAAACACATGGAAAGAGGAGGAGATCCAGGAATCTGACCAGGGAGTTTCCTTTGGCTCAGCAGCAGCCTTGCATCCCGTAGTGCTCCCAGTAAGCATTCCTGGGCTGTCTCAGCACATGGGGCTGTCTCCACCTGTAGTGGACTGGAGTTTGACTGCCTGGAATTTGAGCAGGAGACAACAATGTCTTCTAAATAGAAATACCAGGAGGTTTTCTGTATCTTGATTTGTTTTCCAGTGAAATCACTAGTGGGTGATGAGATGTTGTAAGTCCCAAGTAGATGAACTGGCATTTATGAGCATGTTGGAAGCAGACAGTAAAAGGGGAGAATTACAGAATTTAGCTGTCCAGCATTCTTGCAAAAATGGTTAATTTGCATCATGCAAATACCGTGACTCTTGCACATTGGGTAATTAGACACATAGATCATCATAATCACCCCTCGGCACAGTTCTGCCTGACTAGTGTAGGGAATACCAGTGTTTTCAGTCTAGATCTGCCTTGTGGTATTCAAATGCCACGAAAATCTGGTTTTCAGTAAAGTATGTGTTTCTGGCAAGAGCCAGTCAGAGGCAGCAATCACATCTGGGTTAAATATCAGAGTTCCTTAATGGCTCAAACACAAACCAGACTGGAACTGTGCAGAACCTGGTAACCCAGAGTGTGTTCCTGTGAGGCCAGGATGTAGGACATGCTAAATGGGAATGGCTCGAGTGCTTTTTTATGCATTGCTGTGGAGCATGTGCTTGGGACTGAGGGGTTTGTCATGGCAGTGCTGGCCACATCCCTTCCTGGGGGACAGTTTGGGGAGGGATTGGGTGTGGGCATGTCCACTGCCAGAGTCACCTGCAAGGAATGGCCAGCCAGTTGGGTGAGGAGGGAAATATGCTGCCCCAAAACTTGTCACTCAGGTAATGTCAGGCTGGAGAGGGTCACGATGTGTGTACAGGCGTGTACCTGTGTGAAACACAACCACCAGACTTTACTGGGAAGCTCCTTTTGCCATCCCAAGCCTCGGTCTCTCATTGATTTTGTGAGCCCAGCACGAATCCCTGGAGGCCCGAGGGACAGGGCCACGTGTGGTGCTCAGCTCTCACCTCCCTTCTGTCCCCCCCCAGGTGCAGACCCGCAGCTCCGATGAGCCCATGACCACCTTCGTCGTGTGCAACGAGTGTGGGAACCGCTGGAAGGTAGCGCACCGGGGCTGTTGCTGGCACTGAGGGGTGGTGGGGTGGCTGCACACACCATGCTGCAGGCACTTGGCTGCTGCTCAGAGGTGCTTGCGAAGCCCTCACTGGCTCTAGAGAGTGATCTTCCCTCCCAGCACAGAGGCAAGAGCTCCTGGGTTCATCCCATCTCTGCAGATCAGCTGGGGTCAAGTCTCACTTCCACATTCCCTGCTCTCTCCTCATATCATTCTTCCATAACCTGCTTCACAGTGCTTTCCGTGCTGCCTCTGCCCTCTGAGGGATAATGCTGATGATGTTCAGGATTTCAAAACTGCTCTTTCATGCTGTGCACAGAGCTTAGGGGTGAGCAGAAATCTCCTGGTCAGTGGCGAGCAGAAATGGTGCCACTACAAAGAGCCAAAGAGCCACAACTGAGAGATTCACATGGGAACTCCCTTTGGCCCCTGCTCCTGAGAACCCCCAAGCCCTTCCCAGCTTCTGAAACAAGCCCACACCTGGATCCTTATCTTCTTCTGCAACGAAGTTTCTAATTGGGTTTAAACTCCCTTCTCTTGCAGTTCTGCTGACATGTGCCATGGCCCGAGAGCGGCAGCCAAACGCAGACCCGAGCGCAGCCTCCACACGCCGGCTCCCACGGCAATTGTGTTTTGTGTCCCAGTGAGTTTGCATTGTCACACGCTGAGAGCAGCAGCAGGGAGGCCTGGGCCTCGCAGAGAGCCACAGCCCTGGGCTGACAGGTTGGCAGGAGAGCTCACTAAACACACCCAGTCATTACTTTCTCATGTAAGCGAGTACGGTCACTTTCTCTTCAAAACTAATATTAAACATTTTTGTCAGTTTCTGACTTTTATTTCAATAGTGTGTGCAGCCCTTTGTTTTTCCAGCATGGGGACTTGACAGGCGGTCCGTGTCCAGGTGGATGAGGACTGAATAATGCCTGGAGCAGCAGAAAGAGATATGACTTGTAGGCACACCCTTGGTGCGTGAAGGCTTGTTCCTGTCACCTCATGGAATCTCAACCACTGGGCCAAGCCCTGGGGCAGCTGGGTGGGCAGTACTGTTGACAGGACACAGCTTTTGGGGTACAGATCAGATGTTGCTTTCCATCTTGGCAGCATACACTGGATTTTGCACTGATTCCTTGGCATCTTGATCCTTTAAATGGCAACAGCACTGGCTGCTGCAAAGATCAGAATGTACTGCCCAGGTTGTGAGAGACTGAAAGCAGGGTGACACCAGCCACAGAAATCGCACCCCAAACTGTTCAGAGGGAGTCCCAGGCACTTTCCTGTTTGTGCTCTGCTTGTAGCTTGACAGCTGAAAAACAGCCTGGAGTTTCAGAGGGGCTTGCTGGAGAGGCTCAGGAGGAGGGAAAATGCTGCAAATACAGGAAATTTTCCAGAGGCTTGGATCTGGAGAAGGTAAGGGCTAGAGGGATGGGTGGGAGCTGTTAGCACTTGGCTGTAGAAGTGGAGGAGGTTTGAAGTGAGCTCAGAGCTGGTGCTTGGAAGGGGTCAGATAAGGAAAGGATCCTGTAGCAAAGCCAGCCCCAGGTGCCTGCCACATCTGCAGATGTGACGCTGTGAAGGAGATCTGCAGAATCAGGCTCCGTCTGGGAGCTAACTAAAACCTGGTGGGGAAATTCCATCTGAGCTCACAACAGCTTTCAGTTAGACTTAACATTCCTCTTCTTTCCTTTTCATAGCCTTTTAACTGGGGTGATGCAGCATTTGGGGGACCCCAGCCAGGCCTCTGGGTCTGAGGCTGCCCCGGAGCAGTGCTGTGCCCTGCAGCTCTTGTGCTGATGGGCAGGGCAGGAGCATTTGCAGTCACATCTCTCATGGCATTGCTTCCCTCTTCCAGAGTGAAAAACAAGTCTTTCCACTGGCTTCCCAGCATGCCAGACAGCAGACATTGAGCAGAGACCTTGGAGATGTTTGGAGAGGAGTAAGCAGCCACATGAAAGCAGCGGAAAACGTGCTCCCAGCCCCTTTGAGGGCTGTGCAGCTCCGGAGGCAGGGATCCCACCAGCATCCTTCGCTCAGGGCTTTCACTTTACAGGGTGCAGCCAAGTCTCCCAAGAAGGAAAATATTCAAAGACGCTGACAACTCCTTTAAGCCTCACGAGTCTTGTGCTGAATGGGATTATTCAAGCCAGGCTTGGGAGGGAGCAGTGTCCTCGCAGTGATGCCGAAAAAAAAAGCTTCAGGATCTGAAACCCACACTGACCACGGCACTGGCTCGTGCGCTGGGAAATGGAGCCAGCTCTTTACCAGTGCCTCTTGCCTTTCTTCTTGTGTTCCTGTGAGGAGCAGAGCTGAGCTTGTGTACAGCTTTCTGACAATCCTGAATTAGGTACCGAGAGTCCCAAGCAGGAGTTTGGGAAAAGAACCATGTTATTTTACTGTGCCATTTTCTGGGGTAACACCAAGGAGAGCCAGGGAGGGGAAGTACACTGGGTGAAGAGGTGTTTCAGAAGTAAAGATTTGCTTGTAAGGTGTTTAAAAGGGATTGGGAGCAAGAGAAAAACCAGATTATCTGGTAGCAGTGGGGTCTTCCCTGTGTTGAGACCTCTGTGATGTGTGGAGGGGCTCTGACCCCCTGCCATGCTCTTGAACAGCTTCAGGGATGTTCAACCTCCAACCCTCAGGCTGGGGCCACATTTGAGAGTATTTCCCTTATTCACAGAATAAACCCAGAACTAAAACTTCCCCTGTGCAGGGTGGGGATGTTGTAAGGGTGCAGACTGGGGGAAAACCTGCCAGTAATAACAGTACCGACATTCCTAATAAACCATTGCTGGTCTCTCTCAAAAATACATTTTCTTGAACTGTATTTCCAGCTTGGCAAAGAAAACTAAATTAACTGACATGAATTTCCACACAGTCATGCCATGAGGAAGGAAGGAAACAAAAACAAAAAGCTGAAAGAATTGGTTTGTTTAAAAAATATGTTCAATAAAAAGCACTTTTTTTTCTTTGGAAGGGCTGAAGAGAGGAGGGGAAGGGGTGGATAAATAAGAAACTGCTGTGGTGGATCAGGAAAAGCAAAGACTGGCAGCAAAACCCCTGTGCTGGCTTTGTTTCAGTGTGAAGGGCAGGGACAGACATGTTTTAATCCTGGATACTGGGCCTTCAGTAAATCATTCCTTGTGCTGTGCAAAACCACATGGGAATTCTGTATCCTCCCTGTGACACTTCCCATCCTGCGTGGAGCCCGGGTCCCTGCTCGGTGAGGGAGAAGGGCAGGGCCCTGCACTTCTCCCCGCTGGCAGGGCAGGTCTGGGCCAGCTGGGAGCTCTCTCATTCAGGGGTCCTGGTGCTTGTGGGTTCTGCAGGAGGGCAGACAACACCTGCACAGGTGTTTTCCCCCTGTCCGAGGTCCATGAACCAAGGATGCAGGATGCTCTGGGTTTGGGGTGACAGCGTGTGGTGTCCTGGAACAGAGCTGATGTGTCATGGGGACTGGCTGGAGGCAGCTGTAGGACACCCCCTGCCCACCCCCCAAGCACATCCCCATGGTCCCATCTGGCCTCTCAGAGCTCTGCTCCATCCGGATCCATCGGGAATACAAACAGGCTCTAGCACCACCCCCCTGCCCTTTGGGCCACCTCAAACAGCTGGAGCGAAGTAAACCTGACAAGTTTTTATATGTACAGAGATGCTCGTCAACCCCCCCTCCCGCACCTCAAGTCCCCCAGTAAAAGCCAACCAAAAGAGCATTTAAAATAAGAAAAAAAACCCCAAACCAACAACAATTGACCTCCCCGCCACCTCAAAAAACCCCCAACCCAGTCCCCAACTGGGTCTCAGGTGGCAAACGGGGATGTGCCGTGTCCCCAGGTGTGGTGGAGATGGGATAAAGTGACCTCTTCAAAACAGGGTGTGGGGGGAGCCAGGCCCCAGGCGCTGTCCCGTGCTCCCCCAGCTCACTCCGGCCAGCACTGGGGACAGGGCAGGGAATCAGTAGTACGAGCTGGCCCAGGCTGTGCCCTGGGGACAGTCCTGGAGTGTGGCCCAGACACCGGGGTGACAGTTGATAGGTAAAAAGCTAAAAACTTGGTGGGGTCTGGCAAGGAGGGTGGCAGAGGGGAGGAGGCACCGACTCCCCCTGGCCACCATGTCCCCACTGGTGTCCCCACGGCTGGCAGGTGCCCTTAGGACTCCGAGGAGGAGTGGGAGATGCTCTGGAGCAGCGATTTGTAAATGGCAGAGTTCAGGAAGCGGGGGTAGGAGTCTCTGTGCATCAGTGTGTAGATCTGGAGCTGTGCGTCGTCGAAGGTGTGCGAGGACGGCTCCTGCATCTTCCGGTTGATGACCTCCCGCACCCGCGAGTCCAGGCTCACCTGGGAGGCACGGAGAGAAACTGGGGGCTGGGGGACACCCAAGGACAAGTCCCCAGCCCCAGAACCCATCCCTGCACCCGCTCTCATGGGAAATTGGGTATCAATGTGGCACCAGATGTGGGGAGACCACAGAGTGCTCCATCCCAGAGGATATTGGCACTGGAGCCCTGGTGGTTGGGGAGGGTTGCAGGGAGAAGTGAGGAGCTCTCTGGGTCCCCTCTGTGTCCCCCGGCTGGGCACTGGGAGGTGGGTTGGGGTGGTCCCGCCCTGGGTACCCCCGCTCCGAGGACGCTGCAGGCCGGGATGCAGCATTTCCTCGGCCCGCTGGTGCCCTCGTGAGGTCTCGGCCCCGCAGCACAACCCGGCCCGCGGTCCCACTGCCGGCAGCGTCCCGGGGGTTCTGGGGGGCTGGATATCCCCTTCCCACCGCTGTTACCCTGCCAAACTCATCCCCACACTGTCACAGGGCTCTGGCGGCAGCTGGAACAGAGCCCTCTCCCTAAGAGCCCTCCCCAGCCCCATTTTACCCTGAGTCCTCCCCTCAAAGGCTCTGCCGCCTACCTCCTTGGGAGAGAGGATGGAGATGTAATCCTCATAGATCATCCTGGCCTTCTCGTCGATGGTGTGCTTGTTGCACTCCGTTTTGAGCTCCTCACATGCCAGCCAGAAGAGCATGTTCTCCTCGCTGTACTCAGTCCGCAAAAACTCCCGGAAGACGTTGCGCCCCGCCGGGCTCTTCATCAGCTTGTCGAAGGACTGTGCCCAGCCCTGCACCTCCTCCGGCGTGGGTTTGGCGCTGACAGGTCCGGGGGAAGGCAAGGGGATGGCGTTACAGCCAGCCAGGGATCCCACCGTGTCCCTCCTGCTCATCCCTGGCCCCATCCCAGAGGAACTGTGCCCAAACACCTCTCCCTGTGGCTGCACGATGCTTTCGGCAGTGGATCTAACAGGCAGGATGAGGTCTGAAATCTGCTGAGGTTCTTCCATGCCTCAGTTTCCCTTTGCAATGGGCCCAAGGGCAGAATAGCAGTAGGATTCAGCCTGTGGCTCCTGGCTCTCTGTTTCTTGGTGAGAACTGGGGATGAGCTGCTGGACACATCACCAGGAACCCCTGAGCCCTGGTGCCCTGACCCTCTGCCCTGCGTGTACCCCAGGGGCAGGACACAGTGCTGGCTGCCATGGAGGGTGGCAGAGGGGACAGTGCCGTGCTGTGCCATGCTGTGCTTGTCCCCCTCCACCGCGCTGCCCCTGCACTCACCACGCTTCACAGTTTGGGATGGTCTCCAGTTTGGTCTCCCGGGATGCCCTCCATGCTCGCTCCCGGTCCTCGTTCCTAACGGGGAGACAGAGAGGTAGTCAGCGGCATTGGGGACACGTGCAGACCCCACCCTCACCCCTGACCACTGAATCTCCTCAGCACCCCCCACCCATGCCTTCCCCTCACCCGCTGCCCTGGTGGCACTCTGGTTCCCTCGTGCAGTTTTGCTGTCACCACCACGTGAGGGTGTCCCTGCGATGTCCCTGTGCTCAGGCACTGCTGTGGCCCTGATCCTGCTCCACCACCCGGGCCGTGTGCCAGGGCCATGTGCCAGGGATGCGTGCCAGGACTGAGCTGAGCCGGAGTGGCCGCAGCAGCCGGCAGAGGTCAGTGCTGGATCGGCCCAAGGCGAAGCCGTTGTGAACTGTCACGAATAATCACCAATAAATAAACGAGGGTTTACTGGCGATGCGCCAGCACCGGTCCGGCCCGGAGGCAGGTAGTGGGATAGAGGCGTTGGGGCTTGGGGGATGAGGTGTTCTTGTCCCCGTGCCCCCTTGCCCCTGGGGGTGCTGGTGGCACAAGTGGAGAGCAGCCATCGGCCAACTTCCCCTGGGCCCTTGAATTTCGGTGCCCGGCACTGACCGCAGCCCTTCCTGCTTGCGACACCGTCCGTCGCTGCTCACACAGGACTGGCTGTGCAAACCTCTGCCCCAGCAGAGGGCGGCTGGCGTGGGCGAAGCTGTGGGCATGTCCCTGCCTGTGCCACCCCCAGGGCTCACTGCCTGCCATGCCTGAGCCCCACTCAGCAACCAGCACTGCTTGCTCCAGGAACAGGATACAGGAGGGATATCTGTCCCAGCTCTGGGATTTCTGCTCCATCTCTGCTCACAGGCTCTTGCAGAGATGACGGAGAGACACAGGGAATGCCACCAAGCCTAGGGCAGCGTCTAGGAGGGAGATGCACGGGGCTCAGCTCCAGGGTTTGTTGCTCCTCCAAGCTCGCTGCTCTTGGTGGCTGTAAAGACCAAAGCTGCTGCAGAGCCCGGAGCCATCAGCAATCTCTGAGTGAGCAGATGCTGAGGAGGAAGAGCAGATGGGCTCTCCAAAACCTGGGATATCCAGAGAATAAGGAGCTGGAGATCTTCAGCAAGGACAGGAGATGCAGATGGAGGCAAGCAGCTGGTTCCATCCTTGGCTTTGGTCAGTGCTGGGAGGGCAGGGCCAGACTCTGCAACCGCTGCTCCAAGGCAGAGCTTCCCAGAGGGCTCATATAGACCAGGGCTATCCCTCCCTGGAGACATCCAGGCAGCACTGGGGAGTCCCACTGCTGATTTCTGCTCTATGTATTCTAAGAGATTTGGCTCATGAACAGGAGTCACCGTGCACCCAGGCTCGGCTGGGGCTCACCAGGCTCTGTGCCGGGGGGAGCCCCATGCCACGGCACCACTGGTGCCCATCTGCTCCAGGGCACCGTTCACACCTGTGTAGCCACGCACATGTCCTGCTCTCAACTCCCAACCCAATGAGCACACGAGTGGTCCAGAGGCTCAGCTCAGGGAGCAGGGTCATCTCCATCCTAGCTGCCCTCCAGCACCCACCGCCCTTGGCTTGGGTGCCCCAGCTGCACTGCAGGGCTACAGGGAACCCAGCAGTGGGGGCAGCTGTGGGACCCCATCTCCCTCAGACCTGGTTGCCTGTCCTGGCAGCAGCTGCATCCAAGCACTTGGTGCTGCACAAAGCACAGAGGAACAACAACACACATGCAATCCAGGCACCCCTGGCAGTGCCCAAGGCCATGGCTTGGAGCAACCCGGTCTTATGTAAGCTGTCCTTGCCCATGGCAGGGGTTGGAATGAGATGATCTTTACGATCCCTTCCAAACCAAAGCTTTCCATGATTCTATGACCTGCCCTGCCTTTGGGCTGACCAGGTGGGTGGGTGATGCTCACTGACCCCACAGGAGCCAGGGCCAGGTGGGCAGTGGGACGTACCACGAGCAGCTGCAGCAGCAGCACCAGCAGAAGCAGCAGGCGTTGGGGCGGTGGTTGCTGGCGGGTTGCACCGTTGTCGGAGAAGTCTCATGCCGGGACATCGGAAGGGGTGACTCTGCGGACGCGGGTCCTGCGTACTGAAAGGCAGGAGGGTGGAGAGGCTCAGGGAGCTGCCAATGATCATCCCCCACCTTGTGCAAGCACACGGAGGTACGGGAGGAACCCCCGTGCAGTGACTTGCTGTGATTTAGTTCTGGCTCCTGCTTGTCACCCTGGCCCCTGGCCGGTCACCCCTCACCTGCGTCCCAGCCTCATACACGTCGGACGGGGTTGGGTTGTGCTTCAGGGGCTGTTCTGCCGCTCTCAGCTCCTCCCAGCCCGCGGGTGAGCCGTGAGACCCCCTGGCTAATGTCCCTGCCGCCTCCTGGGTGGAGCCTGTGGGGAGGGAGAGAGCGGCACCACGTTACTGCACAGAACCCCCGGGTTCGAGCAGCTCCGGGGGCTGCTCAGCGCTGGGGAAAGAGAGGGCAGGGGGCAAGCGAGGGCAGAGCAGCAGGCAGAAAGTGCAAGAGAAGGAAGTGAGAAGGAAAGTAAAGAGGAAATGCATCGGGACATGCTCTGCCAGCCCCTTGCTCTGCCTGGGATCCCATCCCACGCTTTGGGGATGCTGTGGGGCTCGCTGCAGGCAGCAGAGGGGCTTGGCAGGGTGAGGGGCTCAGTGCTGGCCCTGCACACCCCTGGCCATGCCCCGTGCCATGAGGAAGAGTGGCTGAAATCCCTGGTGTCTTCAGGCACGGGATGGGGAAGTCGGAGCTGCTCCACGGCATCATGTGAGTGGAAGGAAACAGGGTGGTGGTGGTGAGTTTTCACAGCTCCTGGCGGTAAACCAAACCTTGTCCCGTGCCACCTGCCTGTCCCTGCCTGCACCACTGGCTCAGCCTGGAGCAGGGGTGCTCGTGGGCAGGAGCGATGCTGGGTGCTGGGCTCAGCATGGGCAGTGGTTATGGCATGGCCACAGCGGGCTCTACCTCCCTGTGCCCTGCCAAGGGCGATGGGCAGCAATCACAGTCCCTCCCCTGCCAGAAGGAAGGAATGGGAGCAGTGGCAGCAGGCAGGGAGAGGCCCCCGGACATCTCAGCCTCAGCATCCCCACCTTGAGCAGCCCCAGGCCTCATCACCTCGGGTCTGAGTCTCGCTGTGGACTCAGCAAGGGGACAGAGCCAGGGAGCGGGATGCAGCTGGGGACACAGCTGTCCCCAGAGCCCTCCGTGAGCCCAGGGGGTGGAGCCCCCCTGTTCCCAGCACAGCCATCACCCAGGAGCACTTTCCTGGGCCCTCACAAACCCTCCCACAGTCCCAGTGCTCCCGCAGGAACGAAAAAGGAGAGAGTCTGTGTTTCACTCCCAATTGTCCCTATTTATAGCCCCGAGTGCTGGCAGGATGGCTGCGACCTTGCCACCCGGTTCAGCAGCAGCTCCGCTCCCTCTCACACCGTGCTGCCTTCGGGTCCATTGAACCCCCCCACTTCTTCCCTTTCCTTTGCCTCCCCTGGCCCAAGTACCTTCCACTCCCAGCACCCTTCTTCCCACTGCCCACCCAGATCCCACTGCTCATCCCAGCGCTGCCAGGGGCTGCGGCACCAACAACAGGAACTGGTGTTGAGGCTGTGGGAATGGCGTGAGCAGGAGGACAACCTGAAGACTGGGAAAACCCTGCTCCCTCCCAGCTCCCCCTGGCTCTGCCACAGCCCTGGGCTATGGAAAGGCTGGATTGGGGGTGACTGAGGGACCGGCGTGTGGGGACATCCAGGTACTTCGCTTCTCTCCTTGGCAAGAGCTGACCCACAAGTGGCTGAGCCAACACACCCTGGAGAGGCAGCAGGAGGGGGTGGCATCCCCTGGCAGGAGCATCCCCTTCCCATGCCAAGGGCTGTGCTCAGCACCCGGCCAGGAGCAGGATCAGGTTGCTGCCCACGCTGTGGGACACACCCAGGGCCGTTCTGGAGGAGTGGGCTGTGCCATGGGGAACAGGGAGAAGGGAACTGTGGGGTTGCACAGGGACCACAGGGACCTTATCTGATGGCACCAAGAGGTGATGATGGGGTGATCCTTGCTGGCACCAAAACGCAATGCCAGCACATCTGGATCGGCACCAAAGGCCAAGCTCAGCCCATCTGGACTGGCAGCAAAAGGCAGTGCCAGCACACTCTGATGGGCACTGAAGGGTGCTGCCATCATGCTCTGGATTTGCAGGGATGATTTCCCAGCACCGTGCACCCCTTAATGCCCCTGCCACCCCCACCTCACCATGCTGGCGGGGGCTGGGTGCCGTGGGGCTCTCACCAGCTGCCCCAGTGCCAGGCCCTGCCACGGGGTTGCTGGGGCTGGCGGATAGGGAAGTGCCGGAGGGAAGGCGAGGGCGTGTGCTTGAGGCTGCAGAAAGAGGAAGGATGACAAAAAGGGGACATTTCCCCACAGAGAGAAGAGACGTCCCAAAAGCCACCCTCTCTGAGCTCCCCAAGCCCCCCGTGAGTCTGGGAGTCCCTCCATGCTGCGTGTCCCTGGGCCATGCCCGGTCACACGCCCGTGAGGTCCCTGTGAGTCTGGCACCACACTGTCCTCTCGCCGGATGGAGAGGGGACCCTCCCTGCAACCGGACAAGACGAGCTCTCCCCAAAATCGCTTTCAAAGGGGAGCCTCCCCTTCTACCAGGCCTTGCTGAGATGTTGGCCCCATCCCATACACCTGCACACGAAGCTCCTTGTGCCCTGCTCACTCTGGGCAAAGCGGCCTCCCCCAGTTCTGCAGCGTGGGGCGCCCACCCCAGTGCAGGGGCACCCCCAGCACAGCCTGTGCTGACCCCCGACGTGCCCACCGACCCTGTGCTGTGGGTGGTGGGAGGACTGGGGGGTGTGGGAGCAGCTCTTGTGGCGTGTCCGTACCTGCAGCCTGGCCATCGCGCCAGCCAGGGTGACCCCGGCCGGCTCAGGGGGTGCGCGGCATCGCCGGGACCGCCGGCTCTGCGGGCAGGGACGTGGGAGAGAAAAGAAGAGAGAAAGAGAAAAGAAAAGCGGCCGAACACATCCTCTCACAGGAAAGGGAGTGGTAAGGGAAGTGGCAAACTCAACCGAAGAGTTCAGGCCTTTTTTGGGAAAGCCCCAGCCCGGCCCAGACGCTCTCCTTGCTGCTCCATCACGGGGCCAGCTGCCTCAGTGGGGCAGGAGAGGTGCAGTGGGTCCCACCGGGGGCTCAACCAGCTCAGCCTCCTGCTTCCAGGTCACCCTCCTGCTTCCCAGGAGGGCTGGATCCGGCAGCGGCTGCAAGCACGAGGGCAACCAAGATAGGGCTCCCCAGCCAGGACTGGCAGCTTCTTAGAGATAGCCCCGGCACGCTGGCGCTGGAACAACCCCATGGCCAAGGAAGCGGCTCTGCCGAGAGTGACAGGCAGGATGTGTCCCCAGGGTGCGTGCAGGCTGCACCTCGGTCCTCGGTGACCAGCCGAGGCCACTTCAAAGCGACAGTGCTTTCTGCCACGCTGTGCTCCCGATGTCCCCGGGCTTCCAGCACCGCCCGCAGGACACGGACACCGGCAGCGAGGTGGGCAGTGCGGGAAAGGGGCTGTGCCGAGGGTGGGCTGAGTCAGAGCCGCCGGCGGTGCCTCCCGGCAGCATCGTCCGTGTGAGGTGGGATGTGCCAGCCTGATGCACAGAGCGCAGCCCTGCTCCCTCGGCCAAGAGTGACTCACAAACAAAGTTGTTTGGTTTTTTTCCTCTTCGGGAAAAAAAAGAAACAGAAGAGGGAGAGAGAGGGAGAGAAATCAGCCGCCAACGTCCGTTTTCTTGATTAAATTCACCCTCGGCACTGCTGTGGGCGGACGAGGCTCCAGCCCACAAGCGATCAACACCGCTTGTGGTCTCTGCTGGCGGCCACCCCTCCGTGGCACGGTCTCACCGCAGGTGAAAAAGGGCAGAAAGGGGAGAAAGAGGGAGGAGGGATGCTGGCACCCACCCCCGCTCCCCTGGGGCAGCGCCATGTGCCTGTTATCAGCTCATCCCAGCGCCCGGCTCAGCGCAGCCGCTTCCCTCGCCTTCCCCGGGACACAAGTTGTTATCTCCTCTCCTCCCGAGCCCGCGCGCCCCGGCACGCGAAACCCAAGGCGGCTGTGCTGCTGCTGTCCCCAGGGCCACTCCATCCGGATGGAAACCCTCCCGTCACCCAGAAGTCACCACCGGCTTCGGCAGCTCCTTCCTCTGCCGTCACCCCCTGGTGCTCCAGGGGCTCAGCCGGGCTCTGCTTCTCTGGGCACCTGAACCTCATTCATTTCTCAGATGGTTTTCCAGGATTCCCTCTGCTGCTACCAGGCGGGGAGAGAGCTGGGGGCTGTCAGGATACAGCCACGCTCCCACGGCCTCTGGCACCCCCAGCTCACCGAGAGTGTTTTTATTCCCTGGCCACCTCCTGCCACTCTCCACCCCAGGAAGGACCTTCCCTTCGTATTTTATGGCTCAAAACCGGGACAGCAGCTTTGCTGCTCATCACGGAACCCTGCAGGGATCATTTGGGTGGGAACAACGAACAACCCGCAGTGGCAAAGGAGACATCATCCCTGGCCAAGTCCCTGTCACCGGTCAGTGATGCCTCAGCGAGGAGCAGCACCGGGTCCGACCCCTCTCCGTGCCTCGGAGGAGCTGCAAACACCCATCACCTGCTCGACCAGCCACGCTGGATCAGCACAAGGAGGGCTTGGCAGCCCTGGCTGCCCGTGTGCTGCTGGATTCTCCAGTGTCTAATAAGGGCTCAGCACAGCCTGCAGCTTCCCCACCCCCTCCCTGGCATTCTCCCAGGAGGTCCCGGCACCTCTGATCTCTGCCAAATTTGGCTGGAACCAGCCACCGAGTGCAACCAGAGGCGAGGCGGCCCAGCAGACAGCTGCGGTGGGTGACAGGGGGCTGGCACCCCCCGGGACCCCTGTGCCGGGGTTACCCATGGAAACCACCGGGGCACCGCCGCCGAGCCCCACAGCTGCCTCCCACCCCCGCAGCCTGTCCCAGCCACCTGCCAGCACCACAGGAAGTTTTAGGAGTTATTTTTAGACTTGGTTTTCAATCCCCCCTCCCCTTAGCGATCTTTTAGAAAAAGATTAAAGACGTTGAGGGCTTGAGCCCCCTGGCTGTGCGGGATGGGGCTGGGCTGACCCCAATCCTCCCAGCACAGAGGTGCCAGTGATCCCTGGCAGTGGCTGGGTGGGCTCCCCGGGTCCTGCTGGGATGAGGGAGTGGTTATGCCCATGTGGCTGCACCCTGCCCATGGCACCGATAGCGCCGCAGGTGTGCCCGCACACGTGGCTGAGGCGGCGGTGGCCAGCGGGTACCTTTGGGGAGATCCTCTGCCCTGCAGTGATTTTTCTGCCATTCCCAGAGGCTGGGAAAGCAAGTCCTGCTGATGAGAGCTGTGAGATGCTTCAGTGTGTCCAAACACCTCCCCAGTCCTTTGCACCACGAGAGCTGACAGCCCCTGTCCTGCCAGGATGAGGATGATGCCAGGGTCCTTCTCCAGACCAGCCATCTCCTCTGCTCCCAATGTATTTCTGCTTGAGCATCCTCCAAGCCAAATCCCACCATGAGCCCTCCCAAAAGGACCACATGAACCCCTCCAGCACCTGCTGGGAAGAGGAGAACAGACCCATGGCTCTGTCCTGGCACCATGGCTGCTGGGCAGCACAACAGGCACAGCACTGCCAGCACTCGTCCCCCTGACCCCAGCTGGTGCACTGAAACAGAGTTAATTATTTTATAGCATAAAAATAGCCCTCATGCCAACCAGCTGGGGGATTTAGTAAGGCAAGCCCTGACAATTACGTTTCTACTACCAGAGGTATCGTGGTGTTAGGGCAGGCGCCTGTTCCGCCTTCGGTAATGATCCATGGGAAGGGAGAAGAGAGATCAGTGATCAATACTCAGCAGGGGCTAAACGGATGGAGGAGCCTGGTGCTTGATGGGAGGGAAGAGCAGAGGAAAGGGAGGGATATGGCACTGGCATGGCCAGGGTAGGAGCTGAGCTGGGTGGGTGGCAGGGTGCTCCTTGTGCATGGGATGCTGCCAGGCCCCTAGGACCACAGGACAGTGGTAATTTGAGGGATGAGGAATGGCAGCTTTCAAGGAAATGAGGAACCAGATGGAGAATCAAGGCAGGACTGGGATGAGAAGGAAGGACGCTGCATCACAGGGCAAGGCTGGATCAAGGGGCTGGCTTAGAACGGCTCTGAGAGCTCCCAACACAGCTGAGGGATGATTTATCCCCCAGCCCCTGCACGAGACCAAACCCCACTGGCTGCATCCAGAGCCCTGCACAAGAGGCACCAGGAGGTGCACGAGGAGGTTTGGGAGCCTCTGTGGGCACGGGCAGGAGGTGAATCTGACCACACTGAGGACAGGTCTGGCCCTGCTCTCCAGCCACACTTCCTGCCCAAAGCGTGGCCCCACGTGGCATTGATGTGGTCAGGGCAGGGCCGTGCCCGGCTCAACCAGCAGTGAGGGCCAGGGCCCATCCTGCAGGACAGCTGGGGACAAGGGGAGCACGTCCCAAACGCTGCACCCAGGGGCATTTGCCCACCATGGTTTATTCAGCTGTGTGTGCTGCTGTCTGCATGCTGCCAGCCCACAGATGCCTTTGGAGGCCTGGCTTCAGGCAGATTCACTTTGTGCTGGTGAGCACCCAGGGCTGGGACACGTCCCCAGCACCAGGTCCCTGGACTACAGCTTGCAGAGCTGGGCTTTCGTTTCTACCAGCAAAACTTCCTCCCACATCAGACTTTGGTGCTGCGTTAAAACACTGAGGGACTGAGGAATCAGCCCCCCAGGAGAGCATCCTGCAGGCAAACACCCAGGGAAAGGGGGATCTGGTGACCCAATGCCCTGCCCAAGTTCTGGAGCACAGGTGACCCCTGTGCTGCGGTCACAGCGCCAGGGCAGCAGTGAGGCTCTGCCCTGCCCCGGCCACAAGAGGCAACAGGGTGCAGGGTGAGCAATTCCTGTCCTCCAAGTCCAGCTGCCCCGGTGATTTAAACCCCAACCAAAGGGGAAAATTGATGGTGGGGTTCAGCTCCGTCACCCCAGGGAGGAGCTGGCAGTGTGGGGAAGAAGGAATCACTATCACCCTGAACGGCCCCATGCCACAGAGGTGGCCCTGGCCCTGGGGCAGTGCCCAGCAGCGCAGCAGCTGCACCCCACTGCTGCCAGACAGGGCAGGCATGGCTGGGGTGCCGGACCCTGGCCGTGGCGGGTGCCCATTGCAGGCATTCTGGGCTCAGATGGTGGAAGTGGAAGTGGGCCATACAGGGGATCTCAGTGGGACCCCTGGTGATGCCCTGTGCTGAGCCCCCAAGATGCTGCAGGGTGCAGGTCCTATCAAAGGACACAAGTGGCTGTCATGGCAATACATTTCTCCAGCCCCAAATCTGCTTTGCCAGCTCTCTCCTCCTGATGAAACCCACACCAAGCTCTCAGGCAGCATCTTCCCTTGGTTTTGTTGGGTTTTTTCGAGTCTAGCTTGAAGCTTTCTGTTCCTTTTCCAGGGCTCCTGCCCACTAATGCCAATATGTACCTGTTTGTTCTTCTCCTGCCCTTTGCCCTGGAACGCTGCTTGGGCATTCGCCTTCTGTCAGAGGAAGCTACAGCCCCGCTTGCGTTCAGACTTGCAGGAGAGGGAGCAATTGGAAAACCCAAACCCTTACCCCAAACCGTTCTGCTGAGCCCCTTTAGGCTGAACCAGCAGTGCTTCCAGCGCTGGGAGTGGGCTGCCAGTGCACCCACAGCCCGTCCCCTGCACCCAGAGCCGCAGCCATGCGCGGGAGTCCCGCTCCCGCCGTGCCCATCCCGTTGTTGCCCCAGAGGCTTTGCAGCATTTCTGCCTCCAGAGCGGGCAAGTGCTGACAAGTGAGTCTGGAGCGTGGCAAACCTGGGGCCCCGAGCCCAGCGTGTCTCCACAGCTGGAGCAAAGAGCCCTCAAAAGGTCAACCAAGGCTGGTTCCAAGTGGTTGGAGAACTGGAAGGGCGGCTTGTTCTAAAATGCGACCATACATTTTCCTGCTGTCAGGAAACCCCCTTTTTTCCATGCCTAAGATGAATGGTGAAGCTGAACCCCAAAGGACTTTGTTGTTGTTTTCATTGCTGCTCCACCCTTCTCCTTGGTTAAATTTTGCTTCCATGAAATGGCCAAGGGCAGGAGGTTTTGCAGGACGGGTGAGTGGCAGAGCACTCCCTGCCTCTCCTGGTACACTCACCCGGAATGGCTGAGGTCCCATGGACCCAGAGGAGATGATGGGATGGGCTGAGGCATCACCCTCCATGCCCAGCACAGTGTCTGAGGAGGGGGAAAAATCACAGGCAGGAGGTTTCTGTTACTGGTCCACTCCGAAGAAGGAACCCAGTGGATTTCTAGCCAAAAATAACAGAAATAAAATAATTCTCCATGCTCCCAGAGAGTGCTTTCGCAGAAGGGTGAAAGGTCGATCGAAACTCTGGGGTTGCTGCCTTGTTTTACACTGTGCTCAGGACCTGGACGGAGCCAGGAATCTGCCTTCACTATAGTTTTACCCCAAAACAACCAGTTCCTGTGTCCCCAGTCCTGAGGAAGGCTGGGGAGCTGCACAGGGAAGTCACCCCATGGCTTGTGAACCAGCACAGCCAACGGCTCCTGCAGAGCATGCACAGCTGGATTTAAGACGTTTGATCCCTGTGAAAAGTTCTGGATGTCCTGAAACCCGTGGGAGCAGAGGGGAGAGCTGGCCAGTGGTGTTACTGGAGTTACCATCACAGCCATCAGATGGCCAAGGCAGAGAGGATTCGGGACCTTCTGCAGGTCACCCTCCCTGTGCTGCATGGGGCAACCCACGGAGAGGCAGCTGGGAAAGGAAATGGGCTGGCTGAGCACAGCAGTGACGGGAATGAGCTTCAGGAGGCTCGAGCGCTGCTGGTGCAGGAAGGGCAGTGAATGGGGAGATGCCTGTGGGGCTGGATGCCCGCTCCCTGAGCTGCAGGAGCTGGGGCAGTGATGGCACCACAGAGCTGCTTCCCAGTCTGTGACAGGGTGGTTGGAGTCCCTGCGAGTTCAGTTCCTTCCCCTCTCACACCACAGAAGATGTCGGACACTTCCCCTGTCCTGACCTCCCCATGAGCAAAACCCAGGTTGTAGCACATGGGGGGGATGAAAAAAATCACTGGTAAGGTCCAGGATCTTTTCTTCTCCCCAAAATAAGAGACAACTATGAAATAATGTACATAAACAGCTGGATTTAGATCCCCCCCTCTCTGAACAGTTTCTGTAATGGAAACACAGAGAGAGATGTGCAGATGAATAAGGAACTGAGCAATAGGAAGCCTCAGGCGAAGGCCGTGGGCACCGGATCACTCAGAACCTGCTGTTATTCCAGGCAAGAGCCCAGAGTGCTGAACCCTGAGAGTGTGGCATGGCAGTGATGATGCTTGCTGGCCTTGCTGTGCCCTGGCAGTTCTTTTTTGGAGTGCTCAGGCATGGACAGGGGTTGGTGCAGGAACTGATCCGAGGAGCAGGAGGAGCTAGAGGGGAAAGGCAGAGTGGCTCTTACCTTCTGAGCTTTCCAAAATTATTTTATCCAGAAAATAAAAATTTGGGAAAAAAGAAAAAGAGGGAAAGCCAGAGCAGCTCGAGCTCACGCTCTGCACAGGTTGAGGAGTGACACAGTGACTGCTTTGCCACTCCTGACCTGTTGCTTGAAGGGAAGAGCTCTGAGCACTGAGCTCACCCACTCCGCATCAGCCCAGCTGAAACCCAAGATGCTGGAGCCCAAGCCCAGCCTAAAAGCAAAGACTAAAAGCAAAGCTTAGCAAAGATGGGAGAAGATGCACTTCAGGAGGTGGCTGAGATGTGCTGTGCCAGCACCTTAGGCAGACTCAGAACCAACTACCCTGCAAAGTATTTTTCTCCCTTACCCTCTCTGGGTTTCATTTCAATTATTTATCTGCCTTCAGTTTTCTTTTTTTAAATAATAATATCAAAACGGGTGCCTGCACCCTGACTGAGATACATTCGTGTCACTAAACTCCTGCTTCTCCACTACAATCCTGTGAGGTGGAGGTTGTTTAATTGCTGAAGAACATGACTGTATTTTGATTAGTGGCTTGAGTCATTTGTGGGGAAGGGCTGACGCGGAGCAGCTAAAATCCTTGTAGGGAAATCTGATGTGGCGCTCTCCCTTGGGAGATACTCTGAAATATGTGCCCACTGGGGCGACCCGTTTTCCCAAAGAAAACGACGTGCACCGGGCCAGCAAATGCCACGGCTCTGCTCATCCAGCGTGACACGGGATGAGCATCTCCATCGACGGGGCTGGAGATGCATCCAGAGGGGAATGAACTCCCCTCGCAGCAGGGGAATCCCTCCCACTCGCTTAACACTTTTTGTTTAGTTTCTTAAATAAGGCCATGGATCCGTGCCAGAGCAGCCTCATGGAAGCGGCGGGGAGAGGGAGCTTCCCGGGGGAAGCTCTCCGTGCCCGGGGATGCGCGGTGACCCGCACACGGCGCGGCGGCCGCGCCTGGCCCTCTCCATCCCTCGGCCACGGGGACGCAGCGCCGAGTGGCGGCATCCCGCGACGCCGCCCACGTGATGGGCTCGTGTTGGGCGACCGAGGCATGTCACGTCCCTTCGGGGGACGGCCGCGTCCCCGACACCACCGAGGCAGGTCCCTCCGGCCAACCCTTGGCCGTGCCGCTGCTGGAGAACCCCGCGGGGACCGGAGCTCGCGGCTGCCCTGACCTCAGGCAACCTTCCCGAGCCGCGGTGCTCCCCGAGCCCCGGCCGGCCGGGTCAGGGCTGCCCATCGCCCTGGCGAGGCTCAGCACCCTCTGCACGGTGCCCGGGGAGCTGCACGGGCAGGGAGCTCTGCCCGGCCGAGCCGCTGCGTGGATGCTCCGGCGCCGCCCCGGCACCCACCTGTGGGTGCAAAAGAACCGGGGAGGCCTCCCTGGGGTGGGGGATCCTCCCTGCAACCCCCGCCCCGGGCTGGGCAGACCCCGGTGCAGCCGGCCCTGCGGCTGGAGGGTGCCCCCCTCCTTCCCCCTCTCCATCCTCCTCCTCCTCCTGGCAGGAGCCCTGCCCTCCCCTGGGGGGATGCGGCGGGGAGTTCCCCCTCCCTGCTCGGTGCCCGGGGTCCCCCCGCCCCNGCTCGGTGCCCGGGCCCCCCCCGCCCCGCCGGCCGGTCCCCACGGAGCATCCCCCCGCCCCAGCGCTCGCACACGGGGCCGGTGACAGGCAGCAGCCGGACACACGGACGCACGGACAGACAGACAGGCACGGGCAGGGCTCTCCATCCTCCGCGGGGCTCGGCGCGTGTGCGGGGAGCCGTGCGGGAGGGAGGATGCCCGGGGCAGGGTTCCATGCAGCGGGAGCGTGCGAAGGGGCTGGGGGAGGGAGAGGGGGTGGGCAAAGCGGGGTCCGCCGGGGGAGCGAGGCTGGGCTGGGCANGGAGCGGCAGCGGGAGCCGAGCGGCGGCGGCGGCACTGCGCAGGCTCCGGCCCGGCCCCGCCGGCCACTTCCGAAAGCGATTGCAGCCCTGGCACTTCCTCACGGCACACACACGCACGCACACACACGGACACCCACCCACGGCCCCAGCCCCCTGCTCCCGGCACGGCGCCAGGCACCCGCTGCTGTGCCCCGGCACCAGCATCACAGAACCAGTACTGGTACCCGGTACCAGCGCCGTGTACCCGGTACTCGCACCCTCACCAGCGCCCAGTGTCAAATATTGGCGCGCGGGACCAGCGCCGTGCACCCACTACTGATAACCAGGGCCAGCACCATGCACCGAGTGCTGGTAACCAGAACCAGCACCATGCACCCATTGCTGGCCCCCAGCACCAGCATCGCATACCCGGTACTGGCTCCCAGTACTCACACCCGGCACCCAGTACTTACACCCAGCACCAGCACCAGCATCATGCACCCAATACTGGCACCCTGCACCAACACTGGGGGTCCCCTCTGCCCCTCTGGGGTGTTCTCCCATCCCCAGGGGATGGGGGAGGGCTGTCTGTGAAGCTGTACCCAGACTGTTTCCCACCTAAGGATCCCTGCCCAGGAGTGGCTTTTCCTGTGTCAGTGGTTTCTCTGCTTTTTTTCCTCAAAAGCGGGGATTATATGTCACTAAAAATAAAGGGTGATAAAACTTTGGGAGAGAAAGGAGGCATAAAAATTTCATGATCTTGCCAGCCAGGGAAATTATCCCACTTTATTATTTAAAACCTCATTAAAAACCATTTCCCTGGGAGAGACAATGATCAAACCACCATCTATTTCAATCCCCGAGACGTGCACTCAGCGACGTGGGGGACGTGTTTAAAATAGGCCCCAAATGTGACTCCTCCAGTGAAAACACCTCCCCGACCCCCGCCCATGCAAGCAGCATCTCTGAACTGAATCCCTCTGCCTCTGCGTGGGGGGATCACACACACCCAGTGTGCCTCCCACATTTTCAGTCTGCCCTGTCCACTACTCTGGATTTTCCTCTTTTCACCCATCCAGCTCACGACAGTGGGATCTACACAGCTCTCACCCAGGGAGGACCTGCCCCAGGACCTCTGCGGACAAAGCAGGGTCCTTCCTCTGACTGCAACTTTTCCAAATCTTCAGAGCAGCTCCAGTGTGGAGCTGTGACTTCCAGTCTGCTCCCTCCTGCTGTGTGACCGGGCCACCAGCCCTCACGATTTTCTTTAGCAATTCATTTAATTGGAAGCTCACAAATGCCCATAAAGGCTCCCACTTCTTCAGGAACTGCTTTGTAGTATGTGTTTGGGATTTTTAGAAATTCCGTCGAACATTTGCCCCATCCCTGGAATTGTTCAAGGCCAGATTGGATGGGGCTTGGAGCAACCTGGTCTAGTGGAAGGTGTCCCTGCCCATGGCAGGGGTTGGAATAAGATGAGCTTTAAGGTCACTTCCAACCCACACCATTCCAAGATTCTATGATTTGGGCTTGTGATTTCTTGTGATTCTCCATCCAGTCTGTCCCTTCAGATGATGATGAGAAATCACGTTGTTTTTTTTTTTTTTTTAAAGCATGGATTGGGAGGAAATACTTGGAGCTTCCAAACCCCCTGCACAATGGGGCTGTCAGTGAGCAGCCAGACTCGTAGCACTGGGTGCTCAGGGTGCAGCATCTCGGCCTCGCATCTTTTCCAGCAATTGGAAATGCTGCCATCAACAGCCAGGAACACTGCTGCGGGTCTGGAAAGCTGCTATCCCCCCGTGCCAGCCTGGAGAGCTCCCGGGGAAGGACTGGCATCACCCTACCGGAGGCACCGGCGGAGAGAGCGGTAGCCTCGGTCGAGCCGTGTGTGTGCTGAGCGGTGGCAGCCGGGGGCGGAGGCGCTGCCCGGATCCCNGAGGTCCCGGCGGTTCGGGCATCCCCGGCGGCCTGGGGGGGTCCCGGCGATTCAGGGATCCCCGGCGGCTCGGGGGTTCTCCGTGGCTTGGGGACGCACCGGCGGTGCGGGGCTCCCCGGCGGGGCTCTGGCGGCTCCCTGCCCCCGCCGGGCGCCGGGAGAAGGAGCTTGTGCAGAGCGGGGAGCGGGGAGCGGACCCACGGCACTGCGGGGCAGCTCCAGCCCAGGAGCGCGGGGCAGCCGCGCACCATCCCGGGAGCTGCTGCCGCGTTCCTCAGGTACCCGAAGGACATATCGGAAGGAAGTCCTGATAGCAACAGCTGGGCACTCCATCGGTGTGTTCCCTAATTTTCTGCTGGTGTTGCTGGGTGGGCTCAGACCTGGCCAGCAGGACCAGGACAGCGACTGCCCTCCCTGTGCTGGGCACTGCTGAGGTCACACCTCCAAACCGGTGTTCGGTTGANAGAAAAGGAGGCTCAGGGAGGACCTTCTCACTCTCTACATCTACCTGAAAGGAGATTGTAGCCAGATGGGCGTTGATCTCTTCTCCCAGGGGACAAGCAACAGGACAAGAGGAAATAGCCTCAAGTTGCACCATGGGAGGTTTAGGTTGGATATAAGGGAAAATTTCTTCACAGAAAGGGTTGTCCAGCATTGGAGCAAGCTGCCCAGGGCACTGGTGGAGTCACCATCCCTGAAGGGATTTAAAAGCCATGTAGATGTGGCACTTCGGGACATGGTTTAGTGGTGGGCTTGGCAGCTGTGCGGTAATGGCTGGACTCAAGGATCTTAGAGGGCTTTTCCAACCCACACAATTCTGTTTCATTCTGTTTGATTCAGTGATTCTAAGAAGGCGCTGGGTGAGCAGAGGTGAGCTCTGCCATGGGCTGCAGGGAGCTGCAAGTACAGCACTACGCCAGCACCTGCAGAGCTGGTTTTCCTCTTCAAGGAGAACTCCAGTAACTCCAGGCAGGATGCTCGGGAGCAGGAAGCCTCTTTAGATGAATATCTGAGATGAGTCAGCCTGTGTCAGGACTGAAATACAGCAAGGTTCCCAACGGGTCTGCAAAGCACAATTTGATGGAGAAATGCTGTCAACAGTTGCTCAATCCCATCTCCAAAGTGCTCCGCAGTATCAGCCTGGCTGCTACAGCAGAATGGGCTGATCCCTTCCAGGGTGTTTCCAGCTTGTGTGCTCCTTGAGAGGTTGGCAGGTGATGAAGCTGGATGGATGAAGGCTTCAGAGATGTTTTGCATTAGGAAAGCCTTTCCCCCACCAGCTACCTGGGCTTTTTAAAGCTTTCCAAGCAGCGGAGCATATTCAGACTGGAGTGACTGAAAGAGATGCTCCTGGCACTGGGCTCTGAGGAAGGAACAGTCCTTGAGCTTCTACAGCCCATGTGAGAGGTACAGGAGAAGCAACTCTGCGCCGTCACCCTGCAGGAAGTGCTTGTCAGAGCTGAGATTGTAAAGGTCACATTCACCCTGCCCCTGAATATGCAGCTCCTCTGCAGAGGGCAGCTGGGGACACGCTGAGGTGATGCTCTTGTGTGTGCACAGAGCTGGCAGGTGAGGCTGCAGGAAGCAGAGCTGCTCAGGAGACCAGCCCTGCTCCAGGGCATGAATCCACCCTGTGTAACTCAGTGGTGCAGCTGTCTCTGCAGAATACCTGGGCTGAGCTGTGCAATCTCATCACAGCTAATTTATTCCCTTGTGAGAAGTACCTGTGCACCCTTTATAGCCTTTTTACTCTTCTAAGGCCTCAAAGCTTCCTGTGGAATGTCAGAGACACATTTCCAATCCCAATTTCTGCCTTAGCTATCAGGTGTGCTACAAATGTGCGTATCTCCGTGGCTCCCCACGACTGCTCACAGGCTGACTCAAGAGTCATTCTGGTCGGGGTCATGTTTTTTCCACAGGGACCTGAAGTGCAAAGATTGCCTCTCCTGTACTCAAGCTTGAAGATAAAGCAGCAACTTGAAGTTCTGGAGTGTGTCTGGAGGTCGTGGAGCAAAGTTTAAGAGAGGATTTTGCACTACCAGGCTCAGCATTTAGTCTTTAAATTCTATCACATTTAGAGGGAAAAGGGTCGATTATTTTGATTTCCTAATGTAACAGAGCTTATGCAATCACATTGTGTATCAGCCCACTCATGTTCTTCCAAATTATTCTCTTCAAAAACTTTTTAACCCTTTGGCCAGTTCTATCAAAAACTGAGAGTGGTTGGAGCTCAGTTCCTGCCATTGCAAACAGCTGGGCAAAGAATGACCCTGCCAGGGCTGCAGCTGTGAGAAAAACCAACACATGCTGTCAGACCTTATTAAACACTGGAGAATCCACTGGAGCTGACATTTGATTGATGCCCAAGCCGTGGGAAAAGCTTCAGTCAGGGTTTGTGCCCTCACAGGCACCCAGGTCAGTGCCCCAAGAGACGCCAGCCTGCTGAAAGCCAGACTCTGCAGATTCTGCAGCTCCCAGAGCTGTTTGTTTGCTTTCCAGTGCCAAGCTGGGAGGGGGTGGGCAGGGAGAAGGAGCTTAGCAGAAGTCTCGGCCAAAAGGGCCAATGCTGGTGTTCCAGGATGGGACTAAAGGTCCCAAAGCCTGCCTGTGGTGGTGTAAAGATGCTGCCCTTGAGGGAGTCACTGCGAATTATCAGCTCTGCTGATAGTGCCTTGGAGGGCACTAAAATCCATATTACCCCTACAGTTGTCACTTGAGCCTCTCAGTGACCTACAGCCTTTCTCTCAAACTCCCACCAGTGTTTTAGAGGTGGCTGAACACTCATTATGAGGCACATCAGAGAGAAGTGGTGACAATAAGGACAAAACTGAGGCGGTTGGACTCCTCTGATTACTTTTGGCTGAAATCGAGTGAGGCAGGGGAGATCTGAGCAGATCAGAGCCCTTTCCTTGGCTATGAGATGGACAGTGGGAAAAGCTGGACCACATTTTAAAATAAGTCACAGATGTTTTTGAACTATCACAGCAGATTGGAACAGACAGGAGTTGAGAGACCCTTTGGAGACCTTCCAGCTGTGAAAATGAGCATGGTTGGGTCTGGTCCCTGTACAAAAGTTCCCAGGCAGGTGGAACAGCTCCTGCAGATGTGTGGAGAGCTCATGGGAAGTCTCCACTCTTTGGCTGCAGGGGAGAGGTGATGCTGATGCTTAGAGATGGGAAGAGCATATTGGAGAGGAAGGTTTGAGAAGTCAAGTGTCTGTCACGAAAAGAAAATACTTTGCCCAAAAGGGGAAGATAAAGATACTCTCAGCTGTATAAACTACCCCAAGAACTACATCCTCCCTTTTTTATTCTACTTGCATGAAGAGCATCTCTCCATTGCTTCCTCATCTCAGTCATTTGGTACACAGAGTTCATTAGAAATCGGCTCTGTTGAGCAATGTCAGGGATCTTGGTGCTTTCCATTTCCTCCATCTGAACTGGAAAGTGTTTTTCTCACACAATCTCAGTCTTGAGCAGTAATAACAAAACCACAGCTTCTGTCCAAGTTCTTTATTTGCAGGTGGATTCTTCTGTGGACACATCTAAACACCAGCATACAGGGCCCGCTGACTACCAGACAGCAGACAAAGCAAACGATGGTTATGGGTGTGTGAACAAATATCACCCTGATATTTCCTTTTTAACACAGCAAGGTCCAGGAGTCATTGTCAGGAAAAGCTGGTCATGATTTTGAGGTTTCTCACTTATATGCAAAGCCGAGAACAACTTTGACATGCAGAACAATGATGTTCGTATGTGGTTTTTGGTTTAACACCATACAACCCTTATTTCTCATTGATTTCTTTGACACTGAAATGGGTAAAGCTTTGATTACAGCCTGATTCACACGCCTGCAATTCCAGAGCAAACACAATCGTGCTGCAGGATTTATATTGGCATCTTACATCACTAAGACCCGGTGAGATGATGGAGCAAAGGAGAGCAGGGTGCTGTGCCCTGAGAAATTATGTGAGTTCCCAAGTTATGACAGTAAATTTCCCTCAGTCCAAGGGAATAAAGACAGCAGGAATATAGCTATTTTCTCACTTTCCTCTCTTCTTTCTGTAGTGGATGTGGGGCAGAGGCCAAGTATTATGTGACATCCCTGCACTCTCAAGATATTTTCACTGTAGAATTAAAAGTGTCAAAAGTAAGAGCGTTCCCCCTGCCTCACAAAGCCTGGCTCGGTGTGGGAAGCACCGTTTCTGAAGGGAAAGGGTTTATTTTTGCTCAGTCTTGAATCAGTCTCGGCTTTCCCTGCTGTGAGAGCTGGAGGAGGAGGGGAGGCCAGGCAGGCTTGTGCGTGAGGATTCATTTCCTCCAGGTCACTAACAACCCTCAGATACGGTGGCACTGGGGTTCAGCTGCCCTAAGCCCAAACTGAACTTGAACCAGAGGCCCCACTTGAAATCCCCAGGGTGTTTTGGGGAGGCACCCCTGCCCTGCTGCTTGTACCAATCCCCCCCTCTGCTTCTCCTGCTGGAAATGGGCGTTCGGAGAGGTCTGAGCCTGTCTGGTCTGAGCCCTGAAATCTTCTCACTGTTTTTTACGACCTGTCCTGGGGACAGACTTAAAAATATCCCAGGAACAAACTGACTGATGCATCCCCTTTCTGACACGCTCCGGGATAAGAGAAAGGGAGCTGTTTGCTCCTTCCTCCGCCCCTTTCTCGGTGAGACAGATGCAAGCCATGCCGCTCTCCCTCTGCTTTGGCGAAGGGAGGGGCAGTTTCCTGTTTTTATACAGAAATTAGATAGATCCAGGATGCCTCTGTGCGGCTGCTGGTCCCGATGCACACAGAGGGGCTGAGAGTGGGCTCTCGAAGTTTTATTTCAGCTCTCCTGCTCGTGCCTGTGATCCTCCTGGCTGGGACAGACCCTCGGGGTTGAGATGTACGGAGGGACGTCCCTCCAACCAGCTGGTGCAGGAGGTTCCCAAGCACCACTGAAAAGCTTTTCCTGCAAAACCAGAGTCTGCTTTTCCAGGGGCCCGTTCCAGGGCATTTGCAGGTTCCCGGCGCAGCAGCAGCAGCAGCACAGCTCCATCCTGCCCCAGCCATGGGACTGCTCGGCCCAGACCAGGACCGTGCCTGGCATTAGCATCCCAGGAATCTGCTCCAGGCGGGCAGGAACAAAGTGGAGAGACATGTTTACGGCTGCTGGGGGGGAAGCACAGGCGGGGGAGCAGAAACAGCCCAGCGCAGCAGTCTCACCGTCCAGCTGTCAAGGAGTCGGTCTTGCATAAGGAGAGATGGAGAGCGAGCAGCAAATTGGCTTTGCTGAGTGTTTCGGCCACAATTAATCAGGAGGGGACTGGGCAAAGGTACTGGATAATTAAGTTGGCTGATAGCAGAGCTCTGTCCAGAGCAGGAATGTGTTGTATGCTGTCACGCTAAAATTAGCAACGTTTTGTTATAGTGCTTTTCCTTCACCAAATGCACTCGGGTGAAGTTGCCAGCTCCCCTCGGGGAGGGAGGCACCGCGTCCCGGTGCTGCGTGGTGGAAGGGTCTGGGGCTGGCAGACGGAGCAGGATGGGGCTTTTCCTGCGAAAACACCCATCTGGAAGCCGCGGGGTCCCTCTGCCTGGGGTGACCTGTGGGACGGGGGATTGTGCCTGTGAGAAAGCTGGAGAACGGAGGGGTGAGGTGGCTTCCTAAGGTCACCAACTGAGTCATGGGTAAAGCCAGGAATAGAAGCCAGCAGTCAGGCTCCCAGCTGCTGTACCTATGGTTATTTCTGTTTATGCTCTTCACTTCTCTTGCCCGTGGTTTACTGAGTGCATTCCAAGAGTAACTTGCCTGCCAAACTTCCTCCCCTTTGAAACCAGAAATGGACAGATAAGATAGTAAAAGAAATAAGTTTAACTGCTGGTATGTGCACAAACATACCTGAACCCCGTCCAAGCTATCAGCCAGGTTTTTTTTTTAATGCTCTTTTGGGGCAGGAGAAACTCCTCCAGTCTCAAAGTGCCTATGGCAGTTTGCTGGCACGATGTCAGATGATTTATTTGCTTTGCCTGTGGTCGAAAGGAGAAAAAATTTAAAAAGGGAAAAAATAAAGAAACATGTTAGGCATAGCAAAACCCGGTCAAGTGACTCCACTATAAATCCCATGAAGGCAATGGGAGAATCATGGCTCTGGGAACTGGAAGTTTAGACTGTAAACCAAAATAAAACTGAAACCCCAAATAAATGCTACATTCTCACCCAATAAATTTTCCCAGAATGCCTTATCTACTTCTCAGTGAAGGCCCTGAGACTTTCTTCCACCAACTTGTAAATCAGATTGGGCCCAAGGCCAGAGTATCTGGAAAGTCCTAAACTGGGGGGTAATCACTTGGATCCTCCTTATTCTTGGCATAAGCAGAATTAGACTGCTCTTAACTGTTAACTGCTGCTCAGAGGCAGCATAAAAAGGTTAATCCAGGTAGCAGATCTGACATGAAGTCAGACTGTTACATCAAATGGAAGCATGGTAGTGGCACGAGTGTCCAGTGGTGCTGTGCTGTACCTGTACCTCAGGCTGCTGTCCCAGGCAGGCACTGAGGATGGGCACTTGCCTACGTTGTGACCTGAGCTTAATTCACTCAAACTGCCTCTAGCTGTGGATCAGAGGATGGGCTACCCTTGCATCCCAGAGCAGGATCCCATCACGTCTTCATACTTCTTGGCTCTGTCTCTCCTTTCGTCTCTGTTTTCTTTTTCCTTTTTCTTTTTCTTTTTCTTTTTCTTTTTCTTTTTCTTTTTCTTTTTCTTTTTCTTTTTCTTTTTCTTTTTCTTTTTCTTTTTCTTTTTCTTTTTCTTTTTCTTTTTCTTTTTCTTTTTCTTTTTCTTTTTCTTTTTCTTTTTCTTTTTTTCCTTTTGCATTTTTCCCTCTATGTTTCTATTTCAGTGCTTTTACTGCAGTTTTGTTTTATGGTTGTCTTCATTCCCTGGCTGAGAGGTGATGCACTGTGTAAGGCATGCAGAAGCTACTGCTGCTGGCACGAGTCCCCTCCAAGAGCAGAGAGGTGCCTGGGTCCCCAGGCTGTCGTCTGACCCTCGGGACATGGCCATGAGTATTCCTGACAGGGATCTACACTGTGGAAGCAGGGAGCTGCCTGATCTTTGACCAGGAGGAACTCAGCATTGTGTGGTTTTCTGTGTTTCCTCTGTTCCATGTTGCTGGATTCTTCCCAGCTTTCTCTGGGATTTCTTTTCAGAGGGCTCAGGCTGGAATAATGTTGGTTTGGTCCCCAGATATCTCGAATACACAGGCTATCCATTTCCAGGAGGTGACTTTCAGAGCGTCCCAGGCATAAGAGCTGACCTCTCCTCTTTGCCCTGGTGGTGATTCCCTGATGCTGGAGCTGATGAGCAGTGTCCAGCCGAGTTCTCCCTCCTCCTGCCACCCCTGGCTCTGTGTACTGGAGTTCCAGGTCCTTTCACAGAAATTAACATTTACTTTAAGAACTAAAACAAACAAAACCCAAATAAATCTCCTCACAAAATAAGATCAATAAAAACACAGCCAAGTGCTTTGTTTTGCTTAGAAGACGCATCTTTGTACATATCCACTTGTGTGTTGCCAAGTTTTGGAAATCAGCAAAGGCTGACATTGTTTACTGCAAATTAAAGACCCTCTGGAGACACTCAGTCTTGCTTTCCAGTGTAGCCTCGGGCTGGGGGAGGGAAGCACTTGGACAGTAGCATAGAAGAAACCCTGTTCCAGTGTTGCTAACTATAGCATTAATTTCAGAGTCATAAATAACTTCAGTACCATGGTTACAGCCCCAGCCAAGTATGATATCATTTAGTTTAGGATTAGGGGAAAATATCTTCCTTGAGGCTGTGGGTTCTAAAATAAGCAACTTTTCCAGTATAAGTTTTCTCCCAAAGACTACACAAACTCCAGCCCGTAGCCGTAAATTAAAAGGGATTACTCTGGTGAAACCGACTGGAGGCGAAGTGTCAGCAGGTAAAACAGCTCGGAGAGCAGATTCCTCCAAGTTCCTCAGGGAACGACAGCCTGGCACTCCGTCAGTTTTCTTAGAAAACAGCACCTTCCGGGAACCAGAGCAAGCGCAGCCTTTCCAACCCGCGTTCTGCAGCGGGGAGACGTGGAGAAGAAGGTCCCTTCAGAAATCAGATGCCACTAATGACCATTATGAAGATGGATTGAGAGGCCGGCACTGACAGTTCCCATGGCTGCGTGGGCAGCGTTAGAGGAACTGCACAAACCAGTGACAGCTCGTGGGCATCCATTGGCCCCAGATGAGCAAACAGCTGGGATGTTTGTTTTGCAAAATTTACACACAATTACGTGCACACACAAATCTGCAGGAGCAGCTGTGAGAGGCTGTTGTGAGGGAGATCCTGAATACAGAGAGTACAGCACTACCATGGATTCAAAAAGGACTCAGATGGGAGAAGGGTCTCTCATAATAAGAGAAGATTTTATGGAGAAACACAAGCACAGCAAAAACGGTCACGGTTTGATGAAACAGGAAACCTGGCTTTAGGGCTCCTGGGTACAAAATCCTAGACCACACAGCCCGAAGCACTGATGCCATTCAAAATTGTTCAAGTTATGACATGAGGTCTGTATTGGTAGGCTTTATGCCAGATTAGATATTGTCTTTCTTCCTGCTGCCAGCATCCAGCCAGCACAAGCGCCGTGTTGTGAGCTCTGGCTAACCCAACAGAAACATCATTGTGTGCCCAGGCATGATCTGGATTGAATTTGTCCTGCTAAATGATCCACTCGTGCTCAAACCTGGCATAAGGGACCCTAGCACTGCGGTACAAACTTCCATTCCAAATTTTGTTTCTTCTCTAACACCAGGCAAGAGGATTTTGCCCCATGCAAACGTCTGTGATAATCACTGGAATGTTTTCCCTCGGCTTAGTGGGTTAGATTAGAGGGTGTCCTCCCATGAAAAGCAGTGGATAAACTTGAACACACTGTGAAAAATGAAATGTCTTTTTTATTTCTGCTCTCTCTGGTTCTAATCATGCAGAGAACATCTGAAAAGTGACATTTTGGGGTAGGCTGAACCAGTCTGATTGATGCAGTGCATTCATTAGCCCTGCCTCTCTCCCTGCTGCAGCTGGATCCCTGCTGAGGGATCCTCTGATGTTAACTTAAGTCTCAGATCCTGAGAGCAGAATCTCAGCTTTCAAGGAGATTTTGGGCTTCTGTGGCTCTGAGCAGCCCGACAACCCCAGCCTCTTTCTTTTGCTCTTTACCTGTGCCTGGGAAGTAACTGTTCTCCATCGTGAAGGTGTGGGAGGCCAGCATGGCTTTCATTTTCTCAGCAGTGGGCTCTGCAAACACCACATACCTTGCCCTCTCTTGGGCTGTGTTAGACAGAGGGATGCTTTTGGTTTAGGAATAGTCCTCTGTGCGTGTGAGTTTCTCTATCTTGAGGTCACCTTTACTGCTGCTGTGGGTGGCAAAGCAGCCTAAAGGGGAAAAAGAGAGGAAGAAGATGGGAGGATTTTATTTGTGTGTGAGGACAGAGGTGTTTTGAATTACCTGGTGTGAGTTACACGGTAAAATACAAAGGTCATCTGGTCAAGGGAGTGGATAGAAGAGGTCAACTGACATTAGTACTAATTTAGGGAGTCAATAGCTTCTTTAGTACAGCCAGTGAATAAAAGTGTTGCTGTCAGGCTCAGAAGATGGACGACTTGCTTGTGGCTTTGATGCTGATCTGTCCTTTAACCCTCACAAACTAAAATCTTTGTCATTTCTTGTACCATGCCCATTTTCTCTGCAAGGACTGCAGGACATCCCTTCACTGCCAAATAATACAGGACTCTGACCTACACTGGGATTTCTACCACCACGTAGGGCATCACTCTTACAGTGACCCACTCTTACATCATCAGGGTTATTCAGAGCTTCACTGTTCTCCTCAAAGCCTCTGCTGTCAGGGAAAAGAGTCAGGTCCGGTCCACTCGGGATATTTTGCTGATAGTTGAGCTGCAATATGCCAGACAGCCTAATCTGTATTTGGGATGGGGACTGAAGGGTCTAAGGAGCCTTCACCCCTGCAAGGAGGAACCGTCTGGCAGAGCTGTGCGTGGATCTCTACTTGTAAGCTCCTGGAAGCTGCTCTCATGTGTAGTTTAGAAATATGCAGGCAATTACATGTCACTGCTGTTGTGCTGAGGCTGCCAGCTGCGGGGTCAGGTTGTCCCCTTTGTTTCCCAGTAATTACTATTTTTAGTTCAGGTTTCATGAGCCCAAAGGTCCTCTGGCTGTGCTCTGTGCAGCTTCAGAGAAGACAGATGGGGCATTACAGGCACAGTGTACTCAGTCCCTGCCACTCGTGAGATTCAAAGTCCAATTCTGTTGGTTAAAGAACAATGTTTTCAATGTTTTCTCAGAACAATGTTCTGAGAAAAGCCCTCTCTGGGTGGAAGCAGAATATCTGCAGCAGAAGCACAATTAACAGGGAATAATTGCACCTGCACAGTAAAACAGGAGAACTGGAAATGTTCGGGGATCACAGGGAAAGTCTGTAGCTCGGGCTGTGTCAGCTTGTCAAGGGCATCCTGAGAGATCCATATCCCTCCTCAGCTCTGAGGCAGGAATTGAAACCAACCCAAAATCTGAGGAAGGAACTGGGTGGGCAGGTGCTGGGCAGAACAAGTCAGCACAGCTCTCCAGTCCAGACCGGTGGGGAAGCTGGGCCAGGCAGCATTCCTGGAACTGTGGTTCAATCCCAGTCCAAGTGCTGAGGTCGCCAGTGGCCATCCCAGCTGCAGTGTGAGCTGAGGGCACGAGTCAAAGCCAAGAGGGGCTGCCATGGTCTTGCCAAGTATGAAAAGCACAGAGATGCTACCTAGTGTGTGCTTTGCCTCTGTCTGAAAACAACAGAGAAGGTATGAGCCGCTGGATATCCATTGCTCAGGACATCAAGAAATCCCAATACTGCTTTGATGGATCGTAAAAAGCAAAAAAAAAAGTTTATGTAGATGTTGCTCAAAAAGTATCATACATGGTCTAACCTTCCACAAACAATAACCAAGGGATTGCTGTAAAAGGCCTGGGAAGATCCCAAGCAGCACAATCTTCATTTTACTGAGGCCACAAATAGTAATTAGCTGACTAAGGACTGCAAACTCAGCACCCACATTAAAACTGGGACTCAGGGAGTTCTTCTGCTCATCCCTTGCTGCTGCTGACACACACCTGCAGCAGGCACAGCAGCTGGGGAGCACTGCCCAGAATCCCAGCGCCGGGAAACCACAGCTGTCGAGCACAGCACTGTGACACAGACACAGGGGTCTCACAGGCAGGGTGTCATCAGGACAGAGAAGCCCAGAGAGGCAGGGTGAGGTCAATAGCTTCTGAAAACAGTCCGTGTAAAATGAAAACTTGTGCTGAATTTAGCTTGTTGCTCCCGACACTGGTTCCTTGGAGTCTCAGCCGTATTCCAGAACAAACCCTGCAGTTCAGTCCCTGCTTCCAACCCCCAGTGTAAAACACAGCTCACTGCAGGTTAAAACAAGGTGGCCACAGGTGAAAATGATACTCAAGGTGGGTTAAACACAGATACTACGGCTGAAATGTGGCGAGGTGACAGACACAGGGAGAGTCAGCACAAACCCATGGATGAACTCTGGGAGATGAGGTTGTTTTCGCCACGTCATGTGAACCAAACCTGTCGAGTTTCACACGAAGGGCAGCCCGAGGCGCGCTCGTTTTGTTCTCAGAAACTGGAATTTGTAATAAATATGTGGCAGTCTGTGGTAACCAGAAACTATTATTATCACAGGAAATGCTGCTGGTCAGGAGGAACAAATGTGTTTGATCCCCGTGGTGTGAACAAGCCTTGAATTTGTCTGTGCTGCACAGTCCCTCGGGTTTATTACACGGGCGATGCGCTTAATAACAAGAGAGACTCAGTAAATGGGTTTGACTCTGAGCAGAGAAGCCAACAAGCCATGGAGAATAACACGTTCTGAGCAGAGGAATATTGTGGAGTGTAAACAGTCTGCCTGCAGCTCAGCTGGGTTCTCCTTAGAGCTGTACCCTGGTCAGCCTGACTAGCAGGAAGGTAAACTGATTTAATTCATGTATTGATAGAAAAGAAGAAAGTTTAGGGTGTTTGGAGGGTTTATAAGGCACAATGGAAGGTGGGCTGTGGTTTAACTGAGACTAAAATAATCTAATCGAGTGTATAGGAGGTTAAATTTCTGCCAAAACTCGTTCTCAGATGCTGCCAGAAGATTCCAACTTATCTCAACTTAGGATCCATCAAAGCAGTGTTAAAGCTGGGTCTTGGGCATTGAGTCAGCAGTTTATGTTCCTGTGGGAGGGAGTGGCATCCCAACCACAGTGGGAGTGGTGCATGGTGCATGCAAACGGCTCCGAACACATCAGCTCTTCAGGGTGGATTTTGGATGAAGATGGAAAGGAAATGAATTTCTGTTTGAAATAAAGCCAGCAATGTTTGTGGTTATTAAGGTCAGTAAGTGATTTCAGTGAAAAATTTGTTCCTGTGCATGAACTAAAAACTTTGCTGCTTCTGTAAATATGTTTTGTAACAGAAAGAGTGAATCTTGGGGCTTTTGTGTTAACAGTAGTTGTATTTTTTTAAAAAAAATAAAGCAGCAAAAAGTAAGGAAAAGGACTTTGACTGTAGAGAAAAAAATAGTCGGAATTTCAGGGGAAAAGAAAAGAAAAGGAAAAAAAAAGAAAACAAACCAGAAAACCTGGTAGAAAAATGCTTTAAAGAGGGTTTTTGTAAGTAGATTTGAAAGAAAAGCTGCTAAAGACAGAGAAAGGCTTTCTGTAAATGAGGAATCCTTTCATTTGTGCTGCTCTTACAAAACAGCGCAGGAAATCGCACAGGATGTGCTGACGAGAAGGAGGAAGTGGTTTTGAGGATGACATTGAGCGCTGCAAGGGGGATGCCAGGCGTGCTGGACTCACATGGAGGGCTGGTGCCCGGGCCAGCGAACTCCCCTGGAGCTGCCCCAGCCTTGGAGCAGCCGCGGGGATGAGCAGCTCGGGGAGCTCCGTGTGCGCCTCCCCAGCGAACGCCCCCCAAAAAACCCCGTCCCCTCTGGCTCCAGGGAGGTGCTGTTTCAAAACCTGCTCAGGAAGTGAAACTCTCGAAGCCTTCCCGAGCTGTCTGGTGAGGGCCCCACGTCCTGAGAGTCCTGCTGGGCTCAGGACACACCGTGTGGGATGCAGGCGACGCGCGGGCAGGTGTTACAAGGGCAAAGCCCTTGGCTCCCGGGCAGCTGGGGGCTGCCGCCTCGGCCGTTTCGAAGTGATTACAGCAAACAAGATAATCCATGTTTACGGAGGTCCTCGGCGTGGTATTTTCCTCTCCCTCTTGACGTGGTGTTCAGGTTGGAAGGCCCCAGCCCAGCTCTTTGCCCCAGAGGAGGAGCCGGGGGTGGTTTCTCAGCAGACGGCCTTGCGTGACCGCCGCCATCGCGTGTGCTGCTGCACAAGAAAACAGTTTCTGTTCTAGGCACTCATTTGCCACAGATTTGAATACGCTTAAAAATAACTGTGCGCACCAATAATACATAGGGGTGCACCTACAGAATCTGTGTGTATATATATCTGTATATCTGTTTGGCATATTTTCAATGAAGGTGCCTGTGTATTTCTGCACAGTCTAAGTCTGTGCTTCTTTTCCTGTGTAGCTAATGTAGCTCAGATTCTTTTCAGCTAATCTATACAGCTTTTAAGCAGTTGGCTTCGGGTCAGTAGCTGCATGAACCTGAAAAACCTTAAATTTCTATCAGAGCCCTTAAATCCAAACCCAGAGTAAAATAGTTATTCATAAGGCTTGCTCATAAATGGTTCATTACAACGTTATGTTGGTGAGCCTATACCAAAATGCAGGTTCCCACCTCCACGCTGTTTGTTACTTGTGAACAGAAATTCAGGAGACTGACTCCACAGTATTTATTTTAATCAGAGCCAGTGCAGATCTAGCAGTGCCTGTTCACGTGTATTAAATCTCTGAACGCAGTAATGCATCAATTCAGTCAGCTCCTGAAAAACTGAAATATATTCTCCTGCTGTCACCTAAGCATCAGAGGAATGAATACGAGGGCAAAACCCCACCTCTCAGCTGTGTGGCTCAGAGGGTCCCTGCTTCAGTGGCACCTGTCCTACGTGTCCTCATGGATGTGAAATGTGCTGTGTGCCTCTGTCTTCCAGGCAAAACATGGCATCAATCCCTGACTTCTGTAGCAAAGCAAGGAACAGCTTTTTCAACAGTGGGAAAATATTCTGGACAAGACAAGAAGGAATAAATGTAATCACATTTTAAATTTGCAGTTTATAAACCGAACCAAATTCCTAATATGCTGAAGAAAGAAGTACCCTTGCCTTATAAACAAGGTCCACCTGCTCTTTGGCTCTGTTAGTTTCAAGCTTTCTCTTTGCTGCTGGAAGTGGCCTTTGTGAGAATTAAATTCTATAAATGGTTGCACACTGAGGTTTAGTGTTTATCCAGTTTCCCAAGTGGAGGTCAGCTCCTGGTATTCCTGTGGTCCAAGGTGAAACAGCACGGGTTTTCACGGTGGTGAAAACAAGACAAGTGAGGTCCTTGTTCTACACCACTCTAGAGGTTATCAGAGAGCCCTGGGGCTCCCCACAGATGCTTTCCTTGGGCAGAAGAGCGGAGAGCAAGGATTGCTTCAGTGCAGTGCACTGCCCTCCCAGTTGGAAAACACCTTTGCAAACGAAGGAAAGATGGATTCCCCCCAAAACGCTGCTTCCTAGGCTAGTACAAAATACTTCCCAGGACAGCCTGGATTGCTGCTGCTTCAGTGGGGATGCAGCCACACTCATTCAGCCTGAGCACAGGCTCCCGGCGTGAGCACCGTGGCTGCCTCGGCTCCCACAGCTGGCTTCCCACCCCGGGCTGGAAACTCCTCGCAGGCAGCCTGTGAGGCCCTGGGTATTGCCTGGGTGTGTGGAAGAGCTGTGGCCTCCCAGCCTGGCCCTGCACAGGGGGGGATGGTCAGCAGGGCTCAGCTGCTGTCCGAGCGCTCCCTTCGGCAGCCGGGCTTTGAGAGCAGCTCAGCCCTTCGGAGACTGAACTGTCGAAAATCTGCTCAGTTGTGTAACAAAAGGAGCTGCCACACACTAATTCATAGTGATTCTATCTCTGAGAAAAACCACTTAGCAGATCTGGACAAGGGCTGAAGCTGATAAGGAAAGAACTCATTAAACTGATAGAATTAGAGATCTCTTTTAGCCTTCTCCCCATCTGTCTTTTGCCACCTGTCACTCACTGTTGTTTCTGTAACTCAGAACAGTAGGTTTGGGGAACAGAGATTATTTCTTCCTACATCTTCTTAAGGTTCTTTTAACATTACATAATTGCCAATAACACAAAGAGAATAAGGTATGAGAGCTGCAGAAAACCAATTTTTGTGATGCTGCTCTTGACAGCCAAAAAGCCCCTTCTATCTCACAAATCCTTTATAGTAAGTAGATCTCCTAAATAAAACATGATAAGACTCAAAAAAATCAAACCCCAGCAAAGCTCTCTGGAAAACCTCTGTAACTAACACGGTGCTGGAGCCAGCAGAGGGATCCTCACAGGCCCAGCTGTTGATTCAGGCTGAGAACAACTCCAAGAGCAGATGACTGTGTTCAAACACCACATTTCTCACGGATGCTGAAGAAACAGACCTTAAGTGTATTTATATAGATATAGATGTTTTAAATGATCTTTTGTAATTTTTTTCCCCAGGAAGGCTCGGGAGAAATCCCAGATTGGGGAACACAGGGCTAACACCTGCTGGCCTGGCCAGCCCAGCACTGGGTGGAGCAGGGTGCCCCAGCCCCAGAGGGGTGTTTTCTGTCAGGGTTATCCCTCTGCTCCTCACTCCCCCACTCCCCTCCTTTGCTTCAGGGCAGTGCAGGGAGCCCTCAGGGCCTCGGTGTCAGAGGCTGTTCACAGACATCTTGTTTGCCCTTTTCATGTCACAGCTTGTCTAGCAGAATCATTCATTTTTTTTTTAATGCTTAAATGCCTTTTTATATGAGTAAAAGGTGGACAATGAAATCTCAGTCAACGGCTACTGAAGCATGCTGCTTTATGAGCCTGTTTTTGTTTAGGTTTTTTTTTCAAATGTATTATGAAGACAAACACTTTCAGGAACTCCATTTTTATTTCCCAGCATCTTTCATTTCTTTTGGCTGGGCATCATCAGCCAAATAGGTGTAATAAAACCACGGAAGAAAAGCAAATGTACAACAAGGCGCTTTACCTGAGCAGATGTAAAATTGCACTCATTAAAGAAGCACATTTAGGCATAAAATGCGGCTCAAAAACCTCCATTAAGAGCTTCCACTAGGGAAAAAGATTGCTTTGACCTTCAGAGATTGACGCAATGTGCGATGTTTATTAATAGTTTTAGCAAGAAAGTATCTATACAGGGGGTAGTTTTGACTTTTATTTGGCTGATTTTGAGAGCCCTCACTGTTTCTTGTCTTGCCTACTGAATAGGGTTGATGAAAAACTCCCTGCTCTTAGGTTAATGTCCATCAAAAGATTTCTCTGCTCCTCTGATGATGAAAGTAGCATTGTGAATGCTGCAGGACCCTGGGCTTAATCCCATGCACCAGCTCCCCAGAAAGGGAAGGATGGCTCCAAGGCTCCCAGTAACTGTTCAGTGTGTGAGAAATGCTCTCTGAAGCACGACAGGCTTGGGAGGACTCCTTGCGGAAACATCTCACTTGTTTCTCCTCATGAGATGCTTCCTACCCTTCAGGAGGTTTTCTGTAATCGAGATTTTCAAGATCTTCTTTCATGTTTTTGCTCACGATTTGTGCTGGGTGTAATGACTTGTGCTGAGGGGCTTTGAACACCACAGCTCTCAATCATCAGCAGTACAAGCCCATCTCTTTGCTGAGGTGACTTTCAAGTGCGAGAGTTTCTCCATCCTAACAAAGATCAGCTGAATTTTATCAAAGCACCCACTTCTCTTTGTTGACAAGACTCTGCTCACCCAGGCCATAAGGAGTGAAGCTGACACAAGAAGAGGAGTAAAGCTGACACAAGAATGGCACTCTCAGGTCTTAATGCTCACATTTAACGAGTCGGGGCCGGGAAGGGTTTGTGATGTGACATTTCGCAGGCAGTTAGAGCAGGGATTTGTTTTTTCCCTTCCCCACCCCTGGAAGTTTTCAAGGCCGGGTTGGACAGGGCTTGGAGCAAGCTGGTCTAGTGGAAGGTGTCCTTGCCCATGGCAAGGGGTTGGAATGAGATGAGCTTTAAGGTCCCTTCCAACCCCAGCCATTCTGGGATTCTAAGATTCCAGGATTCCTTCCCCAGAGCGTCTCCCCAGGCCAAGTGAGCCAGCCAGCAGAGGGAGTGCAGCACATGAACTCACAAAAATAGGAGCCTGCTAAAAAAAACCCGCCCCAAACAAACCCAAACAGCAGAATGATTATGGTCTTTAGCAGAATAAACAGAATAGTCAGGAGGCAGAAGCTTTTCCCCCGGCAATGAGATCCAGCTGCAGGCTGGATGGGGAACAGGCACCACATCTGGCAGCGAGCGTGTTCCTCCGGTGGGGAAGTCCCCATGGTGAGGATGTTCCCGTGCGCCACCCCTGCTCCGGGGTGGCCACCCATCCCTTTTTCACCCTCCTTGGTAGAGCCAGCTCCGTAGTTCCCCCTCCGAGCACGACAGCTCTGGAGGAGCCAGGACGGAGCTTCCTCTCCCGGGGGCAGCGGAGGGCGCGGGTGCAGGCGGCGGGCAGGGTGACAGCAGTGTCACAGCTGCTGTGCTGTCAGGCCTGCTCGTGCTCTGGCCATGCTGCAGTTTTTGGCTCGAAGCTGGGAAGTTTGGGGCTTGCCTGCGAGTGGGGCAGTTCTGCAAACAGCGGGATGTGCTCAGTGTGGGAAGGTGGAAGTTAACCCGTCTGTCTGCCTCAAAGAGGATGATAAATAAAGGCTAACAGGAACTGGAGGTGTTCTCTGGGACTTTATCATCTACAGTGGGCTTTTCCAAAGGTTTGGGAACCTGCCTCACCTGACACATCCTCCTTGTGTCTGGGTGTGGGGGAGCAGAGCTCACAGGCTGTGTGCCTGGTGTGCTGGGGGGGCTGCAGCAGCTGGTCCTGCTGGAAGCATTTAGCTCTGGGACTTGCTGCTCTCCCCCTGCACTCCCCGGGGTGAGAGGCAGCCTAATGAATTCTCCCATCTCCCTGCCAACATCTGGGCCCTCAATATCTCATTTACTGCTTGTGAGGTGTCTCAAAACAGGACGAACTGCACATCCAGTATCCAATCCTTCACTCAGAAGGACGGGGGAATTTTGATGGACTCACTTCAGCCAGGACCTGAATCTGACAGCAAACCGTTTCTGTAGCAGGCTGGTCATTAGTTGGGGCTCAGTGTTTGCAGGGCATTTCCACAAGAGCTCTGCAGCCCTTCAAATCAAATGCACTGCTTTCATTGTGGATTAAAAGTGCAGTATCCAGCCAAGCTTTGGTAGCTTAGTTTTTAACAAGGATTTCAGCATTTTAAATTCCTTCAAAGCTGTAAGTAGGGCTCATAATTTAAACCCTCGCAGACAGATATCATGGCAAAAATATGAAGACTATTTAAAGGCAGTCAGTCTGCCTGCCTGTCCATCTATTTGTCACCTTCTAATCTGCCTGGCGTGTGCCATCGCCTTCTCTTTCCAAACACAACCAGGCCAGGTCCGCACAGGCACGTGTGGAGTGACCTGAGCTTCCCCAGGGTCCTGCACGCTGCCTGCCAGCTGCAGCCTGGCAGCAGGAATGGGAATGGCAATGGGAATCGGCTGGTGCTGATCGTGGCATCAAAGAATCACACACTGGTTTGTGTCAAACTCGTTCCATCCCCTGCCATGGGCAGGGTCACCTTCCACTATCCCAGGTTGCTCCAAGCCCCGTCCAACCTGGGCTTGAACATTCCCAGGGATGGGGCAGCCACAGCTTCTCTGGGCAGATGCTGGTGCTCAGCCTTGCTGCAGAGCAGCCTGGACCTGCCTAGACTGGAGATTCAGGATTGCTGCATGGGGAGGACACCTGCAGATTTGGTGGAGGACTTTATCCATCCAAGGCACTCTTCCCTCTGGAGTCAGCGGGAGGAGGAGGGCATTCAACTCACCACCAGATACAGTTTCTTCTCTACTCGTTTGGGAACAAGCACCACATTCACAGAAACTAAATCACTCTTTGGAAACAAGTGAGACATGATATTTCACTTTTTTGGGTGACCTGAATGTATTTTTTCCACCCTGTAGAGAATTAAATGATGCTCAGCCAAGTCAATCTCTTACTTGGTCAGGCCTTTCCAGCTGCCCTTCACTGGCCAGGGACCAGTTGCCTTGTATGGGAGCCATGGCTTCCAGAGAAACCGCTCAGAGCCCTGCAGATGTTTTTTGGGGAGGCAGGAGGGATCAGCAGCTTGGGCTGACACACACATGTCTAATTCTGGCAGTACAGAGGAGGGCAAAGGTGATGAACGACTTGGGGATGGCACATCTCACTTCTGAGGCTGGATTTAAAGAGTGGAAAAAATGTTGTCTGGTTACTTGTCTGAAAAAGCTTGGGAATATTATTTTTACGATACTTTTTAAAATAAAATAACTGAGCCTAATTCTGCCTTAAGAAAACCATCTTGGTGCTGACTGAAATGCCCTTTGTGTCAGTGGTGGTCGGAGAGAGAATCTAAGCTTGTTTGGTGAGTTTGTTTGAGGGGCTGGGGCATCTGAGCAAGAAAGTTCATTGCAGAAATTCCCAAGGCTTCATCCTCATGGCTGAAGGAGCATTTCCAGGAACTGGTCTGGTGTCTTTCTGAGAGATCAAAGTGCCCTTTGCCTTTCGCTTATCAAAAGGATTTGACTGTGGTGCTTGAGTTGTGCAGCAGCAGGCAGCTCTGTGGGACTTAGCAAGGATCAACATCTGGATGCAAAATGCAGATGAGTTCAAATTAGAAGCCAGGAAAACCTTTTGAATAGTGTGAGATTGAAGCAGCAGAGCACTCTGCCAAGGCGAGCTTCTTTATCTCTGAGAAATTTTGAGCTATGGCTGATGACCTTTCTACAGGTGCTTTAATCCATCACAAGTTCCCTGGGCTCAGCACAAAAATAACTCTGAAGGGGGAGAAAATGCAGCAGCTTCGTTTGGCCTTAAGGTCTCAGAAAGGTTGGAAAGGACAAGGCAAACTAAACTTGCCTTGTGTTACTGAGATTATCGGAGAACCTAAAGCTCTTGTTACAGTCCAGGCGTTGCTGCTGACTCTCTGCCACGCTTTTTTGCTGGCTGAGGGCTGTGCCTTAGTCTCTGCAGCCCATCCTTGGGTGTTGGGAGGGTTAATGGGTGTTTGCAGAGTGCTCTGGGTGAGGAGAGAGGGCATCATTTATTGCTGCAGAGATTGGAGACTCCCTGATGTGATTGTAACGTGTAGGGATGGAGGCTATTTTTGTTGTATGTTGTGAATATTTCCTTGTATGGAATCACAAGGAGCCTGCTTGTGACTTGCAGCTCTGTTGAAAGCTCCAGCAATGAAGTTCCCAAAGTCTTTGGCATTCCCAAGTCGGTGCTGTGTGCAGCAGCGTTAATTAGCCTTGGGGGCAATGCATAATACTGATGAGACAATGAGAATGGAAATGCCTCCGGCCTCTGCTCTTTGCAGAGGGATTGGGCAGAGTAGCACAGTCTCCTCTGCACCTTGGGACCTGGCATCTCGCACCTGGAGCGAGAAATCCCCACGAAGCGGGAGGAAACTCTTAATTCTTCTTAGTGATCCAGACCGCTGCTCAGAAAATCCCCTCACCATTGGAGCTGCAGTTCTGAAACGGCATTAAAGAGGAAATCAACCTTTTGCACAGTTTCCTCTTGGAAAGTGAGTGTTACTTCTAATTATAGCGATTGCAGTGTTTCAAATACTCTCCCAGGGACCAGGATGCCGGGGGCGGGCAGGGTCAGCTGGAAATGCAGATACGTTCCCCCTCTCCATTGATTCCTCTGTGTGATCTGTAACAGGAGTGGAGAGGAAAATCTACAGTGCCAGGCTGGCCGTTGTCCCCACGCTAGTCCTGGTGTTGAGTACGACCGTGTCCCTGATAGGCGTCAGCCTTGGTGGCAGAAACGCCTCTCCCCAGTTGTGGCTGCTTTTCAGAAAAGCTCAAACCATCTCTATTTTTCCCTGTTCCTCCAGCGCTTCAGTTCTCCGGCTTCCTTCTGACGGGTGAGAAGCACATTACGAGAGATTTTGTCCCCAGGCCAGGCCCTCCTGCAGAAGAGCCACCATCCATGGACGAGTTGAGCCTGCCACCTCCTGGTCACACTCTCCAGGACTGACCACAGCTTGGAGCTTTACAGCGGCTCATTTTGGCACTTCTCTGAAGTCCCTCGTGCCCCCTCACCCTGATCCCAGAGATCCCTTCACTGTTGTGGGAACTGCCCTTGTGGCTCCTCTGTGGGGTGTGAGCGTGTGGTTCCCCCTCTTTTGCAAGGTGAGACTCAGAAGCTCAGCTCTGTCCCCTTTGAAGTGCTTGAGCTTGGTGTCTGATGGTTTGAGGACCTGGATTTCCTGTGTGGAGAGCACACAGCATGCAGAGAAGAGATGGACATCAGAGGAGGAGGGTCCAAGGTGAGGCAGGGCTGTGGCTGTTTGGCTCTGAGCCTTGCCTGGAGCGTGTCCCAGTTTTGGCCACCTGTTGCCCCTTGGTGGCTGGTGCTGGGCTGCTGTGGGAGCCTGGTTTGCCCCCGGAGCTCACAGAGCCGTGTCCGTGCTCCGCGCCGTGTCTCTGGGTAATCTCACTGCAGCTACACTCAAATACCATCTCTATGGTGATGACTCAGGCATGCAGCCCCTCTCCGGGCTCTCCTCTCCCTGCCCAAATTCGCATCTCGGAGGAGCTCTCCGACATCTCGTTAATGTCTCACCACCCTCTCAAGCACAACACGGCCAAACCAGAGCTTTTAACCTCTCCTCAGCTTAGGGATTCCTTGAGCTCAGCAATACCAGGATGCTGCTTTGCTGCCAGAATCTGAGTGCTGTCTTCATCTCCTGCCTCCTCCCGTGTCTTCATATCCTGGGCACCTCAACAGCTTGCATAACCTTGCTAAGCCTTCCCTAAAGCTAAAACTCTCACCTTCTCTTTCATCACATCCCCCTCCGCTTGTTGCAATATCCTTTTCTGGCCTCAACAAACTCGCTGTGGGCCAGCTTGCATCCACTTGGATGCTGCTTCAGGCATTGCTTCCCGCCTCTCCTGCCTCTCCTACCTCACCCCTCTGGGCTGCCCTCCTGCCCACAGCCACCCTCTGCCTCCCCTTGATCCCACCCATGTCCCTGCCAGCTGCCAAGGCTGTATCCCCCTGTTAGTTCCTCATTTTATTCCTTAATCGTAAGCTTTTGGCTCTCAGGCAGCTTTCTTTGCTCCTCTTCTCACCACCACTAGACAATCAGGCTGCTTCATTTCAGCTCCTACTGACTGGCACAAATGGGAAAATTCCTCACTTGGGAGCAGGGAGGAGGGCACTGGATGGACAGGGCAAAGTATTTCCCCAGGGCAAAGTATTTCCCCAGGCTCTTGTCAGGGAGGTGGCTCGAAGGCTGCCCATGTGTCCCTGGGAGTGCTGGGTGGCCCGGCTGGGGACACGGGGCTGTCACGGGCTGCTGGCAGCACTGAGCTGCACCCCGGCCAGTGCTGCCCAGGTGGGGGTGGGCCAGCAAAGGGATGGGATTTTAAGTGCCAATAAACATCCTCGGCTCCCGGCACAGAGGACTCAGCTTTTTCTTGCAGCTGCAGGAGTGCAGCTACCCCAGAGGGTCAATAAGCCTAAAGAGGCCACTAAATAGGGACTGGGAATGGGAGACTGCTTCAGGGCAGTGAGCAGGGGGTAGGCCTTCACCTGTGAACAGAGTGAGGCTGGGAGGATGCCCTCTGCCCCAGGGTCTGAGCCGTTAGCTGCACTGGCATGGATGACATGAAGGAATGCCAGGAGCCAGCTGGACTCCTGGGTCTGGTCCCCTTGGTGGGCAGAGGAGGTTGTTCCTACAAATGTGCTGCAGGACGGCTCTGGACCAGCTTGTCGCATAGGGGACACCAAAGAAGTGGGGCAGAGCTGCTGCTGTGTCCCAGAAAGGTGTTGGCAGCGCCTGTCCCTGCAGTTTCCCTGCCAGCTGAATATTCATTTAGGCAGGAGCAGAGAGCTGTGATGTGCCCGCTGAGATCTGCAGTGCCTCTGCTCAAAGCAAAGGCTTTCCATTATTTTATTGATGCTGGGCTCCAGCCTCATCCCTGCTCCCGCAGAAGGATGAAAGCAGCTCCTTGTTCTCCTCTGGCAGGAGCGAGGCAGGTGTGTGTCAACAGCAGTTTTATGCTGACATGCGAGGAGCTTATTCCTAAAGCGGCTCATTCCCGGATTCCTCCTGCTGGTGCCGATGTGCATCCCTGTGCTCTGACATCCTGCAGCCCTCCAAGCCCCCGGGCTGTGCCCTGACCTCGCTGCAGCTCTCACAAGAGCTGCCCTTCCCAGAGGAGCCATGCAGATGAAGGATGGTTTCAATGTGGCCGCAGAAGAGGCACGCTCACACACCTTGCTGTGATCCTTTCTGTTTTCTTGTGGGGAAAGGTTCTGTTCAGGAAGATTTTATTGATTTCTTTAAGATTTAAGGCTGGAAATAGTAAGAGAACCTCACCACTGCCTAGCTGTGCTCTTTCTTCATTCCCCAAATCCTCCCAGCTGGGATTTCTTCACTTTTGTTCTGTCTCCACTGGGTTTCATCTATGGCACGACAAAAGCAGTGTCAGGTGTTTGTTTTTCCTGCAAATTCATCCTATGGCCATGGCCTGCCTGGGGTTAAAAGTAATTGCTTGGCTCTGGGCAGTTTGCTTTGCAGCACAGAGCACAGTTGCTGGGAGACACAAATTGGTGATGCAATCCCAATTTTGAAGAACTTGACTTTGGATCACGTGACGCCACCCCAGAAGTCAGTGAAAGCGCTGAATGGGAAATCCCCTTAATGTTCCCAAATCCCTGTGAAGTTCCCACAGTGCTGGCCAGGAGGGATGCTCTGGATCTGCTCCATCTCTGGTCAGGGCAGGGCACCATGGTGCGGGCAGGCACTGATGTGCTCCTCTGGTCAGTTCTGCCTGCCTGGAATCACCCCCTTCCCCAGGATCCCCTGGCTGAGCAGTGCCAAACTGACTCAAACAAGCCCCAAACAGTTTGGATGGAGCTTTCTTGGCTCTATGCTTGAAGCACCTTTAGTGATTATGTGAACCAACAAGGTCTTCTGATGGTATCTTGACACATTTACCTTTTCTCTACTAAAAAGGCCAAAGGAGGGTCCACAGGTGCTCAGCACAGACAGCCAGCTTTGCTTTGCTGTGCTGGGTGATGCAGGGCTCAGCCCTTGCTGAGTTCCCCTTGCCAAAACAACGAAGGCCTTGCTGTTTCCACTGAAATCAGTCCTTACGGGAATCTGGTCTCTGATGCAACGCTCAGCAGGAGATTTCTTTTTCCCACCACTCCGCTTATTTCAGCTCGAATAAATAAACAGAGGCGAAAAAGCAACAGGCAGTAAAAATATCTGGGAGCTGCTGGAAGAGTTAAGGGTTTGCCGTCTGTCCGTGGGGAACGCGGCGCGATGGGGAACGCCGGGTGCTGACTCAGCTGCCGTTCTTCAGCGCTGAGAGCCGAGGGAAAGACTAAACACCCTGCCTCGTATTTTGGCTTGGGATTGCATTAGAAATAATAAACATCTGAGCTCCGATTCTCAACTGACAATATCTCTAAATGGAAGGGAATGCATGGGATGGGAACGAGCGGCCGATGGCCAAAAGGAGCAAACAGCTACTGCTGGGAGCAGAGAGTGTGTGCAGGGGAAGGGGAGGAGTCTGCTGTGGGGCTGGGGATGCCTCAGAGTGTGGGAGGGGGACCAAAGGAGCCTGCTGGAATATGCATTCCTCTGAGGACAATGGTGAGGTGGAGGAGGAAGAGGAGGAAGGCTGCTGTGTTTCTTCACTGCTCCTGGAGCACATCTGAATCCTGGGCTCGAGCTTCAGTTAGGGCCCAAAAAGTGCTTCATGTCCAGAGTGCTTGGCCTGAGGCTTCTGTTTGTGCTGGTCCACAGCAGGAGAGGGCTGGAGTCCTGGGGACTTGGGACCAGCCCTTTGGAGCCTGTGGCTGTGACAGTCTCCTGGGTTTGCACTGCATTCCCAGGGCTGCTCTGCTTTGGTGTTGCTTCTTTTGCCACTGTACCTTTGCTTCTTTGCTGCTGGGTCCATCTCTCCCTGCCTTTGCCAGCCCAACACAGATCCCCTCGGTGATGGAGTCTGCATTTGAGAGGTTGTTTTTGAACTCTTCATCAGCAGAGCAGAGTTGAACGAAGAGGAGGTTTCCTTGTTCAGTGGCTGAGCTAAAAACACTCGGGGAAAAAACCATGTGGGGCTGAGCTGAGATCTATGGGAAAGGCTCCCTTTGGGAGTGCTCAAGAACACACATGAGCTGCTGAACACCTCCAGGAGCTGGGGGCTGGTGGCCTGCAAGGCTGGGTGACCTTGTGCCTGTCCCCAGTTCCATGGCAGCACTGTGCTGCCTCACAGACCCAGGAGGAGCAGCTGCCTACGGCCATGGGAGCTGACTCAGCCTCTCTGTTTGCTTTTTCTTCCAGGGGTTGTTCCTCTGAAAGTTGTTTGTGGCTCTTTTTCTCCATTTCCCTCTCTTCTAGAGGGTTCATCCATCATGCCCCGCAGACCATCCCTAGTCCTGCTTCCGTGAGGAGCCCACAGAGGTTTGATGTGTGAGACCAGAGAAGGCAGAGTCAAATGTCACCTCCACGTGAGACCTGATTTGCCAGGGAGGGAGGAAGGGAGAAGCTCTGCAGGTGTTTGTTGGCTTCAGGATGGTTAAAACCCAGACCCACGCTCTTGGTGGGCTCAGGGTGGGCTCACATGGGTCCCCGTGGTGTGCTGGGCAGTGTGACCTGCAATCTGACAGCAGTAAGTGCTGGGGCAGGGCAGGCTCACCTCCACCTCCTCCTCTTTCCTGGCTGTAATTTCCTGCAGCGAACCAAATCATCGTTTCACTGGAAATAGATGAGTAGCAGGAACACCGAGAACAGGTCCTTGGGGCATCTGTCTTGTCAAGAGGATGGGTGAATAGAACTACTCATACTCAAACGCTGGCCACGTGTTGCCTCCCAAATATGACTCCATTCACCAAGAGGTGCATTCCTAATGAGACGAGCTCGAGGCAGGCAGCAGAGCACACTGCAGATAATAGCCTGAGTGAAAGAACCAGCCGAGTATAGGAATTTTAATTAAACCTGACAAACCCTGAGAGGAAAAGGGGAGAGACAGAGACCAGCTGGCATAAAGATGCTGAATAATCTGAGTTTGGTGAGTGCTGTTGACCTGCTGCAGTTTAGGAGGATGTGCCTGTCCCTGGGTGCAGGGGCCAGCCACAGGTCCTTCCATGATGCTGGGTCAGGAGAGAAGCCAAAAGGAGCCCTGATCGTGCTGTGCTTTGCACAAATACATTAAACCTTCCTTGGCAGTGAATTGGCACCGGGATGCTCTGCCCTGTTCCTGCCAGCACTGAGATGATGGGGTAGAAGGGACGATGGGCTGTGCTGCTGTGGGATTTCATGCCCCCTCTTTGTGATGCAGATGGAGCTGATCCATCCACTGCAGCCTCCAGCTGATCCCCTGCTGCCAGGCACATTTTGAGCCCCTTTGTCCTTTGCCATGTACCCATCCCATGCTCCTGAGGGAAGGCAGGGCCATGCAGGAGCTGGGAGCAGTCCTGATACCTGGAGCCTCATCAGAGACTCACAGAATAGTTTGGGTTGGAAGGGACCTTAAAGCTCCTCCTGTTCCACCCCCCTGCCATGGCCAGGGACACCTTCCACTATCCTAGCTTGCTCAGAGCTCCGTCCAACCTGGCCTTGGACACTTCCAGGGATGGAGCAGCCACAGCTTCTCTGGACAGCCTCTGCCAGGGCCTCAGCACCCCCACAGGGAAGAATTTCCTCCTTATATCTAACCTGACCCTCCTCTGTGCCAGTCTGATGCCATAACCCCTCATCCTGTCCCCCTGTGTCCTTGTCCAAAGCCCTCTCCAGCTCCACCATCAGTGCAGGCAGCATCCCTGGGCCAGGAGTGGTGCTGGGTGGGTGGCACAGGCTCAGCAGCTGAGCACAGTGTTTGTGGCATGGGAATAAACCAGGGAAGGGCTGTGGGAGCTCCCGGCTGTGCACAGAGCCTGGCTGCCCTTGCTGAGCTCTCTGGGGCATTTGACACAGTCTGAGCCAGCTTTAAGTCCCCTTGGGCTGTTAAAGCAAACAGCAAGGCATCGGTGATACATTTTAGTTAAGCTGGAAAAGCCTTCAGAGCGGTGCTGAATAAGGATTAAAAGGCCATTTAATCTATTTTTTTTTTGCCTTTGCAAACACAAGGAAAATTCAAACCAGCTGACAGGGCCGGTGGTTTTGAGCCAGTTGCAGCAGCCTCTGGGATTTCCTTGGCGTGCTGGAACTGCCTGTGGGGAAAAGCTGGAATGAACCAGGTAATTTGGGCCGTGTCCTGGTGGTGTTGCAAGCGGGGGTGGCTGATGGGATGCTCTGCTTTCCCTTGCCCTGTAACGCAGCCCTCCCCGAGGCATGGTGAGCATTGTGCCAGGTGTTTTACCTGCCTGGGGTGAGGATGGATTCCTGCCCAAAGAGGAGAGCCAGGGAAACAGAGCTGAAGAAGGCAGGAGGGATGCTGGAAAGATGCGTTTTACCGTGTGGATCCTGCTGGCAGCCAGATACATCCCCTTGCCTGGATGCCCAGCATCTTTGCTTGGCTCTGCCCTGGCAGATCCAAACCCTCCATCTGTCTCCTGTGCTGGAGATGATATCAAGCCCACTTTGATACTCTGTCCCAGAGACCTGCTCTTATTTCCCAGCCCTGTGTGTGTGGCTCTGGGCATCTTTTCCTGGCTGTGTAACCCAGCTGGGAGGATTCTTCAGGTGCTGTTCACATCTGGCCTGGCATGAGCCCAGCCTGCCACAGCCCTGCCTGGACATGAGGCTGACCACCTCATACTTCGCCTGGTTTTTCAGCCCCTTTCCTTGCCCCATGTCCATCCACTCCTGGTAAGATGTGTTTCACCAGTCCTGAATACAACTTTTTCCCGAGTGCAAGTTGCATCCGGAGTAATTGCATCTTTATTGCAGCCATTGTATTATGCAAAATAATAAAACCCCATTAATTGGGCATAAAATGAGAGCAGCGGAGGCTGGAGGGAGGATGCACATGGGGGACAGTGCAGTATCCCACGTGGGATGCCATGTTCTGCTGCCTGCAGGAGGGGTCAAGCTTTCCACAAACCACCCCTGGGGCTCTCCTGGTGTCCCCCAGCCCTGCCCGCGTTCCTGCCTGGAGCTGAGCTGCACATGCGAGTGAGGGCACGTTCCCAGCTCGTGTGCCAGAGCCCATCTTCATGTGCCTGCAGCACTCTCGAAATAATTGTGCCCAAACATTTTGACTGAGCCCTTTGCTGTCCCCTCCCTGCTAGCATCCCAGCTCTGTGGTATCCCTGGAAAATGCTGGCTCTTGCTGCGGGACAGGCTCTCCTGGCTGCTCCGCCAGCTGCCGGTTGGTTCAAATTAACTTCGCAAGCAAAGCTCTGCCTCGTTTTCTTCTGACTCCAACAAGCTCCGGGCTGCTCAGCGCCTGTGTGGCCTGTCCCCCTCTGCGCCTTGGGGACAGAGTTAATGAAAATCATTCTGGGTTGAAAATCACAGCCTGGGAGAACGGGTTTCTCCTCTTCTCACCAGGAACCCGGCTGGAGAGCCCGGGTGGCTGAGCAGAGGAAACTGGTTTTGGGGACCAGGCGGGGATGTGGAGCAGGGCTGGGTGCTGGCATTTGGGAAGTGTGGTGGCTGGGAAAGGGAGATTCCCTGCAAAGCCGTGCAAGGTCTGAGCTTTGCTCTTATGCAAACCATGAGCGTGGGCTGGATACACCAGAGAGGCCGGGGTGCCGTAAAGACTTCAAATCCCCTGTGCACCAGAGCAGGCTGCAGCCCCTTCAGAATTTGCCTGGTGAACTCGCTGCCTACGACAAACCATGTAGAGGGAGGGGTCCCAATGCATCTCAGGTGCCTGCAAGGATTTTAGGAAGAGCCTGGTGCATTCTTGGGAAGCCTTGATCCATGTGTGCCCCACACTCAGCCCGTTGGTCCTGGAGCACATGGGTACCAGCCTGCTAATTCCCCATCCCTGCATCCCCACGGCCCATCCCTCGCTTGCCCCAGCGTGGCTGTGACAGCAGGTTCACTAAGGAGGGCTGGAAATCCAGAGAAATCCTCAGTCTGCAGGGGCATGGAGGATCCTTGGGAGGGCAGGAAGGCTCCAGGGGGTCTACCTGGGCTGCTCTGTTAGGAACATCCCTGCCTCTGCAGCACTGCAGGCACGAGTGGACATGGGACTGTGATTAATTCCATTGCACACTGCTTTGCACTCACTGTGAAATTAGCAGTCCTAAAAATGAGGGGCAGTTTCCCAGGGGAAGAGCTGAATCTCAGCCTGGTCTCCTCTCCATGGCTTGGTGGAAGCAGCACGGTGGCGCTGGCAGAGCTGAAAGGCTCCATGCTCCAGCTCAGCGAGGACCAACCAACCAGGCTGTGCCAGCTCTGGGGAATATGTTTGGCCTCTGGTCAGTCCCACGGGTGCACAGTGTCCCAGGTGGCCTCGGCCAGCTCTGCCACGGGACACGTCCCACTGCCCCTTGGGATCTGCAGCCCCCAGCACGGTCTCCCTGCGGCTTTAGGAGGAGAGGAGTGTCCGTGGGGAGCACAGCAATTCTCCTGGTTAATTCAGAGAGTGGAGATACCAAAAAGCTGGGGCTGATGTGCTCAGTGCCTTGGCAGTGCCCAGCGTGCCCGATGTGCTCAGCCTGCTGTGGGCATCTGGCTGCTGTTCCCAAGGGAGTGGGTGGAACCATGCTCGGGGCTGAGGAAGGAAAGCAGGAGTGCAGAAGGATGCTGTTCTCTCCAAAGCTGGCTCTGGAGCTGGCTGGAAGGATTTCTTTCTGAAATGCTGGCACAAGATACAGGGGAAATCACTCACAGAGGAGAGGCTGGCTTATTCTGAGGTTTCTCCTGTGTTTAGGTAGCTCAGGAGAGAGTGTTTGTGACAGCTGCACTCTGTGAGGAGCAGAGGGGGAGAATTAACCTCTCAGTGCGCCTCTCATGGTTAAGAAAACCACTGTCAAGCACAGCCCAAATCTGAGAGGAACAAATCGATTTCACTTCTGCATTTCCCTCTCCTTTCTATCAGCACCCACGGAAGCACCCACGAAGAACTTGTCAGTGATGAGCTTTGGGAACAATTCTTTCTGCACACTTTTTTCTTTCTTTCTTTCTTTCTTTCTTTCTTTCTTTCTTTCTGAAAGAGAGAAAGAAAGAAATCTTCTCTTTGAATTGCTGGGTCAGCGCTCTGGCTGCTGCTGGTGATTCCAGTGGATGCTTTTCCCCTCGTTAAACCCTGCCCTGTGCGGAAATGCGTGAGCTGGGGAACTTTGACACCCTGGTCCCTGCCAGGGCCCTGCCACCACGTCTGCCGTGATTGATGACTGTGCACAAGGGGCTGCAGATGCTGTGGCTGCACAGAACAACAGGGAGCTGGTTTCTGCGGTCAGGAGAGATGCTATCTGCCTGGGATTTGCCTCAGGAAAAGCCCCCCCAAGGCCTTCCCTTCAAGTTGCAAAACCAGTTGAGGCCACCCCAGATTTGGCTGTTTCTTTGCAGAAGCACTAAATGGAAGGGAAGATTTCAGCAAGCCCCTTCAGATGTGCTGCTCAGTAGGAAACTGGGCAGGAAAGCCAAAATTCACGATGGCTGCTGCCTGCAGGGACACAGGCTTTGGTCAGACCTCTACTGGCTCAATAACGTTGGAACCAATGGAGCCATGGAAAAAACTGCGCTGCAGGGATGTGGTCTCTGGATTCTCAACAAGGGGAGCTCTGGATGAGTGAAGATGTGACACTGGATCTTTAAAACCTTCGGGGGGTGTGTCCCTGTCCCCAGACCCTGGGGCAGTGGTCACTCCTGGGATGGCCTGGACGGGCTTTGCCACTTGCCCTCGCGAGGGAGAGCCGAGCCTCCTGACCTCCAAGGGGCGGGACCCGTCAGCCCCATGGAGATTCTCCACTTTCATCTCTTTCCTCCTTCGTGGCGTGTGGCTAAGATACAGATTTCCAGGGGCCTCTTTTTTGTGTGCAGATTGTTTGGGTGGGAGCTTGCCCAAAGGATGGAGCCCACCTAAACACACAAATAGCCGTAAAACCTCTTGCTGCTTCAGAGTGCAAAGCAGCCCTGCTCAAATGTGTTGTGAAACCAGGCAGATCAAGTCTCCCCTGCTGCAAACAGCTGCTGTCAGCTGCAAAATACCTCCTTTTCCAATTTGCAGTACCTGGACAAAGCAATCTGCCAGGATTTGGTGAGACACCATGCCCATCCATCAGCTGCTGTCACCCCACCCTGAGTCTTGCTTGATCCCAGAGAATCAATCCTGCCTAATGTATAAATACTCGACCTGGAGTCTCAGCTGTGGAGGAGAACACAGAGCTGTCAGATAAACTGCAATTAGTGCATTTATCTACTTTATTTTCCTGTCGTTTCCCAAACACCATTTGCCTGCCTGCTTTTAATACACGTTATTAAACCTGCAGTAAATGTTGATTAAAGAAGCCTTAATCCCAAGTGTTTGTTTTCTAACACTGCTGTGAGATGCACTCTTCAACCGCCTTTGGTAAATTTTATTTTTTAGGAGTTTTTCCCACTTTCCAAGCGCCGTTATGCCAGGGAAATAGGTTTTTAACAGCAGATTAGTGAGTTGTCCTTCTGATTTGCTTTGATGTGCTTGGCTCCACTGGAGAGGGTGATGGGTCACAGCTTTGCAGGCAGCTCTGCTGCCTCGGAGAAGCATTTCCCCCCCTTCACCAAACGCTCCACAACCACTTTGAACAAAACACTGCAGAAGAGATAGATATATTCTTATTAGTCTTGCAAGAGAAACTACAGCAATCAATCCCAGCGCTAGACTAACTCCTTCCCTTTGCAATTTGGATGTTTAGAAGTAATTTGGGGAATAATCTCTGCAAATGGCAGCATGGAAGTAACTGCCTGCAATAAAACATTGCGGGGGTGACTGTTATCCTAATGATATTTCCAACAAACATTACTGAAATATGTTTTCCTCTCTAAAAATGGCAACAGAATTTAAATGTTCTCAGTGCTAACATGGAAATGGAGTAAAAACTAGCCGGGTTGGTTCTGTGATGATGATGATTTCTTTATTATTGCCATGGTGGGTGGGTTCTCCCCTTCCTACTGCCCTGTTTATCCAGGTGTACAGCATTATTCCCTGTTCACTGTTCCCTGCTTCACGACCTGCTCGTGTGTTATTTCATGTGACAAAGCCCCTTTCCTTTAAACCAATATAAATAATTGCTATATTCATTCACAGAGCAAGCAGGAATGTTGCACGTGGCAGTAGCATTACAGGAAAAAGCTGCTGGCCTGATCCCAATGGCCTGTTCTCCTTTTTTGTTTCCAGATGGGTTCATCTCTTATTCTTTGTGAATAATTTATCCAGGTATGCCTGGAGAAATACTCTAAAGAAATTACTACTCTCTTAAAACATCTATACCAGTGCTCCCTGTTGGGAAGGTTCTCCAGTGACGCCTAAAGAACCTTCATCTATCCTTCCAGCAAAGTGGTTTCCTCCGTGTGTGTGAGCAAGCCAGGGGTGCTGGGCTGCGCTGGGATTTTGGGAGAGGAGCTGGGGAGGGTCAGAAGCTGGAGGTGGGCAGTGATGCACAAGGTGTGTGGACCATCCAGCCATCATCTAACTGTGAGGTTGGAGGGTGGCTGAGATGTTCAGGGATACAGTTTGGAGTGGGGCAAATCCTCCGGGACCCGTGACAGAATCACAGAATTTTTAAAGCTGGTAAAGCTCTCCAAGACTGTTCAGTACAACCATCACTGACAAGGCCAGCACTAAACCACATCCCCAAGTGCCACATCTACACATCTTTTAAATCCCTCCAGGGACGGTGACTTCACCACAGCCCTGGGCAGCCCATTCCAGTCCTGGACAACCCTTTCAGTGAAAAAATTTTCCCTGCTATCCAATCTAAACCTTCCCTTGACTCAGTCAGTCTGCAGGCTGCAGTTGGGTTGGGTTTATAGAGCAGGATAGCTGAGGGTGGGGGCTTCAGGGGGACCTGCCCACGCCTTCCTTGGGTGTGTGGGTGCATGTTGGGTGCCTCTGGTTGCAGATGGAGCCCATGGTGGCCAAATCTCTCCAGCCAATTGCTTCCTGTATTTCAGCATTTCCAAACCAGAGTGGGATGGATGGAGAAGCAGTGCCAGTGCTTGCTCCTGTCTCCATCTGGCCAAACCTGCTGAGAGGGCTCGGAGGCCGGAAGGAAAAGCTCATCAGGATCATCATCAAGGCATCTGAAATCCCAGGACATCATGAGCTACAGGAAACACAAGAGGGAAAAATTTGGGGGAGGCTTCAGACATTTGCTGTGCCTGGTGCTCCTGCTCGGAGTGCAGCCAAGCGCCATCCTCCCCCGGAGTCACGGCAAAGCCCTGCACGGCCAATTAAATGCTGTGCGAGATGAAGGCCGGGCTGTTGTTCAGCCCTCGCTGTCCCTGTGGAAGGGGGGGCTGCTGACCTTAGCAGGACTCTGCCCTCCCTGAGTCGGGGAGCCGGCTCTTGGCCGCTCCCAGCCGCTGCCGCTGTTCGGGATGCGCCTTTCATGCCCTGCCCCTGTCGGACGCAAAGCTATTGAGGCAGGTGATGAAATGCGATGCCTCTCTATTGATCCTCCGCTGCTTCCCAGAGGCAGGGCTGACGTTATCCTCTTTGGATATTCATAGAGCCGCTGCTGAGAGCCGGCTCGGAAATCCTTCTGGACAAAGGTGTCCGCAGCCGTCTGCCGCCTTCTGCAGCGCTTTCGGCTGCCAGGCTCCTGCGCGGAGCTCCTGGGCACAGGGGGACGAGGGCTTGTGATCATCAGCCCGTGAACAACCATGGTGTGACCCCATGCCGGCTGTGAAGGTCCGTGGCCAGGAGGAGAAGGAGGAGGAGGAGGAGGAGGAGGCGGACACGTCCTGGTGCATCCGCCCGTTCCTGCAGCTCGGGCTCCCTCAGGCTCTGCACTTCTGGGATGCTGATGTCCTCTCTCCTCTGGATGTTGGGCAGGCTGGGCTGTACCTCCGGGGATCATTTCTTCCTTCCCACTGGTTGTGATTACCGTTTTTCCAGCTGTTCATATTGTTTTGTTTTTTTCTCTCCTATTTGCCTAACTTTCAATGGAAGCGTCCCCCCATGAACTGATGCTGAGGGACCCCGAGTGACACCACCCTCTTATTTGGATGCGGAAGCCAAGAACAGAAGGGAAGGCCTAAGAGCAGGCAGGCTGTTCTCCAAATGCATCAGAAAAAAAAACAAACAAAAAAATTTGGTTTTAAAGCATTTTTACTAGGTGTTTGGCCTGCAGCCAACAGCCTAATGCATCACTGAGTTTAGCTCCATCCATTCTGCGGTGCAGTTGCCCAAGAAATCAATGCCCTGACATGCTTTCCTTTGCTCGAAAATACACTTTTGCTTGAGTGGGTGTGAAAACCGGGCCCTTGCCAAAACCTTGTGAGTGCTGGGGAAGGCTGTCCCGCTGAGCCCGGCTTCCAGAGGAGCCGCAGGACAAAGGCTTCGCTCTCCGACTTCTGTTCTACCCGCAGGGGCCGCGGGGCTTTGAATACTGACCAGAGAGCAATTTAACAAGGGAAATGTCTTCCAGTTCCTGGCTGAAAATAACTTTTTTCTAGTGCACGGCCAGGTGATTTGTAGTCTAGGCTGATTTTCTGGCTTCCTTTATTCATAAAGCATACAAAACCCCCCACTGCATCACCTGGGCCGTGCTCTGATTTCTGCACAGACACAGCTTCATTGGGTGCGTCCGGTCAGGGCTGCTGCGGGCAGAGGCTGAGGTGATGGTGATGGGCTCCTCCCCAACAAGGGTGATTTTTTTGGAAGCTTTTCTGCAGGGTAAAGTGCCTCTGAATGATTGCCCATGGATTTGGAGAAAGGGTGATTTCCTGCAGGGAGAATCCCCATGGATTTGGGTCCGGGGGTCGCTCTGCTGTTGTCAGCCCTCTGCCATCCCAGGCCTTGGCTCGCAGGATCTCTGCTTCACTGCTGGCATCGTCCATCTCCCTGCCTCCCTCCTGCGAGGTCTCTGACTCAGAGCCTGTCTCCTCTGACAAGTTTATTGGTTTTCCAGAGCCTTTCCAGTGCTACTGAGGCAATGCCTTTCATTTTGAGGGCAAAGCAAGGAATAGTCAATGCCTTCAGGAGCGGGTGAGCTGTGTGGCTGGGCTGGCTTGTGCAAGACCACTGCCCCTTTGTGTCCCACATCCCTGCTCCTGATGCAGCACGGACAAGCACAGGAATGCCCTGATGTCATTCCTGGAGGGTATTGGAGGGGCTTGCTTGTGTTTCCAGCTCTGCTGGGAAGAGGCTGGGTGGTTTTGTTCACATCAGAGCCCTTTTCAGCCTGCTGGGGTCTGCCTGGAGCAGGGGCATGAGCAGGGTGTGCAGGGTCCAGGGTGAGTGGGATAGGAAAGCCCCAGGAAAGTCTTACAGGTGTCTTTGGCACAGGGTGCTGTCAGCCCATCAGAGGGACACACAGGCTCCTGGACGCTCATTTTCTGGATGGATTGACAGCTCCCAGCTCCAAAGCCCCCAGGAGGAGGAGAGGTGAGCTCCCTGGTGCCCTTCCACCTCCACTGTGCTCAGTGGCACAACTTCCTGTGGCTTGGGAAAAGCACACACTCCACCTTGAGATTCACTCTGCCACCTCTAAGAGGTCCTTGATGTCCTAGCTCCTGCCCAGCTGCCAGCTTGTTTTCCTCCTGCGGGTCTGGCCAGCTCCTGGGCAGAGCTGTTTGCTCTCCCCAGTCCTGGCACCCAGACCCTCTGATGGCAGCACACCCTGGGGACCCTCCTCTCACCTTGGAGGATGCCAAGGTTGTTAATCCACTTTATGGATTAAAAAACTGAGAACATTTGGAGCACGAGGAGCCGTGTCCCAAACCCCTGCTGCCCCAGCACCCAGCATCGTGACAAGGCATTGTCAATTTGCAGCATCAGGCCAAAAATGGGGCTTTTTCAGTGGAAAAGAATGTGCAGCTGGGAAAGGGCGAAAAAAGGGTGTTTACTCCTTTACCACATTATAGGATTGTGATGGGGAAGAGTGAAGTGATGTGATGAGCAGAGTGCTCGTGGGTGAGTCCTGCATTTCTGGAAGGGGAGGCTGATGACAGGACCCACATCTTTGGGACCAAGGATCATCTGTGTCAGCAGTGGGATGGAGTAGACTGCGGGGCTCTGGGGAGGAGCGAACCAAATAAAACCCCAGAAGAAAGGAAACCCAGCAGCAAAACCCCCAGAACGATCCCTTTCTTCTGTGCCCAGAGCCCCTGAACCAAACCTTTAATCGTTCTGGGAGGGATGTGCCTGCATGGTGGCAGGAGGGCAGTGGCTTCCGAGCTCGAGATCGGGGTTTGCACAGTGATTGAGGTCTCAGCTGGGACAGAAACCCACTCAGCAGAGTGCAGGGGAAAGAGCAGGGAGAGGCACTTAGGAGCCACTGTGTGACACCTGTGAGCTCCGTGTGAGCTCCGTGTGAGCTCTGTGTGAGCTCCGTGTGAGCTCCGTGTCCTGCTGGATGGCCGTGTGCGGAGACAGCAGCTCTCAATTTGAGCTGAGTATTTTCCAAGTATCCAAAGGTTCTGGGGAGTCGATTTTCATTACCTGCTCACTGCAGGTCGCTCCTCTCCAGGGGCCGGGAAGAAATTTAACTTCAGCAAAGGAGTCACTCAGATGTGCTCTGAGTAATTTCCACTCCTGGAGCCCCACAGGGTTTTTGGAGGATGATTATCCCTTTCAGGCGAAGAAGTTGCTCCCCGTGCAATAGAACTGGTGTTAGGCTGGGCTCAGCCCCTTGCCTGGAGCAGTGAAGTCCAAGGGAGTTGCTTTTGGAGCCAGCACACTATGCCCAAAGGATCCCAGCTCCTTTCTCCTGCAGGGTGGCAGGGACAGAGGCCGAGGGAGAGATGACCCCAAACCTCTGCCCTGAAGTTACAACAACTGAATGAGAGTGGTGCTTGCCCTGTGTGAGACATATTAGGAAAGCAACCGGGGTGCAGCATTCAGGGGAACAGTTTGGGGAGCAGCTTTGAAGCTTAACACAGACATTCCCCATCCAGCAGAGCTACTGCAGGTTTCCTGAACTGTGCTCTACGTGCAGAGTCAAGCAGTTTCTGCTCAGCCCTCGGCTCACAGGCAGCCAGATGTGAGTGCAGAACCTGGGTCAGCTCTGCTTCCCTCTGATCGGTCCAGGTGGCCGTGACCTGGAGAAGCTGAAGCTCTTGTCCTCCCCTGAGACACGCTGGAACTGCAGATGGAGTATCCTAAATGCCTTTGCAGAAGCTGAGCTAGTACAAAACAGAGTTTTTACTTTACCCTTGACATGCCTCCCGTTGCCCTTGTCCCTCTGGTCCCATCCTGTCCCAGCGCTGGTCCTGCTCCATCGCTCCCTCTCTCCTGCCCTGCAGGGGAAGCTGTGACCCGCTCCTGGTGCGAAGGAGATAACGCTGGAAGAAATGCTCTGCCAGAGCAGTGAATTCAGCTCATTACAGAGTGTTCCCACAAATGTCTGCTGCCCTCTTATCAGCCCATCAGCTTAACCAGATCACCCTTCAGCTCCCACCAGACACCTCTGCGCCTCCACAGTCCGAGCCTTGGGAGCTGCAGCCTGACTCACACTGTGTGGGAGAAAGTAATTGTTCCATCCACAGCAAATTGGACCCGTAATAACCTCTCTCTCTCCATAACAGCAATGATGCTCCTTCAAAAATATATTTTAATTGATTTTGGATAATGAATTCGGCTTAGCGGGGAGCGGGCAGTGGAGGGACGAGGAATGAGTGCACGGGGAAGAGCAAGTGGAAAGGAGAAGTGGCTGTTGTGTCCCAGGGAGAAGGTGCAGGAGGCTCGGTGCTGCAGGCACGGGCAGGGTGTGAGCAGCCAGTCTCTGGGACACGAGCAGAGGGTGAGCAACACCACTGGACTCATCCCCAGTCTCGCCCGGGGCTGTTTCCCGGCGCTGTGCAAGGGCTGTGTCCACACAGAGCCTTGGTAAGCATCGCATGTGCATGAAGGGGCTTTCCTTCCTCCTCCTCCCCCCTCTGCCAGCCACTTCAGAGGCTTCCCCAGGGTTCTCTGCCCACACCCTGGGGTGCTGAGGAGCTGTTTCACATCTTTGAGAAAGAGCAGTTGCCCCTTCCTCAGAAGTTCTGCTGTGAGCCAGCAAAGAGCATGTGATGGAAGGTGAGCTGGGTCCAAAACTCCAGTGCCTCCTCAGTGAGGCTTTGTTCATCCTCCCAGCTCACAGCAGAGATGTTCAGGGGGTTAATGTGAGATTGCTGTGTACCACTGCAGCGGTTTCATCTCTGCTTGGAGATGCCTCTGTTCCTGTCTCTTGCTGGGAAGAAAATGCAACAATGCTCTCTAGAGGCAGAAGAAGTCAAGGAGAGCTTTGCTTTCCCTGGCTCTGTCTTTCATCATGACCTCACTGCTCTTCCCAGCTGTTTATTTCCCACAGAAACAGCTGTTTCTGGGCATTTTGGCCTCCTGAGATGCAGTTTGGGTAGTTTGCTTCCCCCTCTCTCCGCACAGGACAGTCTGATGCAATTATTGTGGCTGATCAGAGGAGGGCTGGGAGGAGTGGGGAGTGTTTTGGGTCAGGATTTGGAGCATTTTGGGTCAGGATGGAGCTCTGGGAAGAGTTTGCTGTGCAGGGTGATGGAGGAAGGGGAAAGGGCTGGGGGAAACGTGTTGCAGCCTGGTCCAGCATCGCTCTGGGGCAGGGGAAGTGGGGCTCATGGTGGGATGTTGAAAGGGGAAGATCTTCTAAGGACTAATCAACCCCAGCTCTCAGGTGCAGCTGTGCGGCTGCAGTAGCCCAATCAGGCACCAGCTGCCCCTTAATAAAGGCCAGATGGGACACAAAAGGTGGTTTGGGAGGGTGTGGGTCTCTTCTGGGCAGAGCAGGTAGCAGCTTTGACACTGGCTCTTCTAGGACTTATTTTAGTGTGGAGAAGGGACTGGAGCCCTGATCACCCAAGGAGTTTTTTGGGTGAGTCTGGGCCTAAGCCCAGGAGATGCTGGAGGACCTCCTGGGATGCTTTGATGGAGGCTTTAGTGGGCAGCTTGGGAGGAGCTGGTCCAGGTGCAGCTCCTGAGGCTGGGGCCAGTGGCTGGGCTGTGCTGAACTGCAGCGATTCCTACGGGAGCCTGAGTCTGCAAGAACTGGCAAAAATGGGAGCACCAGCACCTGAACCAGCAGTTACAAATCCTGTTTGTAACAGCAGTTACAAATCCTGCTTTCTGGAGAGCCCAGCTGAGAGCTGCACCCAGCTGCACTGGCTGTTGTATGTATGAAATGTTTGGGTCCTCTGCTTGCAATCCTTTAAAGGGGATGGGGTTAAAGGGTGACATTCTGCTCTTTGCAGGGGTGTCAGAGGTAGTAGGGCCAAGATGGGAATCCAGGTGAGATTTTTTTCTTCATATGTGCAGTTGGCCAAGTAGAACTCAGCCTGTGTGTGGAGCGGTGCTCAGCGGGGTCCCTTTGCTTGTGCTGCACCACAGAATCCTGGAATGGTTTGGGTTGGACAGGACTTTAAAACTCATCTTGTTCCACCCCCCTGCCATGGGCAGCAACACCTCCCACCAGATCAGGTTGCTCCAAGCTCTGTCCAGCCTGGCCTTGGACGCTGCCAGGGATGGGGCAGCCACAGCTCCTCCTTGTGCCAGGGCCTCACCACCCTCACAGGGAAGAATTTCTCCCTAATATCCAATTTAATCCTGCCCCTTGTCAGGTTTGATGCCATTCCCCCTTGTCAAATGGGCTCACTGTGCTCTCAGAAAGTGGGGATTGTCCCTTACCTTATACCCGGAGCTGGGTGGGATGCAAAGCCCAGACCACCCCTGGCCATCAAAAGAAAACAGAATAATTAATTTTACAATCCTGGCCAGTTTCCAGTCCACTCAATTACATTCTGCTGATCCTCCCTGCAATCCCATATGTTGTTGTTTATTTTATTAGCTCATATTGCAAATCTTTCAGTAAGAGCTGCCCTATGAATAGCCTCGCCTGCTGAATTAATCGTGCTGCTGAAAGTTTCAGGTTAATGTATAAAATGTGCTTGCAGGCCCTGGATAAAGGAAACAAAGGAAATTATATTACTGAGCTGGACTGGGCAAATCTCTCATCCCCAGGTGACTGGGAGGATACATAAAGAATTAACTGGACAAATCACCACCCTCACAGGGAAGAATTTCTTCCCAATATTCCCAGTTTCCAATTTCTTCCTTACTATGCCCTCTGTCAGCGTGAAGCCATTCCCCCTTGTTACTCCAAGCCCTTGCTCAAAGTCCCTCTCCAGTTCTTTTGGAACCCCTTTAGGCACTGGAAGGTGCTCCAAGGTCTGGCAGTTCTGAATAATGCTGGCTTGGGCTTCATCAGCTAAAATAGCTGAACCTGCCCTCCCAGGCAGCTGGCCTGGGGGTACTTGTGTGCTTCTTTATATTCCTGGTAATTTTTCTGTTGGAAAGCAAGTTCCATATTGCATGTCTGCCTTTATTCAGGTTGGCTGGATGCATTTGGCCACATCTTTTAGCTTTTATTTTGTGCAGTCTGCAAGCCAAGGTGGGTTGTGTGGGGCTGTGCGCTTCCTCTGCTGTGCTCTGATCTACCAAGAGCGATAAATCAGCGCCGGGGGTCACACGTGCAGGCTGCAGATATACATGGAAGGGCAGTTTGTGTTAAATTGCACCAGATTAGAGCATTTCTGTTTGGGAACCCTTGCTCTGGTTTAATTTCATGGAGTTCTGTGCTCTGAGCAACTCGGTTGCTATGGGGAGCTCACTGCCTCTGGAGCTGGAGGGGATCACTTTGGTTATTTACTCCGGCCTCCAATGAGGTGTAAAGTATTCCCCATAATTCTGCAAGCCCCCAGTTCTGCCTGAGCTCCTGCATACCCTGCACCTTAACTTCAACACTGAGTGATGCATGACAGCAAACCCCTGAAAGACCTTGTTAGGTTTGGAAATCAGCTTTGCAATTAAAACCTGTCTTATTTCTAGCTCCTACTTTATTTCACTTCAGTTTCCAGTGCCGGGGGCTTGTTATGGCTTTCCCTGCTGCATTAAAAGGTGTTTTTTATTGGGCAGCACCAGGCGGGGCTGTCCCAGAGAGACTGAAGGGAGATGGCTGAGTGGTCTGGGCAAGTAACTGGGGTTCACAGCTGCTTTGGGGAGGGGACAGGTAGGAATGGATGATAAGGGAGCGTGTGAAATAACAGAGGCCTGAGGCAGGAGTTTATTTCTTATTTCACAGACCTCAGTTCATCAAGTTGTTGATACTGGACTTTGCAGACGTCCTGGATTTGTGCAAAGGCTCAGCCAGCTCTTGCTCTCTTAAGACTCCTTTGCTTTTCTATCTGCATTTTTCCCACCTCTTTAGTGTTGTTACACGGATGGATAAGCAGTGCCCTGATTTATCCCTGGTCTTTGGTTACTGTGGGGAACCGAGGCTGCTGCTGTCTGTCACAGCCCAGCGTGGTCCTTTGCCACCCCTCATTTGCTTCCCAGGGCAGAGGAGCATGGCTGGGATGCCGGGGAGCCTCAAGGATGGGGGATTGCTGAGATCAGAGACGGTGCTCTGCTTTCTCCTACCAGCTGATTAAAAGGTAGCCACGAGGAGCACAGATTCACCTCCAGGGAGGTGCCTGAGGTGTGGGGAGGGCACAATGCTAAAATTGTGGGGAAATCTGAACCCATGTGGGAGCCTCGTTAAATGTTTTCACTCCCTGCTCGCCCCAGGGACAGGGACTCCTGCTTGCAGGACACAAGCTCTGGCCTCAGCAGCTCTGCAGAGCCCTCCTGCCACTCTGGGGTGCCCTGTGTTTGCTGCCAACTCATACTTTGGTGTGAAGTCTTATTTAACCCAAACTCTCGTGGACGTGTGCAGGAATTTGTGGTGCTGTTGAGGGGAGTTTGCAGTTGGGTGGTGAGAAGATTGTGTAGCCAGAGGGACGCTGGTGTTTTCCATCAGGCAGTGAGTGCCATCCGTTACTCGCTGCTCTAACTCGATTTGAGGCACTGTGCTGTCAACTCTTTAAATCTGATTAGCACAAGTGTTTCTTCTTCTCCTCAGTGATTTGCTGTGGTCTTAATGTGATGCCCACTAATGACAGGGGAAGAAGCAAAACCAACTTATTTTCCCATCAAATAAATGGCAACTTGCATTGCTCTTTAAAAACAGTGAATGGAAGAGGAAACCTCCATTGTGGAGGCTGCTTGATGGAGTCAATTAATTCTGACTGCTAGGAGCAGGATAAATTGGGAAAAGGGAGTTGGACACGCACTCACACTGCCCTGAGAGGAGGTGATGATCTGCTCTGGCTGCTCTTAGTCCTGGCCGGGGAAACTCGGCACTCAGAGGATGTGTGGTTCGGGACAAGCCAACTCTGGGAGTCACCACTGACCCATTAACCTCCCAGATTTCTTGTTGGCACCATCCACCTTTGCAGCCCAACTTGCAGGGGGAAGATGCATCCTTGGGGATGTTTTGTGTTATTCCCCAGGTACGGTGCTGCTTCCTCTCCCTGTCTGTCATGGCAGAGCCAAGACCATGGGGCTCAGGACCTCTCACTGCCGAGCAAGGCTTTATCTGGAGACCCTCAAAAGTTCCTATAGCCCCTGGGGTGGTTTCAGAGTGTGTCTGTGCAGCAAAAGGTGAAGCCAGCCCTGACCCTCCCCTCCCGCTGCAGAGTGCGTCATCAGCTCTGTCTCTGCAAACAGGGGGGGAAACGCAAGTCAGATCTCTCTGCCAAAGGCACTGCTCCTGCTTTGCATGCAGAGTGCAGGTGCCCAGACAAGGGGAAATGTGGCAGAGGCTTCGAGGTGATGCAAAAAAAACCCACTTGGCTTTTTTTTTTCTTCTTCAAGTGCCTGTCCTTTTGGTCCAGGAAAAGTAGGCTGAAACAGGTTTTTTTTTCTTTCTTGATCTTATTTTTCATTCTTGCTGTGTGTTTTTTGCTCCAGAATTTACTACACAGAGCCCTTTATGCTGTTTCCACAGGCTGATTTGATATCTGGGGTCTGTGACAGTTCTTCCCTGGCCTATAGGTTTTGCTGGGTTTTTTTCTCCATACTGCAACTTGCTATTAAATTTCCCTGTGCGCCCTTGAGTGCTTTTGTGGAAGGATCCCACTGATGTGTTTGCTATGATAATCATAACCCTGTGCTAATTACTTCCATCACAGATAACTGTGCTTGGCTCTGAAGCATTTCTCCTTCTCTTTACTCCTTTCTGCCTTCCCCTGTTCCTCCTCCCTCCTGGGCAGCATCCCTGTTCTGTGTTCTGATCATGAATGCCACTGAAGAATCGCTCCTTGCTAGAATACCCCAAGTAAATAGTTTGTAAAGCAGCACCATGTGTTACACATCCCACAGTGATCCCTGCTCAAAATCTGCAATGGTCCCTTGTTGAGGTTTGGGCTGAGGAACCTCTGCAGACTCTGGGATGGCATTTTCCATCCATCCGTAATTGATGTCCCACCAAAGGAGGTGATTTAATTCTGCTGAAGTCATATTTGTTTTCTACAAATCCCCCAAAGTTCATGAGGCCAATTAATCCAAGGAGATGAGGCTTTAATGGCACTGATGTATCATCCTGTGTTGAGCTCATCCCCACGCGAGGCAGGGTGATGCATGGGATGATGATGATGAAGGCTTTGCTGTGACCCTTGGAGCCCCGCTCTCAGGCAAGGTGAGATGCTTTGCTCCATATGGATGCAGAGCAAGGCCAGGACTGTCCCCATTTGAGGGAATTTGCAGTCCTGAAGTATGACTATGACACAATCCAGGACAGATTTGCTGTAGAACCTGACTCAAAAATCATCCCATTATAAGTAAATGTAAAAGGCTTCTGAAGAGCAAAGCCTGCACAAGTGGAGTAACATCATGTTACATGCTCCTCTGCTCCCATCTGCTCCAGAGCATTTTTCCCTCTGTATTTTCCAGCTTGGATGATGCCAACTGGCTGGGGATCCAGGACTGCTGTCAGCTGGGTGCTGCTGTAGTTTTCTTCACGGAAGAGGCTGAAGATTAGAGACGTGTAACCTTTACACCCAAACCCTCCCTGGGGGTCCTTCCTACTCAAATCCTCCTGTTTGCCCTGTTTCTATAAGCTGGTTTCTGTGAGCTGCAACTTAATCAGGATGTTAATTTTAACCTTTTCTTGAAGGATTATGTTCCACCCTGCTTAGCTCCCAGAAATGCTGACACCCCATGGGCATTCCCTGGAACCGAATGTTTTTCTCCCTTCAAACTTTCCTGTGTCTTTGCAGTTCTGCCTTGTTACTTCTGTCTAACGGCACCAACACAAATCCTGGGGCTTACTGAATAACTTTGCTATGTGCTGGAATTAATAATTAATAATAGGCATCTGTCAGCTGAAAACTGCATTATTCAAAGAGGGATGATGTGGGTGGGCAGCTGCTCTCGCTGGTGGAACATCTCTCCCGTAGCATCATGTCACAGCATTAGGGGAAGGCTGGGTGATGTGCTGGGTATCAGTGGGTGTGTGGGAAGGGTGCAGGTAGTGATTCAGCCCTGTGAAAACATGCCTTGCCTGCTGCCAGTACCCGTTTCTGGGGAGAAGGGTAGGAGGGATGTATGTGAATCTCCCAGGGCTTTGTCAGGATACTGGGAAGTCAATGGGACAGAAGGGAAGAGCTGCCAAGGCGGAGCCTGCTCTGCTTTCCAGGCTCTGCTGCTGTGACTCAGGGGGTTAGATCACAGGCTTGCCTAAGTGACAGCTTTTGCAGCTTTTGTTCTCCTAACTTAGGTGGCTTGTTTCTTTCCCAGAGGGCTTTTCTGGGATTTTGCCTCCTGCTGTTTCCCTGGGGGGTTTTTCAGTGGCTCCTCCACGGTGTCCTGCAATGCTGGAGCAGCCTGGGGTGACCCACCGTGAGGGAAGAGCACGAGGATTTCCCAGTGTTCGGTGTGGTGAGGCCAGGACCCCCTGAAAAGAGGATGCTCCAGTGTTTGCTTCAAGAAATACCTGGGAAAGAGCTGCTGATGGATGGCAGTCTCTTGGAATTATTTTTCCCTCTCAAGGGCTTTTTATAAAGTAAGAGCAGGATAAGCATCATCTCCTGGTGCCGAGGGTGGCTTCACTTTAGCAAGGAGCACTGCCACTGCCGTGGGGTGATATTTCAGCATGGCAACAGCATGGTTCAAAATAGTAATGAGGATACAACCGTTGTTTGCACAGATGAATGTAGAAAGTGATGTGAAATGGCAAGAAACCCGTTTGTCTGGAAACACAGGTTTCTTAGCACCCACTTAAGCCCTCTGACACATGACATTTCTTCCTCTGAGCTTCAAAGGAAGTGAAGGCTGTGAAAAGCAGGTTGTCTACCACGGGAAGAAGAAATGTGTCTCTAGATTAGAGCTGTCAGTCCACATTTGCTTTTTGCTGTGGAAAGGATGGGTTTGCCCAGGGGGCTGTTGGAACTTCCCTCTTTGTCCCCGCCTGTCCTCGCTGGGCAAGAGGATGCTGAGGATGGGCATGGATGGGAGGCCTAAATTTTACCACTTTCCTCACCGCCATTGCAGTTAGTAAACACCATCTGCCTGCCAGTTTTACTGGTGGAAACTGTTCAGGAAAAATGCATGGAAAAAAAAAAGGCAGTTGCACAGAAGTGATGCTTTCAAATGGGTGCTTTCTACTTTTTTTTGTCAGCTGTTGCTGTCTTGTGAAGTACCAGTTACTAATTAGCCCTCGTATCTCATTAAAATCATAGTGGGTTTTTTTACCTAGTGAAATTTTGTAAATAGCCTTTATTCTGGTCTTTAATGCTCAGTGATTGAAGTATTTATTGGATGCCTCTCATGCAGCTCTGTGCCTGCGTTCATTTTCTTCTTAAGACATTTACTAAACCACTGCTTAGAATTACTCCAGCCCATCTGGCATATTAAGTGTTTGTGCAGAGTGTACCCGACTTTCCCATCCACTTCCTCAATTAATATTAAATATTCAGGGGAATTGAATTTTTTCCCCCCCCTCTTTGCAATCTGATCTTCATGGCTGTAATGGCATATTTGGGTGGACATGTGGCTCTAGCAGTGGAGTGTGAGCTCAGAGGTCAGGAGAAGGGTGTTGGAGGTGAGGTCAAGGTGCCCTGTTCTGCACAGTGACAGAGACTGCAGCAGGCAGATGGCTCTGGTAATGGGTATCCTCAAAGCCGAGGATATCAAAGTCAAAAGATATTATTCCACCTGATTCTGGCATAGCAGGGAAGGGGCTCCTGGAGGCAGGGATTTAATTCCACCCCGCCAGCCCGTGTCGGCTCTGAAAGCCGCCCCACATCCCCAGGGAGCAGCGGGGATGGGAAGCACTGGAAATGAGCTGCCCTGGCGGAGCTCTGCGGGGAAGCGCTCGCAGGAAACCTGGCTGCACCAGGCACGACAGCGACACCGTTTTACTGCCGTAGCCGGCCTCGCAAACAAAAAGGAGAGCAGAACACGTCACTTGCCTGGTGATTATCCAAAGCTGGCTAAACCCCGTGCCAGCAACAAAATCAGGGCTAAGAAAGGATTTAAGTGGCAGTAAAATACTCACGGTGGGGTCGAGGGCGGAAGGCATTCATTAGCTCTGAAGAGGATCGCCTGCGGTAAAGAGGGGTCTGGCTTTATAGCTCTTCCCATTAGATGGGAAAAGATGCTGCTTGGACAATCCCAGCCTTAAACCTGTCCACCCAGAGACAGAAATAAGAGATACTGAAGAGGAGGGTTTACAGAATTCTTACTCCGATGTTGTACAGTCTTTATAGCAGCATTGTGGCTGGCTTGGAATGTTGATAAGAAAATCCTTCTGTATCTGTTTTCCATTATCTATTTTCTTTTCTTTCTAGCCTTTCCACAGGAAGAGAAGAAGCGAGAATTTATGGAAGGCGAGAGCACATGGAATGTTTCCCCTTGGAGGTGGCTGTGATCCTGCGGGTGTGCTGCTGTGCAAGATACCGGGACCTGGTGAAGAAGTGGCTCTTTGCCGAGCCAGCAGCCACCAGGGTGACCCCTGGAGTCCCTCACCAGGCACTGGGAGCCCTCGACTCCTGCTGTTCATCTCCGTGGCAGGTGCTTTCCTTACCCCCTAACAAAGTGGACTCTGCTACTTCTGGAGGTCATTGGGAGCTTGGCTTTGTCTCTCAGCCAGCTGGACTGAGGGAATCTGCGGGGAGATGGGGCATTACAGACTCGTGTGTAGGTGCAGGCACACACTTATCAGCATAAACTCAGTGTCTGTAATTTATGTTGATCCAAACAAGGCTGCAGAGATGCAGATCAGCTGTCTCATGCCTCATTAGCATGCTCCAAACCTGCCTGTGCTGCTCTCAGCAGCAGCACTGCCCCTGGGTCCCGCGGGGGATGTGTGATGCTGTGATCCCGGGGGGGAGATGAGGCTCCAGGGCTTGTTTTGGGGTGAAGCTTAGATTCTGGCCAAGATTTTACTTTGCAGTGGAGCTGTGGTGGGCGTAAAGTCGGCAATGGTGTAATTGCTGTGTGTTTGTGAAATTCCTGCCCCAAAAAGGCCTTCTCGTGTCTCCAGCCGCACCCTGAGATGGATCTCCTTGGGAGGCAGAGCTGACCCATTTAGTGCTGTGCTCCTCCGTGCTTGCTTCCTATGTTTTCTTTCTCATGGCATTTTGTTTCCTGAAGATAGTGTGGAAAAGGAGGGAAATAGCCCTTCAAGCTCTCTGCTCTCCACGTGGAATCCGTGTGTTTTGATCTCTCTTTGGGGATCTGCATCTCCCTTCCCGCTGCTTCCCCTTCCAAGCCTGTGGGAACCCGATATCCTGGTTTTTGGGGACCCTGAGCAGCATTGCCTGGTGCAAACCCCATTCACACTGCCCAGCCCAGCCCCGATTTGCTGATATTCCTAAACAAAGCAGTGAAGAACTACCATGCAACTGCAGAGTCCTATGGAAATCCTGCTTTTTCTTCCCAAAATAGGAAAGACAGCATTTAGCAATAATAATTCCTCTGCAATGGGAGTGACTGACAACAGCAGCTCCTGGTGAGAGAGACAAACGCGGTGTTTCAGGCAAAAGGAGACATTTCCTTTCCTTCAGAACTGCAGCCTGTGTTTTGCAAGGTAAATTGCAGGGATTCGATTGGGATCCACCTGGTGACGAGCGGGTTATTTAGTAACACGCTGCTCCGAATTGCACACCCCCTGCTTCTGGTATTTCTAAATCACTTGCCTATTAGAAATTAACCCTAAAGAAGGGCAGACACTCAGCGCGCTGACAGCCTGAGGGTTCACTGCCACCCCTTCGGTAATTATGAATTTGGCAGGTTCGTGGGAAGGGGAGTGAAGGGAAGCCTTGAGTGAGGTGTTGCCCTCCCGGATGCTGTGAGGGCCCAGGGGAGCGTGCACAGGGAAAAAACCACTCTTTTGATCATCTGGACATGGTGATTTCTGCAGTGTGGGTGCCAGGCGGGCACAGAGGTGGTGCAGAGCCCTTCTCCATCTGTGCTGGATGGGAGCCGGGGGGGTCTCTTCCCAGATTTTGCTGACAATGTGTCTCCCCAAACTTGCCAAGGCAACAGAAGGGAAAATTAATCACAGGGAAGGCTGCTTGGAGCTGTGCTGGAAAACAGGCAGAAGTGACTCGCTGTGTTGGTTTCATTGGTACAATGTTCTAAATCGAATTTTAACCACTTCCATTACTTTTCTCTCTCTAGAGGGTTAGATCTACCCTGAGGCAGGGATGGCAGCCTGTCCCGTGTCCCCACCTCTGCCAAGCAGGATCCTTCCTGGAAGCAACTGGAAGTTTCTAATTCCCGCCTTCTCCCCTCCTTAGCTGCTGGTTTCTTTGCAACCTCCTGTGGGAATCACCTCCGTGAGCTGCTGTGGGTATTGGCAAAGGGACTTTTGTCTTTGTTCCCTGCTCATGTCCCTTTGCTTCCAGGCACTTCTGTGTCCCCCTGGATCTCCCCAGCTGCCCTCCTGGCCAGGGAAGCACCCGATACAGGGGGAGAAATCCCTGCTGATGGGTGGTGATGAACACGTCCTCATCCTCACTTTTCCATTGTGTAGGACACGGCAGCCCAAATTGCTGGCAGATTTTTGGGTCTGAAGGAAGTTCTCTTTTACTGCTCCCGTCTGGAAAATTGCATATGGTGATATTTCCAGCTTGCAGCTCCCTGCACCCTGTGGTGACTCTCATGCAGGCTGGGCGCAGCCAGGTTTGCTCCTGACATACTTTGTCACCTCCTCAAGCTGCTTCTCACAAGCTCAGCAGTTTAAATGTGCCTTTCAGTGGAAAATGCCAGGAGGAAATGGAAGTGTTTTTCCTCTTTTCTAACCAAAGTTGAGGGGTTTTCACCCAAACATGTGCCTGTCATCTGGAGTTATGAGAAGCTGCAGAATGACTCGGTGCTCAGCAGATGTTGGGGAGTGCTTGGTGCAATGATCCACCTTGCTGGAACTGCTGAAACCTCATGGCATCAACTGAAAACAGGCCAAGAAAAATAAATTTCCTTTATTCAACTTATTTATTTGCACTGAAATGCCACCCCTGTTTTTATTTCATCCCTTTCTGACTTAGTGCTCCAGAGTTTGGCTGTTCAGTGCCATCAATGGGCAAACAGCCGGAGGCTGGAAGTCTGCTCATGGCAGTGCAATAAAAAACCTTGGCTGGACAAGCCCAGTTTCTTGATTTCAGCAGGAATGGCACCAGGAGAGACCTGCAAGAGAAAGGAACGTGTGCGGCTGCAGGTGGCGAACCAAACCAGAAGGTTGGGTGGTCAGAGGCACGGGTTGTGCTGGGCTTTCCACACTGACCCAGCTCAGCCATTGCTATTAAAATGAGATTTAGCATTTTTCTCACCTCATGTAGCTTTATTTGGGATGCACAAACCAAATCTGGAACTGTTTCCAACTGTCTCAAGAGAATCTGCCTTTGAGAAAACCCAGTTCGGAACAAGATGTGCGCGACAGCTGCCTGTCTCTGGGTTTTAGACAGCTGCTCATCAACTTAATGGCAATAAATGAACTCCCAGGTGGTCTCAAATGGTGTCTTTGGGATGTCCCTGTGCTTAGGAGCTGCTTGGGTAGCCGTGTTTCTCTGTATTTTTGGTGATCAGGGTTTTAAAATAGCCTGTTTGCCCTGGTGGGTCGGGAGTGCTGCATGGCCCCTGAGCTTTGCTGTGCAGGTGCCTCAGCCACGAAGGGCAGAAAAATATACAGAGTCATAGAATAGAACCGGTAAAGACCTCCAAGAGCATCAAGTCCAACCTGTGGCTGAGTTGCACTACTAAACCATGTCTAACCAGTACCTGCACCAGTCACAGATGTTGATAGAAACCTCTACATCAGCCCTGCTCTGGTTTAAACACACAAGGCTTCCCTGCAGCCCCACCCCACTGGCCTGGAGCTACATCCTATGGCATCATCCCTTCAGTGGTACAGGCTGGTTACACCTGCAGGAGCAGGGAGAGCCTTGTATGGGACAGAAACCCCCAGCTTGGTGGGGTTTTGGGGGAAGCATCTCTCCGTGGGATGTGGGACTGGAGTCTCCTCCTGTTCCTGTGGCTCTTGGCAATGCCTGCCGGGAGGAGCAGACAGCATCTGGAGCGCTGAGCACAAACACAGCCAGGGTGGGTTGACTCACGCCTGGCGGTGTTACTTGCCATGTGTTATAATCACCGAGAAATGCTTTGCCTGTGGTATCATTTTCTTTAAATATATCATTAGGGAAAATGACAGCCCAAATTGTGGGAGGATGTTAATGGCTCCGGAGTGGCAGACAGAGTGCAGAAAATAGTTCCCTGCAAACACGTCGCAGGTGGGAGCTGGGGGAGGAGGAAGGGAGATGGGACGGGCACGTGTGAGCAGGCGCTGGGGCAGTGATGGGGTGGGACAGCCCTGTTCCCTCCAGCGTTTGGAAAACCCTCTGCTGCTTTTCCTTGGGAGACTTTCAAGGGAGTGGGGTGAGGATTGGGCAGTGCAGGATCAGTGGAAAGAAAAAATGTTTGTTCAAGCACCGTGTGATGGAGAAGTGCCTTGGCAAAGCGCAGCCAGGATGGAGCTGGCACCTCTGTCCTGCTGCCCCCAGCTGGGTTCTTGGCATGGCGTTTGTGGTCCTGCCCCACTGCTGCCCCTTACAGGAGGTCTGGATCGCCTTTTCCTGCTCTGTCAGAAAGTTCTTTTCGTCCCCAGGGCTGCTGAGATGAAGTTCCTGGTGTACAGCACCAGGACTCTTTCCACCCCTCGCATGAGCTATGTTACCTCCTTTTTTGTATTGTGTGAAGAATAGCAAGGAACAAAATGAGGTTTGAACTTTGCAGCTCTCAAAGTTTGTTGTTTTTAATCAGCCCTATGTCCTCAAAATTTTGTATTTCTGCTGAACCTCTGTAAGAGACAATAAAAAAGAATGACATTTAATTTCCATGCGGCAGCCCGCAGTTCCCAGGGAAGCTGCACAAGCACTGTGTATCCTGGTGGATAAAGGTCTTCTGCCTTGTTCTTCAAAGATTTTGTGCTTAAATCTTCTTGCACTGGAATTTTTACTGAAATTATTCCTCTCTGAGAGCACTTAGCAGTGAGAGTTGCTCTCACATCGAGACATTAATTGCCTCGACCCACCGGCTGCTCAGAGCAAATGTTGAGGGCCGTGGGGAGCCCAGCAGTGCCCTTTGCATCAGAGGAGTGGTGTGGAGATGGAGGGAGGCTCTTCTGAAGGAAGAACCCTGTGGAAATGGTGGTGCTTGAGCTAAACCTGCAGTCCTGAGCCTGCCCAGAGGCGAGGACAGCAGGACCCGTGTTACTGGGAGTGTCAAAGCCATTTCTGCTGGTGGCACAGCCACCCCATGCCCTTGTACAGAGTCCCTCCCCAGGCAGGAGCACTTTAGGTACTGGAAGATGCTCTGTCTTCCCACAGTGTTTTTTCTCCAGGATTCCCAAGGTTTCCCCTCAGGGAGGTGGGAATGACTGCCCTGTCCCTGGCTTCCCAGGGGGCACATGGTGGGGTCTGGTGGGGGGACCAAGAGAGAACGGGGTGCTGAGCGAGGAGATGGAGGTGGCGGGGAGATGGTGATTGTGTGTGGCACAATGTGTGGCACATCCTGGCCTCTTCCAACCATCCCTTTACCAATTCAAGTGGAAAACTGCTTTTTGCTCTTCAGTCTCCAAGTGGAATGGGCAGAATATTTCACTGCTGCAGCGTAGGCTGAGAGTGGATGAGGATGGGAGGGAGAGCAATGCACCTACCCAGGAGGTGTTTAAGGGGTTTAGTTTTAGTTTCTCCAATTATTTCTTTGCATATTTACATTTCTGAGGCTGTCACATTGCTCCTGGCACCGCTCTGGGCTGACGGGCAGATTTATGGCTCCACTGAGGGGGACGTGGCCGTGCCTTCCCCCAATGTGTCTGGTCCTGGGGTAGGAATATTTATAAGCCACAGCCAGCCTGAATCATGTCCTTGCTTTTGATGGTGTTTCAGGGGTTTCCAGCTCTCCAGGGAAGGGGGGGGACCCCACCGTGCTACCTCCAGCATGGCAGATGGAGAGAAAAGGGATTTATTTACTATGAACAAGCTGGAAACACCCCCAAATGCTCCCCTTTGCCAGCAGCAGCAGTTGGGAATGGAAAACACTTAAAAATGATGGAGTTGGTTGACTGTCATTAATGTGTTATCTCCTCCATGGCTGCTGCGTGGAAATGTTGTTCCGGGCTAGCGGTGCTCCCGGGCAGGGAGCTTCCAAAGGGATAAATCAATGGGATAAATCAGATCCTGTTTGTGATGTGGGGCCCTGAGGAGATGTTGTGGCTGTTTTCTCAGCTTTCAGTTGTTTCTTCTTCAAATTGAAAGCAGAATTAATTAATGAAATTTACTTTAAAAAGGATTTTCTTCTAAAGCCAGTAAGAGTTTAAGTGAAATGGCATTGAGTCGTCCTGGCTGATATGGGAGGGATGGATTCATCACAAGAAAAGTGTTTTCCTCACAAGGGCTGATAAACAGCCTGTAATGTGAATATTTTCACACATTCTGGTGAAGTCTGACCCTCTGAGAGGTTTTCCTTAGCACGGATCTGTGAATAAAATAACATTTCTGTAAAGCTACAAAAATAAATAACTACCCAACATGAATCTCATGTTCCTATTCAGACAGAAAAAAAGGGTACTTCTTGAACAGAATTTGAAACACCTGAAATGTTAGGGAAAAAAGGGTCAGTTGTGTGGAACCAGTTGGCAAATCAAGAGGGGGGAAGGCTCAGGCGGTCCCACCTGCACCAGATTCTTGTTGCTCTTCTGAGCTGGTGAAGCTGGAAATAATTACAGTAACTGTGAAAAGCTGGTGCTGGGAAGGAGATGGGCTGGGTGGCCCGAGGGAATGTTCCAGCCCCGGAGACATCGCTCACCATGCGGGTATGATGTGTGAGAGGTGTGAGTGTGGAAAAGCTGCCCTTGCCTCAGCTATTTTTACGTGCGTTGGTTTACGACTCTAATTCCACCTTAATTTTCCTTTGGCAGTTCTTCATGCCTGGTGTTTGATGCAGCAGGCGTGAGATGCTCTTTGATGCAATTACAGCTCCGGAGCTGGAGCGGGCTGGAACACCTGATTTAAATTCCAAGCCTACTGCGAGACGGATGAAAGCAGTCACTTGGATAGCTGCCGGCTCCTGAGTTTTGCCTCGGCTATCAGTGCAGGATCCTCGGATTTGCTCCTTGGCTGGATGATATCACCACGATCCCAGCTCGAGGCTGCCTCGTGGGGTTTTTAGTGGTTTTTTATTTTCAGTCTTTCTGCTACTTAACTGCAGTTAAAAAGCATCAAGTGCTGCCTCTGGGTGAGGGCAAGCCTGGCTGATGAAATGCGTGTTCTTTTACTCCTGGGCAAGTGTCCTTTGTGACAGCCAACAAAGCTACATGGAGGTCAGTTCCTCAGGTACCCAACGGCAGGGGAGAGCCAGAAAAATGGATGGGATATGAGGCTGGTTCTGCTCTGAAGCTGAAAGGAAAATCCTCATCAGGGGATGTTTTGTGGATGATTACCCCCATGTCCAGTGCTCATGCTTAAAGAAATAACTTAGAGTTGAAACATGATTTGTAGATAAATGAGTGATAAACCGATTATCACCTTCTGTTTGGCTTTTCCTGCTTATTTCATCCTTTACCTCTTCAAAAGGTCAGCTGGTGATTTGGGTGATTTGCCCACGCTCCAGCTGTGCACACCAGCTCTGTGTTTGCTCCCCAACCTGCCTTTTCCTCCTCCAGCTGCTGCAAGAGGGACTCAGCTCCTGGCAGGAGCTTCAGTATGTGCAGATGTTCTACATCATCTCAGCTGCTGCTGTGCTACATGAATATATTTATTTATTGCTGCTTTCACTAAATAAATAGCCAGAGCTTATCCACGTGGTTCTTGAGGAAACTGGAGAGAGAAGAGACAGATAACAATAGGAAAGCCTCTCGTGGCTGGTTTGTAGCAGTTCTGTCTAAAGTCCATCAATCTGACCAGCATTAACCGTATCTCCCATTAGGGCTTGATGTTCCTGTGGGATCCTTCCTGCTGAGGCACCTGCATGCTGCAGGGACAATGTGAAAACATTGCCATTCAAAGCAGTGCCAGAATGTCTGTCTGAGATGGAAATAAGGATGTCACAAGTCAGCAGAGAGACATCAAAAAAGAGATTTTTCTCAATTCTCACTTGTTTCTCTGAAGTCTCAAATCTCATTAGTGTTTAAGGCAGCAGCCAAGTGTATTTTGCTGAAACCAGCAGGACCCTGGGAGTCCCTGACGGAGTCCTGGGGTGCCCCGCACCTCGAGCTGGAGGTGCTGCCCTATTGGGGAATCCCCTCTCCAAAGGGAACGTGCCTCCTGTTTGTCTTCAGTCGTTCTTATTCAACATCATCCTGAAAAACCGAACAATGAGTCCACAAAATGACTCACTGACGTGAGGGCAGGTCAAATTGCATGTTATCGTATGCCTTGCTGAGATGTTTTAAATCAGCAGAATTAGCTAATTAGGCAAGCTCTTTGCTCTGTCCTACAGTTTGCAGCCCCAGGCACTGGTGGGTGGGAGCATCCTGCAGGATCTGTCCTGCTCCCAGTCCAGAGGTGCCTTGGAAGTGACGAGAGATGCTCAGCAGACTTTAATGTCTGTCAGCTCATGAGGAATCGTTATTTTAAAAAGGCAAAACAACCCCAACCCCCCCGGTTTACATCTGAGTGGAGAAGAGCAGATATTCAATTAAGGTTCTGATCCCTCTGTGCAATTACTGTGGCAAGGAAAGGAAGCTGCCTGGTTGTCTGTGAGTGCTGATAACTCGTCCTGCACCTCGCAGGCAAATTGCCACGAGCTGGGAAATCGTAAAAGCCAGTGTGCTGGGTTCCTGGCTGTGAGCTCCAGACAGACTCGAGCCCTGCTGTGCTCATGCTGGGGCTGGGGCTTTGCCTGGGGACCCCTCTGGGTGGGGTGAATCCCGGTGGAAGCCCGTGGTTGCTGAGTGGAGGAAGGCAGAGCTGTCCAGCACAGACACAGCACAGAGGGATGAGCGTGGAGGAGGCTCCTGGGCCTGCTCCATCTCCCCGTGTGTCAGCCACTCAGGTCACTCTGGACCTCAGGGTGGACTGATGACAGAGAAGTGTTTTGGGCTGTTTAGTGAACAAGCAGAAGGCATTAGGTTTGTGTCTGTAGGAGCTGCATCTGAGATACAGCACGGCTTGAGCTGCAGGCTTCAATCCCGAGGGTCTCTCCCCTCACATCCCAACGTGAAATTGCTTTCTTGGATGGCTGTGTCTGCCCCAAGGGGAGCCCTGAGCCTTGCCTGAGTCTGGGGACAGGGCTGAGGGGAAAGAGGAGGGTGGAAAAAGAGGAGAAGGAGGGTGGTCCACAGCAGGCTCCTGGGTGTCCATGCTGCTGGGCTCCCCCAGGTAACCCAGTGTCTCACCTTCCCTGCAGTGGTTTCCTCTGCACCATCCACTGGCTCTGGGTTGTAACTCACCCCGTTTTGGCTCTGTGCTGGCAGCTCCCGGCCTCTAGTGAGAGCTGCAGGCTGCTGAGGTTCCAGTTAGGGGCTGTTTATAGAACATTCCCCTGCTCAGATCCGTGGGGAGTTGGGGCAGGCTGGCGTTTCTGAGGAGGGTGGGAACAAAGCTCGAGGGGAACACAAAAATGTGGGACTCACTGAGGTTCTTGTCTTCCATGGAGGCAGTTTCTCCATGAGACCATCAAGGGAGGAAGGAAAGTCCCACTGAGGTGACTTTCTGCAAGGATGAGAAAGCCCTCAAATCTCACAGATTTACAGAGCAACTCCTCCTGTTTCCTGCTTATCTGCAAACAGGAGGTGGAACCTCCTTTGCCCCCAGACGAGCAAGGCTGTGCTGCAGCCTGGGTGGAGCTTGTGGAGCTCCCTGCAAACCTCATCAAGCCAGGCAATTTATCATCATTATCATTTTTATAACAACTGGAAAACAAGCTGGTAAAACTCCTCAGAAAGGAGATTTGCTTCCTCAGCAACAGGCAGGGAAGGGATTACCCTCCTCTGTTTGTTCCGCTCTCCTCTGGTGAAGGAGACAGTGTTGGGAGCACTGCTGTGCTGTGTGGGGTGGCTCTGTGGAGAAAGACAGCTGGAAAAATTTCCCATGGACAAAGGAGGCCTTGGTCTGGACCCTCTGGATTTACTCCTAGCTCAGAAGTGTGTGTGGGGTGGATCCTGCCTGAGCAGGACTGCACCCCTTGGTGTGGTGCTGAACCACAGGGCAGCCCTGGGAGTTGGGCGGTTGCTGGTAAAAATGGGTCTGTGCACTTCTGTGCTGTCTTCTTTCCTAAATCCAGCTGGGGAATTTCTGCTGTTCCTGGCTGTACAGCTCAAAATTTTGTGGTCGTAATACAGATGCCTTTTTTCCAATTCCTTTTCACTGAAGAAAGTGCTTTTCTCCCTCTCCAGGGTGGCTATAACATACACCGTAAAAACAAGTTATGTTCTGTGGAAAATCAGTTCTCCCGTGTCCTTTTCCCATCTGCAGTGTCTCTGGGGAGGAAAGCAAGACATCATCCCGATGGTCTCATGTGGGGAGAGGTGCAGAGCCAGAGCAGACTGAAACAAAAAGGTGCCATTTTTCATGAGATGTCCCCATTCAAACACAGTGGTGAAGAGCTGACAGAGTGGGCAGAGTGGGAAACAGGGATAGAGGAGCCTCCTCTGCTGAGCATCTCCAGCAGCCTGGCCTGGGGGAGATATTCCTGACATAAATCTGGGCTTTCATTCAATTTGCAAATTAATTTTACCGTTCTCAGTTGCGTGAAGGGACTCTGACATGTACCTGTGACTGAGACTGGGGTAATGTCCAGATACTGAGGGAATTGCAATGAAATGGTGAAATCCCTTAAGCTTATTAGTGAATAATGGTGTTGGCTTTTAGTGGAGTTGGAGTAGCAATGGCATTTTAATTTTCCTGAAAGGTCCATGTAACACTGTAAGAACCACAGATAACTCCTTGCCAAGGAAAGCTTAAAGTTGTTCTCCAGCAAATTGACTTTTTTCTTCATTATTCCTTAGACTCGTATCTCTGATTCCCAGCTAAAGGATGCTAAACTTGAAGTGTTTGGAACATTAAAAGTTGCAAGACACAGGCAGAAGTGGTCCCAGGACACAGGGTGCGGACAGCTGTGTGTGTCTGCAGGAGTTTTGTGGTAATCAGGGGAGAAATGAGCTGAAATAAACTTTATTGGTGCATTGCTGTATGGCCTTCCCATGGAAGCTGTGCTATGAATCAAAAGAGCAATGAAAATTTCAATGTTCTCTCCAGTCCCCATAAAATGACAGCAAAACCTTCGGGTCTCGCCGTCCCAGGCTGCAAAGAGCCTTGCTCTTGCTGAGCCATTGCCGCTGTAGCAATGCTCCTGCCACAAAGTTTGGGTCATTTCGGAGTTGGCTGGAGCCCCTGTGGTGGGAATCACACCTGTCCCAGTGGTCGTCTTCCAGTTTTGAGCAATTTCAATTTTTTGGGGTTTGCTGGAAACGTCTCAGCCTACCACGGCTCTGTCCTCGCTTGGTGTGTTTGTGAGCTGGGTCAGCACAGGTCAAGCTCCGAATTTCACCAGCATGGGGAAGGTTTGGATTTTCCTTTGGCAAAATCTCAGGAGCTTGAGCTCAGCCTTCTATTTCTGTGAACGCTCCTGTCAGGAACAGAAAGGCCAAATGGGAACTGTGGGATGGGAGGGATTAACTTTCCCACATGCTTTCACCTGAGTTTTGTGAGGCAGGGGCTTCACTCAAACCACAATAATAATCAAACACTGTAAATACAGGTAGTTAAGGAGCATTAGGACTTGGCAATACTGGCAATCACCACATTTTTCTGGTTTATTAGGCTAGAGAGGGTGTAATTTGGAGTGCTGCTCCTGCGTCTTCCCTGCAGTTCTTTTCACTCAGTGGATTATTAAACAATTCCAGGAGAACCACGCACAAGCCATTTTGTTTTGCTCTGTTTTTTCCACTCTTTATATTTTGTTTAATTTTTTTCTGTTACATGAGCCTTTGGGGACGTAATGCTGAAAACATTATTAAGAAGCCATTGACCATACGTGCCCTGCAGATTTCTCTGATAAAAAAACACTGCCTGTTGCTTTAGAGAAAGGAAGATTAAATACAGGGTGACTGCAAACATGTTCCTGGGAAGAGTGGGTGAAGCTGCAAAAGCAAAAGACCTTCAGACGTCAGTGACGTCCTTTGCCGCTGACACGATGGCTCGGGGTCTGCGAGGACACCGGGCTCCTGTGGAGAGCTGCGGATTTATAGATGGCTCTTGTCTATAGAAAGTGGAATTAGATGAGAACACTGTGACCTTAAAGCTTCCTGAATAACTCAATGCGTGCGCTGAGCTGCGAGGTGGAGTGTGGAGGGGTCGTGTCGGGTTTGGACTGGGAAGAGGGTGATAAATGGGAGAGCTGCTCTGGAGGAGGGGGTTGAGGCAGAGGTCAGCAGGGTGAGCAGGGTGATGAAAGTGACTGTGGCTGGATTAGGGGTGAAAGAGTGCCTAACTCGCACCTGAATATTTCCTTTTGTCATCTTAAAAGGAGAGCAGGTGTGATGTTGTGGCCTGGGAAGAAGGAATCTGCAGAACTGTCCCCTTCCCACCTCTTTGCTGGCTCTCAGGCAGCTTCTCTTTCCTCCTTGAACGTGCCCGGCCCAAGGTTTGTGATGCTTATGGGCAGCTGAATAACTACTGGATGCTGTCCTGTCCTGGAAGGAGGCGCTGGACCACTGACGAGCATGAGACAAGCTTGGGCCTCCCAACCTCTGTGGCTTGGACCTGCTGAGTGTCTGTGCACAGATGCCCCCTCTGTGTCTCTGAGCTCTGTGGGTGGAGCCCGTAGCACATTGTGAGCACTGACAGCAATTTTCTAATCAGATGCAGAGCCCTTGTCAGCCCAGAGCTGGGTGTTTAGCCCGTGCATTTGAAACAAGCTGCTGCCAGCTTTAGTTCCAGGGTATTACCGTTTGCACATTGTGACAGGGAGAAATCCTGCCTCATCTGGGAGCTGAGTTCCTGCGGATGGAGCGATCTGTGCAGCCGCACGGCTCAGACGCGTTACCCAGGCACTGCAAAAGTGTAACAAGGGCTGGATAAAAAGCTCTGCTGCTCTTCCAGAGGGCTGCTGGATGCAATTCACCGAAGCCTGAAGTTGTTATTTTCCTCTCTGGCTGTAAATTGTTCTGATCAACAACGTATGAAAGACAGTACATCAAAAGAAGTGGAATCAGATAGATAACGGGCCTTCCCAGGGAGCTGGAATTACTCGGCATTTGACTCTTGAAATGAGCCACCGTGAGACATCTGCGTGTCCTGGGACCAGCTCACCTGCTCTGCCTCGGTGCTAATCTGGTGCTGTACCTTGGGCTGGATGCACCCCGGGTCAGCACAGTTGAAATGCTGTTGTTTTGGGGCGGTGCTTCTCCCTCAATGCTACAGCTGGGTGTGGGGCACCCTTTTTTGCCCCCCTGTGCGTGGGCCGGTGCTGGAGGATGGAGAATACAATATTTTGGGGGAGAAGAAGCCCAGATGCTACTCTGATAAGCACCCCTGTGAAAAATGATGCCAATCTCGGCTCTGGAGTCCTCCACTGCGGTGGGAGGGAGGTTGTTAGCTCTGATTAGAACACTTGTGATTCCAACAAGGCCTTTCATTTCCACCCTGGCTCCTGTTCTGCATATTTGATGCCATTCTCCAGCAATACAGCTCAAGTGTTAAGATGCTAGAGTAAGATTGCCCCAAGGTTCAGACACTAATGACAAGAATTATCACAGTCTGAGTAGTTCGGGACTTGACAAAAGGTACAAAACAATTAAGCCGTGATTAGCAGTCGAGTGTTTCCGTAATTACAGAGCGAGGTTTTGTGGTAGTTTACTGCCTTTTATAAAACAAAGGGGATCCAGTTGCAGAGACTGGTTTACTTAAAAAACCCGCTGGTGATGTTGGGTGAGCAGAGAAGACCCAAGGGAAGCCCAGCCCTGTGTTATGGTGTAGAAACTGGGGGTCCCAGCAGGATGTGGAGCCTCGTTAGTGCACACTGATGAAACAGTTCTGCACATTTAGGTGACTGATTGTGTTGCAGTGCCAGGGACTACTAAATACAAGCATTAAAAGATGACTTTTTTGACACCCTTGTCATCTCCCAGGCTTTCTTGAGGCGGTGCCCCTCAGTCCCTTTAAATATAAAAAGATGAATTATTTTTGCATGGGGAAACATCTCACTGAACAGAAGAGAACTTAACTTCACTTTTTACATACAAAGACTTCCAAAAGCAGTTTTTAGAATTAAATGAGGGAATTAAATCAAGGGAGCAGGACAGAGAAATTAAAAGGTTTTGACAAGGAGCCTGATCATGTGCGAAGAGGGAGGAAGTGGTGTGGGAGGTCAGTCCTGGATGATGCTGGTTGCCCTTTGCTGCCCACCCAGGAGGTGCCAGGATGTGAATGTAGCAGAGCACTGGACCTGTTACATCCATTTCACTTGTCAGCCTGTAAAGAACTGTCAGCTGTATGAAGAGGAAGCTGGGATAAATCATAAATAGTTTAATTATTAGGTAGTGCCATAAATATTCCCGCCAGCCTCCTGGGGATTGAAAAGGTCTTGTTTTCCCTCTTGCCAGTGACGAGGGAGTTGTTGCTGGCTGAGAATCCAGCCTGACTGGGTTGTGTCCAGGGACCAGCGAGTCCCATGGGGTGAAGGGGAATTCGGTAGCTTGCTGGGGCTCCTGAGCCTTGTCTGAAAGCTCCTGAGGTCACTGGTAGGTTATTTATAAGCAATCAGAAATCAGGAGTGATTTGCTATTACTGAGAGATGCTAATTCAGATTCTAGAGGGGATTCATTAGCTGAAAGGGCTTTGCTGTGTGCGAGCTGATGACAGCCCTCTGGGTGCAATGCCTCTGGCTCCAGGGGGGACTCTGACACCTGTGGGAGCAGGAGGAGCCCCAAATAGAAGCAGTCTGGCACCGGTGGTTATCTGAGTCCACCTGGGCAATTTTTTCCCCCCGGATGTCTTACTGTGGGGTGAACAATCCCAGCTCATCCTGGAGTCTCCCAGATGGCCCTTGAGGAGTGGATCCTCTTGATCTCAGAGGACTTTTTCAGCCTTAACCCTACAACGTTTCTCTCCCCAGAGGGAGTGTTTCCTTTCCATATTTTTCCCCCGTGCCACTGCAGGGCTGTGGAGCACTTCTTGCAGGAGACAGCACCCCTGGTTAGGAACAGCCCTTATTTAGCTCTTGTTTGTTTGGGACAGTGCAAGACAAGGACAGAAAACCACATGAAGCAAGGAAATACACGGGCAGCGTGGCTGCAAATCATTCTGTTCCTCTTGGCAGAGGAGTTAACTGTTGAAGAAAATTGGGCAGTTGGTGGTGCTGCCAGCTGTACAGTGCTTTTGCATGGCCAAGGTGGCGGAGCTAATTTTCAACCCCGCTGGGATGGAGAAAGCTGTGAATTACAGAGGGTGGAAAATGCCACAATAAAGAGATGAATAGAGGGGAAAAAAATTGTTTTCTTCCCTTGAAGTGTTTCTTGATATGAAAGAGACCTAGTTCTGAGCTAGAAGAGGACCAAGCATTTTGTATTTCATGAGGGTTCTCTTACTGTTGACACGAAGTAGGCATCACTTATCATTTACATACACATGAGAGTGTGGGAAAAACCCTCTGCCTTTATTTTCCTGCTTCCAGTTCCTTCCTGGTGTAGGTGTTTTTCCTGACTCTGTAGGATCAGCTCATTAATCAGCCACTGCTGCCCTTCCTGTAGGTTATTTGCAGGAAGCCTCAAGGAGAACCAAGGTGGATATAAACCAGGACTGTCAGGAGACAGCAGAGCGGAGGGGACATTGTCTGCCACGGAGCTGGCACCTGCCAGGGAGTCCCAGCTTTTCCTGCTATGTCTGGGGTGTTTGCTGCATCCCCTGATACAGGGTAGAGCTTCCATTTGGAAGTGGATTTTAGCGGGGGCTCTATTTGGGAGGCGCCCTGGTTCTTGGGACCAGACTGGGGAGATGCCTCTGCCCCCATGGCCGGATCAGGGAAGTGCCTTTGTACCTGGGGCTGGTGGCTTGGCAATCAGCCACTGCTCACTCGTGTCTCTGTGCCTCCCCAGCTCAGCCTGGCTCGCTCGGGCTGGCAGGGAGTCAGAAATGCTCCTGCCTGCAAATAAAATCCCGCTCCATTTGGCACTTTGAAACAGAAAGGAAGGAGAGACACCTGTGAAGCAGAGAGTGAGGCCGTCAGCACTGGTTTGTGTTAGCGTGAGCCCTCTCAGTGCACTGAGGGGACAGAGCTGGGTTGCCTTTGCTTAATGCTTGCCAGGCTCTTTAGGAGAGGAATTAGCTCAGCACAGATGTAATTATTCCAGCAGGATGATCGCTTCTGCAAGGCTGAAATTTCCCTGATGCAAAGATTGTGGGGAGAGGGGAAGGGGCAGGAGTGTGAAGGTGAGGGACAGCCCATTGTATTAATGAGCCTCAAACCACTGAAGGAATGAGCTTTCCAGCTGGGCTGGTGAAGCGGGGTCTGAGCTGTTCCAGTGTTTTTGGCCCATGAACAGCCTCTGATGGAAGCCCAGCTGGAAAGATGGATACCTGAGGACTTTCTGCAGCAGAAATAATATCCCAGGCTTGGGATGCCGTGGGGGTAGGGGCAGCGTTCGGTACTCTGGAGCCTCTCCTGCCCCAATTTCAGGTGAGATTATTCCCAGGCTTGTGACAACCCTGAGTTATGGCTTGGGGGGGGAAAAGGTGTTGAAAGGGAGTGGATGAGGCTTGGACATCACTAACAGAAAAGTTCCCTCTCTTTAGTAGACCCAGGGTATTTGTTTTGTAAGACATCTAATCTGGTCTTGAAAGATCAAATGTTCATGAATGTGCCATCTCTCTCAAGGCCCTGTTTTGCTGTTCAGTTACCTGGAATGTGAGTTAAACCTTGGTCCATGTCCAGTCTGACTGTGCCAGTGTTCACGCTGCAGGTCTGGAAAGGCTTCGCTGGTCTTTTCCTTGCATGGAAAGAAAAAGCATTGCAAAAAGGGTCCCTGCTGTTTTTTCCTGCAGGAACTGCACAGTTGTGGCTCATGCCTTGCCATTTTCAGCCTCTCAATCAGAAGTTGTCCCTGGAAGCTGGAGATCCCCTCTTGGGGCAGCAAAACCTTGGTGGAGATGGGAAACACAGGGATGATCTGTCCCATAGGGATCCTTTCCTCCAGAAGCATCAGGAATGAAGAGTCAGGCATGAAAGGAAAGTTCTTAAAACAATAAAAAAACATAAGCTAACCCCGGCAGTCAGGCCATCAGTCACCATCCACCAGCTCAGGAGGATGCTCTGGGCATTTCTATTTAACTCCCCAATACTTTGCTTTTGCCTTCCGCAGGGAGAGGAGCTGTTTACTAAGAAAATAAATGTAATGTTTAAAAATACAGCCGGATGGATGTGCTTTAAAGCAGGTGGGGGGAGCTCTGAAGTGCCTGTCCCTGAGTGCCTGCAGCACATTTCCCTCTGGTGCAGTGCCCGCTTGCTGCTGGCTCCCAGCTCCTCAGCACAGGCTGTGGTTAGTGCCGGAGCAGGGTAAAAGGTTTCTGTTTATCTTGGGCTTGTTATTTCAAAAGGAAGACGGAATAAATACCAGGCAGCAAAGCTTTTACCTCTTTGCCCATTGTGTAATGCAGAGACCACTTGTGATTAATAGAGAGTGACCTCATCTCCAGAGAAGTTGGAATTAAAGCCAGGTGAATAATGGATTGTTTTTCTGCCTTTGTGGGTGGCTCCAGGAGAATCAAGTACTAATTTAATTTGGGCTTAATTTACAAAGATATTTTTTGTTAAGTTTAAATTGTTTTTTTCCTGCTGTAATCTGAAAGAGTAACGTCAGCAAGGTGACGGCTTCAAAAAGCCACAACCTTGTGTCCAGTATAAACCCTATGGATGCAGAAATGCACATCTGATTTTGGCAGGGTGTTTGGGACACTTGCTGGGAGTATGTTGTTTTATTGTAATATTTATTTTCTTGAAGGGCTGTTTAATGGACAGATCGTAGAATCCTGGAATGGTTTGGGTTGGGAAGGAAAACTCATCTCATTCCACGCCCTGCCATGGACAGGCACAACTTCCACTGGACCAGGCTGCTCCAAGCCCTGTCCAGTGTGACCTTGAACACTTCCAGGGATGGAGCAACTTCAGCTTCTCTGGGCGAGCTGTGCCAGGGCCTCACCACCCTCACAGGGGAGAATTTTCCCCTAATATCCAATCTAAACCTACTCTTCTTCAATTCCTGCACAGGCTGGGGCTTTGCAAGACTCTGCTCTCCTCCCCTTTGGGGTAACCACCGGCATCCCTGAGCTGGTTCAACACCTTTTCCTCCAAAATGCTGGAAAGCCAAGCCCGGCATTCACAGACTCCTTCGGCAGCAACACAACCTACAAATTTTGTGTCGTCATCTCCTCACAGAAGGTAAAAACCAGAAGACAGAATGTGGTTTGGGATTTTTGCTCCATATTTATGTCGCGTCTTCAAGTTCCTCTGGAGCGTGATAAACCTTTCTGCAGGATTTCTGGGTCCAACCCTTCAACCATTAGTGTCAGCTTTTAGCACCTGGCACCAAAAGTCTTGCTGCTGGATTTAAAAGTATATTGGAAACAATTTTGTTGCAGGCAAGTTATTAAAGATTGAATGATGTCAGACTATGTGTTGAAAGCAGTGCGAGTAGTTTAATATAGGTATAAATATTAAACTGTCAGGGGCAAGTATATGAGAAAAACAATCCCTGAATGGTATAAGGAGGAATAGGTAAACATCACCTTTCAATAAATTCACTTAAAAGGATTCTGCCAGATTTAATTCAGACCTTACATTTAGGTATATGGGGAAATAATTGCTACCAGTCATCATAAAGAAAAGTGTTGTTTTCCCACTTTTTGCTTCTGAGTTTTCAGAAGTAACTTGGGAGTTGCTTTTATCCGGTTTGCTTTACTGGATGCTGAGCACAAGGGAGAGGCAGGTGGGTTTGAGGGTGTGGTGATGCTGCTGGGGCTGCGCTGCACACCAAGCACACGAGTTTTCTCCTCCCTCTATGTTCAAACTCGGTCTGGCTGCTTTGGAGCACGTAGCCCTGCCTAGTAAAAAGTTAAATTGTGCAGTGTCCTGTTCCTTTGAGCAGCTGATGGGGGTCACGGATCTTGAAGTGGAAGAAGAGGGTCTCAGGAGGCGGGTGGGAGTCAGGGGAGTTTGTTGCACGCAAGCCCTACATTTGGGAAGGGCTTCACTGTAGGAACATCACTTCCCACAGAAGCACTTGAGACTCAGATCCCTGAAGCCTGAAGCCAGGCACTTAAAAACCAGTGAACTGCAGAGTTTCTGAGTTCTCCTAAAAGGGTTATTTCTACCATCAATTTTAAAAGCAAATCTAAGGAACGTCAGAGAAATAAAACACCCAGAGATGGGCAATGGCTCTGTGGATCGAGCAGCTTTACCCTGAGCATCTCCTGGGCAGCCCCACCAGCACTGCAGCTCAAGCTGCCCAGGTATGGCTCATCTCAGGTGAAGCTCCTTCACTGACACAGGCTTTGTCTGGCCATTTGGGTCATTAAAGTGTGGTTTGCTTCATGTTTAGCAATCCGAAATTTTCCCTGTCTCCTGCAAACAGCTGCAAACATTTATTCATTCCCGGGCTTTGACCTAATTCCTGGCCATAAATATTAAATTTCTGCAAGGGACCACAGAAGAGACGATAAAGCAGAAGCCCCAGTCAAATGGCACAGATGTGAAACAGCCTTTAATTGACTGTCTTTTGTCAAACGTAATTAAGTCCTACATTTCATTGCAGTCCTTGGCTCACAGTCAGATCTCGAGAAGTCTTTGGTGATAAAGGAGTATTCTGGCTTCAAATGAGACTGATGAATTCTTGCAATCACTTGCACAGGAGGCACAACATTTTCTGTTGTATTGGCTGAAAGTAAAGCCATGAGGCACTGCCAAAACTCGGGTTTCTGATTACAATGAAGTGCCAAGATGTCACTCCTCCTTCTGTGCAATTTGCTTGTGTATTCCTTCCACTCGTGTGAGCATCAGTTGCTTCACAGTTTGTCAGCTCGGTGGGCCCAGCTGCCCACCCTTCCTGTCGGAGTTTGCCTGTACATGCTTAAGAACACGCTTAAATCTCCAATATATCTATAATTCCTGAATTTTTAATTTTTAATTTTTTTTTTCCTGGGTGAGGATGGACTTCAACACCTATCCAAGCTGGCAAAGCCCCTGCCAGCACACCCGGCATGTTTTGCTGGGAACAAAACTATCAGGAATTTAGTTTCCTTTGTACTGCTCATTGTCCTCCAGAATCAAGCAGCACCTTTCCCCTGACCTATGAAAGAAAAAAAAACCATTGTGATAAAACGAAGGAGCTGGGTCAATGGTTTGAGTGGCAAACCCCGAGCCAGTCCGTACAAAACTCTGTTAGCCGGGAAGTTGGATCCTTCTGCAGCCAGCCAGGAAAGCTTGTGGTGAGTCTGTATGGGGAGCATTTGAGGCTCCTTTGTTAAGAGGCTGAGGATAACCGGGGAGATGCAGATGTGAAGGCTCCTGCAAGGCTTTCATACCTCCTTGCAGAAGAAAAGGACTTGAAAACATTTCCTCGCCTTGCTCTCTTTCTGTCTGCTGCGTTATTGAATCTCACCTTCGCTCGCTGGATTTCTTATGTGCTGAAAAGAAATGAAATCTCTGCTGTGCTATTGTTGCTCCCTGCTCAGATAAATAATGTGCTGAATTCAGGGAATTGCATCCTGGCTTTTGCCTTCCAGAGGCACCGCTCTGGGGAAGCGTGGCTCTAACAGGTGGGAAGAGCTCAGAAGTGTTGCAGAGAAATCTTTAAATCCACACTTTTGAAGCTGGATCCTTTAACATCTAAGCAAAGCTACTGGGTGTTTTGGATGAGAGTGACTCCAGGAATTGTCACCTACCTGGAATACAACAGCAAAAGCTGAGTTTTGATTGAGTTTTAACAGAGATGCTTTGTCTTGTTTTTTGCCTGCTGGGCAAAAAGGAAAAAAAAAGGGAAAAAAAAACCCTTTTCTGAAGGAAATATGTGTTCAATCTCTGATTCTCTGGACATAGAGACTCTTTGGGTTTCACACAGCTCAAAGCACAGCTCAGCTGCTCTGAAAGCAGAGATATCACTGTGGTATGAAAGGTTCTTATAGGACAGTTTTCCTTGTCCCCAGAATGAAGACAACAGAGAGGCAACGTGAGCTGAGCTCACTGGGAATGATGCTCGTAGTCCAGCAATTCTGGGAGATCTCTGATACATGAGAGGATGGATGGGAGGAAGGACAGGGAGTTTTGGGGACAGCCTTAGAGGAACTGAAGGTCAGGAGGGAGGTCAGACTGCAGAGGGGATGGTTACTCTACTGCTGAGCCTGGAAAACTGGAGGATGGAGGGAGAGGGAGGCTGGTTTGGTTTGATTGCTGTGGACCCTGCCTGCTGGTGACCCTGCACTGCAGTGGCCACGTGCCTCTGGAGAGGGCATGGAGGACGCTTGGCACGGTGGCTCTCAGCACTTTTTCCTTTGCCCAGTGTCTGCCGCATTTCTATTTTTGGACATTTCGGGACACCATTCCCCCGGGGCCCCGGTAAGATGTGAGAGCAGGTGCAGGTGACCAACTCTCCCTGTGATCTCTCTTTCAACCCTGCCCTCCTGCTGGTTGGCTGCTGACACTCAGGTCCTTTGAAGGGTGCCAAGAGGCTGGGTTTTTCTTGTGTTGACTCCTTCATCTCTTGCTGCAAAGGGCTGTTTCATTCTCTTTTGAGTTGTCTTTGCTGCTTCTCAGTTGCCCATGACCTCCAGACACTCAAGAAAGTTTGGAAAAGGATGAGTCTAATTCACTTTTTAATTAACTGAAGAAAAAATAATATATCCTTTGGAGAGAGAATGTTATTTTCCATCAAGGATTTCCTGATTCAGATTTAATTTCTGCCCAGAGGGAAATTTGAAGTGGCTTAATACAAGCAAATAGGAGCGGAAACCTGGAGAGATTCAGCTCTGGCAAATAACTCCTTTCTCAGAAATGTGATCAGAAAAGCTGGGAAGCTGAAAATTTGGGAATCACTTGTCTGGGAAGGGAGATTTCCATCTTCAGGAGTTGGGAGTGCTTTTATCTGTAGCTCTGTGAGACCTCTCGCTTCACGCTGGAGGAGTGAGGAATGTGTGTGGATGTGCTTCCTAATGAACCCTGGGGAAATGGGATCCTCTTCCCAAGGAGATGCTGCATCCTGGAGCAGGGTGGGCTCTGCTGCTCCTGCTGACAACCTGCAGGAAGAAAACCGATGTCATTCCCGAGGGTGACTTTTGCTGGAAGTCCCGTGCAGCCAGTAATTAAAACACCGCAAGGCTTTCTCGTAATGAGCTAACAATTTTCTAACACAGAAGTTATTTTGACCAAAACAAACCTGGAGCCTGTTCTGGGCTTGGTTGCTGGATGGGAATTTTTTGGTTGCTTAGGAACTGGCGATCAGTGCCTGATTATGTCCAATATGGGCTGACAAAGGGCATTTTCATCAATATCATCATTATTTATGGTCATGCGGTCCTACAGCAGCTTCCAAAGGGCTGCCTCTCCAGCTTGGAATTGTCTGAAAGCTAAGATATGAACGGAAAAGGGTGAACAAATACTGGCAGTTTTTAGATAGAGATCATCATGTGGACAACCCCCTGGAATTCAGTATAAAGAGATGTTGGCTTTGCCTTGAGGGACTTCCAGATTCAGGAGCCAGGTCAGGGAAGGCATTCCAAAAAACCCCAAAAAGCAGTAGTTTGTAAAAGAAGCTAAACAGCAAATGATGTGTGTCAGAAATTGTGAAGCTCAGCCTGCTGATGAGGGACAAGAGCTTGAAATCTGTGGCTATCAAGAGTAAGCACAAAAATTTTAAATATCATTAAACAGAAAAAAAAATAGCGCCAGCTGGTGTGTTCATCACTGGGTGACACGGTTCAATCAGCGCAGTGAGATCTGGTCAGTATTTCTTCGTGGCATTCAGAAAGACAGAACGATGTACTTTATCTCCCTAATGGGAGATCAAATCGTTCCTGCTCCATCTCTAATCAACAGTGTAGTAAATTATATCTGCGTTGTCAGGGGGTACACTTAGAAATCAGTGTCCATGTAACTCATGTCTGAGTGTCTCAGAAGATTGAGGTCTGCAGATGTTCATTTTCAATCAACACCAGAAAAGTTGGGGAAGAGCTGGTTTATACTTTCAAGAGGCTGTCATTATGTCCCACATAACTACAAGCCAGTAATCCTGGACAAAATAATGGTATAGGTGAAAGGGAATTCAAATGAGGAAGAATTAAAGGCTAGGGATAAAACTAATGGGTTTATGAAACATAGATCCTTAGACGTCTGAATTCATTAGCTTAGTCATGGTTATTAGGTAGCTCTAATATTCCCATGGTTTTGCAAACTGTTTGACACCGTTTCACACAGAATTTGGATTAACCCACCTGAGGGGGCACAGAGAAGCAGTGGTGGGAGCAGGGAGCTGCAGGGATGGGGGATCCTTACCCCATGGTGGGAGCTTTGCTGGGAGACTGGCACTGATGAGGGCTCAGCCTCCATCAGCTCCAGCACTGGCCTTTTCAGGACAGAAAACCTCTTGCCGTGCTATTTGTTAGAGAACTGCGCTTTCTTTTCATTGCAATGTAATAATTATGGGTAAGGATGCAATCCGATAGAAAAGAACATTTTTTAAATGAAAAGAGATCTTTTAAAAATAGTGACAGAATCTACCCAAGCAGCTGTACTCCACCGAAGAAGGCACTTGGATAAATTCTCAGCATTTGACTTAGCCCTGCTATGATCACCCAGATGTCACAGGGTCTGTGTCCAGAGGTACCTTCTTTACAGTGCTTACAGCAACAGCACCTTCCAAAGCCAAGACACGGGATCTTTGTGTCTTCCCAAGGATGCTGAGGGCTCCACCTGAACAAGAGGATCCCTGGTTAGAGCTGTGCCTCCCTGTGCCATTCTGCCTCCTCAGGGACTGCTCCCAGCTGTGGGTGACTGGAAGCAGGGAGCGATACTGCCCAAACCTCGCTCTTCCTCCCAACATCACCCTGTCAGCAATGACCCTGTTAGCAAGCCATGAAACCCCGGGAGAAACCCAAATTCACCCCAAAATAGGACCCAAAGCTGTCCATGCTTCTCGTACTTCAGGCTTCTAACACCGACTGGAAGGGGCCCAACCGCTGTGAGAATCAGCCAGGAGTTGCTAAGTGACTGCTGCCCTCAGGGCACAACCTCCCCATGCCATCCCTCCTGGGTGAGGAATGCATCTTCATTTGCATCCAGTGCTGTCACTTGGGTCTCCCGGGTTGAGTCATTCCCGCTGGGAGCAATGGGCTGCTCGGGTGCCACACGCTGCCACGCTGGAGGTGCTCAGCCCCCAGAGCAAACCTCTCCCACGGGGCTGTGGCTGTCCGCAGGGAGCATCCCAGTCCCCAAACATCCCAACCACTCTGACATCCCGCGGCACACAGGCAGTAAAGGTGTGCCTGCTGGCCAGCATGCTTTGGTGACAAAGACCTTGTCTGGATGTTTTTGGACTGTCCCTAGGGGGATCCCAAGTGTAGAGACGGGGAGAGCAAGATATAGCATCAAAGGTGACATGAGATGCGGCCAGGACGGGGATGCAGCCTTTGACCCCCTCTGGGTGTGCAAGCAAATGCTTGTGACATTTCTGTGGACTTCCAAGGTTTTTGCTTAATTTCTCAAGTTAAAGACAGTTCTAGACTAACACAAAGTTGTTTTTATCTTATCTTCCCCCTGGTTTCACATGTGAGATGTGATTTCAGGTTAAAAGCTGTTTTTGCAGTGGCCTGGTGATATCAGGGGTGAATTGATGCACAAGTGTCTTAAGGTCACCTCTTCCAGGAGGACAAATGAGATATTTTAGTTCATGGAAGCCAATGTTTTAAATGCCTGAGTGCTCTCAAGAACACATTGCAAAGTAAAAGGAAACTTGGTTTAGTGCACTTCTCTGGCCAAGTGGAAAAAATTATAAATCGTTGTGCTTTCAGGATGCTCCCCCTCATTTCTGGCATTGGAGGAGTGAAGCAGTGGTTGCAACCAAAGTGTGAGGACAGAGCTCCCAGCACTTGTAGAGGCAGCATCCAGATGCCCATTCCCAGGCCATGGCAGACGCTCCACAGGCACGAACTGAACATCAGGACACGCCTCAAAGCTTGTGGTTAAAGGGAGAGGAGTGGGAGAGTGTGAGGAACCAGGGGCCAAATCAGAGCCATTTTCTTCATCAGTGCTATTGAACGTGCTCTTATCCCATTGGCTTTGGGAAACTTTTATGTAGAACGTGGAGTAAACACAGATTAGGAGGTGAAGGGTTTTTTTCCACTAGGGTTTTGGTGTTGAAAAAAGCTGCTGCAGATGAGCAGGGAATTGTGATCTGGTAGCACAATGTGGGAAGCAAAGTCCTGTTTGGGCCTTGGGGTTTCTTCCACAAAACATCAGGAGGTTTTGGAAGCCCTGGGTGAGCTGTTGATGTGATCTGCACAGAGAGCACAGCCTCACACAGCTAACGAGCTCCAGGGCAGCTCTCCTGCCTTTGATTTGAGGCTTTTCTCCAAGCAGGGATGGTAAATTGTAAGCAGAAATAATTCCTGTCAAGGATCTAATGATGCTTCAAGTTCCCACAACCTTTCAGATAAACAGGGTGGAACAGTACAGTGAATTTTATAAGGAATCTCTAAAAATGTGCAGTGAACATAATGAGGCAAAATTGATCTGTTGTTTTCTCTCAGGAAACGAATACTGCGCGAGGAGGCAAAAAGAAGATGGGCCAGAAAAATACAGCTGTACTCTTAAAATGGGTCAGTCCTTGGACACCAGCTGTCTTCAGACATTAATGTTTTCACATTAAAAAAAGAGGAAAATTTAGGAGCTGTATTTAAGCAGCTGCATCTCAACATCCAAGGATGAAATCACCAAACAACTCTTTTAAGTATTCAGCCCAAAGCCACATAAATTCATCATCTGAAGAGCAACCTTGAGACACGTGCGCTGGCCTTGCTGAGAGACAGGGATTTGGGAAGGGGAGAGTGAGTCTGTGATCCAGATCTGGGTGAGTTTCACTTTACACATAAAGGACAAAAACCAGGAGTTAGCCAGGAAAAAAGCCATGGAGCAAATTTCCTGTGCATGATACCCTTGAGGGGATGGATGGCAAAAGCTGGGCTGGGAAAAGCTCGGACATGTCCTTCAGCAGGGCCCAGAGTAACTTGGGGTCCCAGGAGAAATGATCTTGGAAATCTTCATCCCTGTCTGAATCCCTTGGTGGAGTCCCAGGTGAATCAGTGCAACAGCTCTGCTCTTATTCCAGGTACAAATGGGCTGCCAGGACAGCAAGTCAGAGCTCAGGGAGGGGGCCAGAGCCACCAGTGGGTTCATCCCAGGGTCCCAAACTGCATCTGGGATAATCCCAGGGTCCCAAACTGCATCTGGGACAATCCCAGGATCCTAGAATGGTTTGGAAGGAACACACTATATCTGATGCCCCTGAGGCTTTTGTGTTCCTGCAGGTTTGTACAACTGGTGGTGTCTCATCCCCACAGCAGGGAACAGGCTTCCTTTGGCACCTGCAGCGAGCTGCACCTTCTGGAGATCCTCCTCAGAGCTGGGGAGGACACAGCCCCTGCTCCTGGCACTGAGCCACAGCCTGAGGGATGACCTGAGAACTGGCAAAAATAATTTCCTAAATTACTTCCAAGAGGCTTTCCCATGCTTTTAAAACATAGCCCATCATCTGAGGCTGTGATGAAGCAGAGATCTGGCTGGCACTTTAATGCACCCACTGTGTAGGCTCAGCGGTGGCAAAGGGATTTCTGGGGATGGAAAAGGTCCCAGTGTCATTCCTGGGATGGGAGGAAGAGGATGGTGCTGGCAGAGCTGCACAGAGGGAGTGGGGGAAGGCTCCTGCCCAAAGCGGATGATGAACTGCAAACAGGTTTGGAGAAGGTGGATAGTCTGGCAAGGGTAAGGAGCTGGAATTCACTGCTGTGGGTGTTTACGGCGGTGCCAGCAGGGCTCACACTTACAGCAGCATGAATTTACTGCTGGATTCTGATGCTGCCATAAACATTTTCAGCTCTCCCAAATTTGGGCTGGCTCTCCAGAGCCCTGTTCCGTGGCATGGGCAGAGATGTGCTCCAAGTGCAGGCAGCTGCCAGCCCCATGTCCCAGGGTTTGAAGGAGCAGCACTTTCCTCCAGCTTCAGGGGGCTGCACGTGCTTCATCCTCCTCCTTCATTAGGTTTTGCCCTGCCTCCTTGTTAAGGAACAAAAAACCCAACAGCCCCTGGGTAACCAGGAAATGATTTTTCAATCTTCTCTTTGAGGAGGGCAGCTGCACCCGATGTCTCTTAGAATAAAAGCAAATTTTTTTTTCTTTGTTTCTTCCCTTTTCCTAGAAACTTTCATCCACGTCATCTGGTTGCCAGAGGTGACATTTTCTGCAGCTGAGTTGCCTGATGTCATGGGAGGAGGCTGTGGAGGACTCTGAGTGTTTCTGTTTCACGTTTCTGTTGTTTATTTGCCATCGAGGTCACCATGTCTCTTACCCAGGGTTTGGCTCCTACTTTAGCTGGAGCTTTCAAGTAAGTGTTAGTTGCATCTTTTCTTTCTGGGAAAAATGCTGTACAAAGTCAACTGAAACTGCCTGAAATTCATCTAGGATTGATCTAGGAATTAAAAAGGGATGGGAAAGTTTGCTCTGAACTTGTGATCTTTGTTCTATTTGGATCCTTGTGCTGTGCATGCCTTCAGGGAAACCACTGCACATCAACCGAACCAAACCCTCTGGGGAAGGAGAGAAGAAACGGAAAGCTTTTGGCAAAAATATTCATCAAACAAAACTTTTAAGCCTAGTACATCTCCATCCTGGAAACAAATGCCTCCTACAGACCCCCAAACCACCAGGGTTTACTGTGGTTTTATGTGGAAGGCACCTGGGTACAGTGGTGAAGTTCCTTGGGAAAGATGTAAAGGATTTGTGCAGGCAAAACCTGTGCCAGGGATTCCCCACCCTCGCAGGGAGGAATTTCTTCCCAATATCCAATGTAACCCTGCCCCCTGGCAGTGGGAAGCCATTCCTTCTTGTTCTGTCACTCCATGCCCTTGTGCCAAGTCCCTCTCCAGCTCTCTTGGAGCCCCCTTTAGGCACTGGAAGGGGCTCTAAGGTGTCCCCGGACCATTCTCTTTCCCAGGCTGAACAACCCCAGCTCTCAGCCTGTCTCCAGAGCAAAGGGGCTCCAGCGCTCTGAGCATCTTTGTGGCTTCCTCTGGACTCTGTTCAGCAGGTCCAATCATCCAAACAGGATGTTTGGTTCCTGGTCCCCGTGGTGAGTGGGGAAAATTAATTTTGCAAGATGTGAAATTATGGTATCAAACACTTCCTTTGACATAGCGAAGATTATTGTTTTCCCCGGAAAATTTGGCAGTGCTTGCACTTGTCAGTGCCTGTCAGGAAGATCTTTTGCATTTCCCATCCCCTGGAGTGGAGGCTGCCTATCAAGTGTCTCTTCTCCACAGTTTAATGTTTCTGGTAAAGCTACTAATTTGATTTTTAGATTTTGTCTGAACAGAATTAGCACATATCACACATTGGAGCTGCCAGTTAAGGGAAAAGCCAAGGAATGGTCAGGGGAATGGAAGAAGTTATCCCTCCTGGGGCTACAACAGCAGACAAAGCCCAGATGGTAAAAGTCCCCGTGATCCATGCACATCCCAGAGATGACAGTGACAGAAGGCGATGATGAGCAGAGCGCTGGGATGAGCAGGGTGTTGGGATGGGTTCTGCCCCAGTTAGGAGCGAATGTTTGCAGGGCCACTGCATGGGCTGGGCTGTCCTTGCCCTTGGTGGAGAGCATCATCTGTTTGGAAATTGAGCAGATGAGGTGGTGGCTGCACATCTGGGTGGGGCTGGGACTGACCCTCTGTGTGCCATGGCTGGGGGAGAGGGGAGGTGAGCAGGGCTACCCATTCCCCTCCTGCCATGCTGCTGCTGGAGAAGGCTGGTGGGAGTTTGTATCTCTCAGGGAACACTGGCACCACAAAGGGATTCTATTCTGCTGGTATTTACTGATGACATCCCCATTTCTCCTCCTTTTTATCTAATAAATGCCATCTCTCCCACAGGCAGATGTCTCAGCCCAAACATTAAGATGCAGAATTAAGTCAAGGACTAAAAGCAAAAACCAGCCCAGAGAGGCACATCTGTGGCTCTGCTAACCCTTGCAATGTCCCAGCTTCAAGGGAAGACCATCAGGATGATTTGCCAGGGGGACTTGCAGCTCAGTGCGACTCCCGTAACCTGCTGATGATGCAGGGGGGGTCCTTGGGAAAGGCAAAGCCATCTCCTTGCTCTGGACAGGGTCGCCGACCACGTGTGCAGAGGAGCACACCAGGAGTTAGCAAGATGCTGAGCACGAGTCTCCTCTCCCAGCACAGCTGCTTCCCACAAGGTTCACTCCAACACCTGCAGACTTGCAAGGGAACACGTGGGGTCTGTCACAGACTGGGAATGTCACCGCCAGGTCAGTGGAGAGTGGCTTTGGGGCTTTGCAAGTGCTGTGGGAAGATCCACTCAGGGAGAGCTCAGACCCCACTAACCTTCCACTAGAGAGAAGTTCCTGCGGGTTCAGGTGTCCTCGCTCTGTCCTAGGTGTGAGAAAGCCCGGTGTGTATTCCCTGGGATGGAAGAGCTGAGCAGACAGTGAGAACAAAGCCATGTGCTGCACGTCAGCATTTCCATCTTGTGTTTCTAAATACCCCACCAGGACCGCAGGATTCTTCTCGCTTGTGAATTTTATGGGAGGAGAATAAGAGCCTAATAGAAGGCGGAATGAACTCCATGTTTTCTGCTTCAGCATCACCTGCTGGTTCCAGTGGGAATTTGCAAACTCGTGGGAGAGCTCGGGAGGTGTTGGGCAGGAGGTGCCAACCAGCCCATTTCACAGGCCTTGGGATTTGTAGTGGGATGCACGGGTGCTTCTCTGGAACAGTTCACAACTTGAAAGCTTCAGTGAAGAAAACAAGGGCAGAGGGCAGTAATAAGGCAGCTTGTTAAAACATTAAATTTTACTATCATATTCTGAGATTCACAATGAGGAGACAATAAAAGGCATCCTTGGGCAAAATTTACCAACCACTCTTGGTGACTGTGGCCCTGAACTGCTTTAATATCTACTTCAAAGTTAGTAGAAGCAACTCCAAGCATATTGCAAAATCTAATTCACCTTGTCTGAAAGATCAAAGCCTGCAAGAAAGCAAAAATCGAAACCTCCAGAAGTATAATTCTCCCTCAGCATTATTAAAAATGCCATTTCCCTTCTTCTTCCATTTCCTCAGCCCTCATTCAGATGCTCTTGAGACCAATGGATAGCATGAGATGATGCCTCAGCTTGTAGGGTGACCCCATACACAGATAAGATCTCAAGTGAGGTTTATAATTTTTGGACTTTTAAAATTCTTATTTCAAGAACAGAGTGTTTGAAAACTCCAGGAGAGTTTTTTTTCTGTTGTTCTTCTGTCTGTTTTCTCACCTGGATTGACCCCCAGTGCAGAATGGGGACCTAATCCATCTGCATCAAACCTTACCCGTAGGGAAACCTTGGGAAGAACTTCTAGAAACATCTTTCCAGAACAGCACAGGTCACCAGATCCAGAGCTCGTGAGACAGAGGGTGTCAGGACAGGGAGGAAAAATTGTTCCCAGGATTTTCCCTGACCTCTGCAGATTTTTAATATGTTAGAACTAGAAAGCTTCAGTCACACATCAGGATGGTATCAGGAAGACTTCAGCATATATAGTAATAATAAAAAGTAGAGACATGTGGCAATGGTCTCCCAAAGTTCCCTCAGAAATTAATTCAGTGAAATCGTAAAGGAATTAGATGTCTAAGGCTGTTTCTGAATTCTCCAAGGCAGCTCTGTCACTACTTTCTCACCCCAAAATATGGAGGTTTGGTGCTCAGATGTCAAAATGAGGCCTGGGGGAGGAATAGGTTTCCTGTCCTACATAGTGTGTGTGATAAAGCATCCCTTAATTACTGGATTGAATCTGAGCCCCTTCTAGTGAAAAAAAAAAACAACCAAAAACCAAACCCAACCTAAATTAACAGTAAGATTTCACAAAAGTAAATGTGAGTTCCCAGTTTCATGTGTCACAGCTGTTCCTCCCTTTGATGCTGCTGAGATCTGAGCACCATGATCCCTGGGCATGTCCATGGGCTCAGGAAGCTGCAGCCCTTGTGGATGCCATCAGAATTCCTCAGCAGTCTGGGATGCTTTCCAGGGGAGATCCGCTCTGGTTTTTATTGGAGATGGACTGTTTGGAGCAGAGCGAATAAAAGTGCTGTGAGAGGCTGTGATGTGAACCGAGCTGGGACGCGATCAGCGGGACGGGGGCTGGGGATCTGCACGGCTGTGCCGGTGGGGATGGGTGGGAAAGCCATCAGGGCTGGGTGACCCCGCTCCCTCCGGGGGCCCAGCTCCCTGGTGGGATGTTTCTTTCGGATGATGGTGCCCTCAGCGTGGGTCTCCCTCACAGCTGCAGCCCCTCTGGCACGGAGCAGCAATCTGCAAGGCCGAGGCGTTTCCAGCTCTCCAGGATCCCCCTTTTCCCAGGCTCCTGGCGTCTCTCCCCCTCCATCCATCTCACAAACGAGTTTGCGGAGCTCGCAGCACGCTCTGGGTGCCTGCAGGAGAGACACGGTGTAAAAAGTCAGTCCTGGTTCCTGTGACGAGCGCAGCCGGCAGGCCCTGCCCGCGGCACCGAGCTCACGCCGCTCCGGAGACGGACACGGCCCGGTGCAGGTGAGGCAGGGCGAGCCTGGAAGAGGCAGAAGACGTGAAGCCAAATTGTCTTGAGGGCAGTTTGAGGGAAGTAATGAGAGGTTCAGAAACTGGGACAGAGCTGGGGCGAGGCCTTGAGGAGCATCTCCTTGAGGAGTCTGAAGGAGAGGATGAGGTGCCAAAGTGCAGCTGTGCCCCACTTTGTGCCTCCTGGTTGGAAAACACTTAAATAGCGGCCCCAAATGAGTTCCTTTTGTGCTCCTGAAAGAGTGGAAGTTGTGGTGGGGTACTTATTTCCCTAAAGATCTTTCACACAATTTTTCACAACCAGATGAGAAAACCTGTAATAGGATATGTGTTGCTCGGGGTCTTTTCACACCGTTTTTCACATTCAAAAGCCTGGCTCAGTCACAAACACTCGGTGTCAGCAGCAGTGGCTTTCCTGAGCTGGGCCTGGAAAGCTCTACCAGTTCCCAGGCTGCGACTGCAGCATGTGTGCCACAAACTTTGCTGAGGCTGGAAGAGCCCATGGAGAGGAGGAGCCTCAGGTGACACAATTTCATTCCATGACGAGTGCAGGTGATGTGTGTTGGGTGGGTGAGGGATAAAAGGGCTGTGTGGGGCTAGGGAAGGGGGTTTGGTTGTGTGGAGGGTGAGGACTATGTGGAAATGGATCAGCTTGTGGGGTGAGGCAGGTTCTTAGGTAAGGCTGTAGCTTTAGGCAAGGCTGGAGAGGCTTCTGATGGAGCTTAAATGTCACTTTTGCAGGGGAATGATACAATTTCCTCGGCTGGGAGTGAGCTCTGAGCAGCCCAGGGTGCTGGATAGCCCCTCCCATGGCCACCAGTGCTTGTGGGACTGTGGGCAGGCATGGCTGGGTGCAGCCACTGGCACCTGTGGCATACATTTAGAAGTGTTTTTTTTATCCTGTCAAGCCTTCAGGCCCAGTTTTTTGGCTTCTGTGACTCAGCACAGCTTTGCTGGAACCAGTTTATCCCAGCAAGGCTGTTGGCTCTCAATCCCAGATGGAATTATGGGGAGCTGGAGTGTGTGTACAGCGCTGCTGCCACGGCTCTCCGTGTGACATCTCCAGAGCATGGCAGCCACATAAACAGCATATGTGAGGACACAGCACATATCTGCTGCTTGGTGCATGCTATTTACACACATCTCCTCTGCCTAACTGGTGGTTCTCCCCAGTTACGGGTTTGTTAAAGGCTGGAGCTTCTTCAAGGCAGATATTGAAGCCTTTGAGAAACTGATGGGAATACATTTCTCTCTATGGTTGCTTGAAATTTTCAGTAAACATCTGTTGTTTCCCCTTGCTGGAAAATGGAATGAGGGAAGGCTTCTGAGGCTGAGTTCAGGCGGGTTAAGGCTGTGAAAACATCTTGCTTTGGGGTGGTTTATCAGGCATCAGCTGCTATTGATCCGCACAACAGTGAGAACTTGAGTGACATCTCTTTAGGGAGAGCGGGTTCAGGGGGAAGCAAACAGCAAATGGTTGCTGGGTATCTTGGTGTCAGCCTTTTTTTGCAGTGATTTTGTTGCTCTCCAAGCTGTTGGCTACGTAAAAGGGCTGCAGCACAAGGGTGATAAGCAGATCTTTACCTTGAAAAGCTCCTGTGAAATTCACCATCTGAGCGCAGAGGTGTTTTCCTCCCCAAGGGATAGGAGGTTAAAATGCTGGGATGGTGTTCAGAGGATCTAAATTAATCATCTGGTGCTGTTTCTTACTGAGTACCTGTGGAAATCCTGCAACTATCACTGCCTTTCTTGAAATCAGAGACCCTTGCTCTCTCAGCATCTGGGACACCCAAACAGTGAGCCTTGGATGATGGGTGCCCATTCCCAGAACGGTGAAAAAACTCAGTGTCCTGGGCAAGGGATAACGGGGGGAGGAGGCGTTTCTGTCTTGTAAGAGTAGAGGGACTTTCTTGCTCTAAGGTTCATGAGTTTGAGATGCAAAGAAGAGGGAGACAGCAAAACACAATTTAATGTTGCAGTGAAGATTAATGGCCTCATCTGCAGTCACCTGAAATGATCAGTCCCTTGAAAACTGCAAATAGTGATGGCAGACAATGAAATAGCAGTGAAGTGGGTAGCATTGTGTGCTCTTTCTCCTGCTGGAGCTTGGGGGATTTTGCTCTAAATGAATTTTTGGTGAAAGCGAGATCTGCTCTAATTATTTGTAAGTAAAGAGGATCAGGCCTAGCAGCACACACAGTGTTCTTAAAATGCAGGTGGCTGCTGGCACTAATCCTAATTCTCCTTACCATGGACCTTGTAGATGGGTAGAAGAGAAATGGAGAGATTTCCTCTGTATTTGTGCTTGAAATGGACATGAATTACACTTGTTCTGCTGTCCTGCTGTTTTGGAAAGAGGAATCCATTGACTCTAGCTTTGTTAGCCTGGTGGCCCTGGGAGTCAGCTGGTTCTTCAGGAAATTGTTTTATTGTATAATATGCCTGTTGCTATGAATCAGTTCCTTGCAGCCTCAGAAACTGGCAGGGAGGTCCCCAGCCAGCATCAAGGTGGGTTGTCAGGGTACAGAAGTGTCAAGACTGGGCAGGTGAAGCTGCTCTTCAGGGATGTGGGGATGGGTGAGCTCAGCTGCCCCGCTCTGCTGGGCTGGAGCTAAAATCTGTGTGTGAACGTCTGAGCTTGTGTTTGTGACTAGGTCTGAGAGTGTGTGGGATGTACTGGGGTCAGTCACCTCTGAGATGGGCTGGACCATCACCCTGCCATTTACACCTTGAGATCTTGTCCCAGATCTGCTCTTCCTGGGAAGTTCGATGATCATGGAAGGGAGATGGGGACTTCGAACAAGGTAGGACATGGCCTGTGACATCCCACTGACCCCATTCCCCTTGCTGGGTCTGGGATTTAGGTAACATCCCAACAAAAGCTGCGGTCAGCAGGATTCCTTCTCCCGCACAGTGTTTGTCCCCAGGCCCCACTTTGCTCCTTGGGAACACTTTTTCTGCTTTTCTTTTTGTTCTGATGCTTGGCAGTGCAGAGAAGAGTCTGCAGAGGTTTCTGCCATCTCTAAAATGAGTCTGACTGAGGAAGTACAAAAGCTACAATGAATATGTATTACTGGAAATATTGAAGAAGCCAATGTCCCCTTCTTAATAGATGTTATTTCTCATTCTTTGAATGAGTCTGCTGGCCATGGAGGGCAGATAATCCAGTTGTGGAATCTCTCTTGTCTTGTGTTGTTACATGATTTATAGCACCATGAGAGGAACAGAATTTGTCACCACTGTCTCGGTGAAGTACCATTGAATCCCCTTGTAGAGGCTGCTGGAAAAGTAGATTTTTGGGTTCAAGAAAAAATGTTTCCATATTTTTATGTTTTTGTTTATTTTCTTTCTTGTTTCCCTGATGCTCTAACTGTTGACTGTAGGTCTGTAAAGACCATCTTGTTCTAACTCCCCTGCCTTAGGAAGGGATACATCATTGCTAAATCTTTGTCATCATTAGTGTCCTAAGAACAAATACCACCCATTACCAGTGGTTGTGGTACAAATTTAGCTAATTAGCCTTTGGCAAGCCATTAATCAGGTGCCCATCATCCCAGGAGTGACAGTTGCATTTTTGAACCTTTGTTTTCCAGCACACTCCACATCCCCCCAGCCTTTCTCCTGCTCCTCTCTCCAGCCCAGGTGCTCATTCCCTGCACGAAAAAATGATTTCACATCTTGCAAAATTAATTTTCTGCTCATGATGGCCTTGATTAAACAGACTGACAAACTGTGCTAAAGGTGGCAAAACAGCTCTGACAGGCAGACGTCTTCACCTCCTGAAAGGAAAGGCAAAAAAAAAAAATCCCTGTGGGCTGTTGCTATTATGAGATGCAGGTGGCTGAGGGCTGTTTTCTGCAGAATCAGCAAAAGTTCTCCACACTTAGGAACAACGTCTGTAAAGTTAAAGTGGTTGAAACAGCAGAAGATGCAATTATTGGCACTTGAACTGGATTATCTTGAACTGATGTAAACGGTGCTGATGCTCCAGGAGTTTGGAGGTAGAAATGGTAAATATACGTGTGGCTGCCCCATCCCTGGAAATGTTCAAGGCCAGGCTGGATGGGGCTTGGAGCAATCTGCTCTAGTGGAAGGTCTTGCATGTTGATGCTCTGGACTCTCCCTTGTAAATTCAGCATCTCCTAAGGGGGTGTGAGATCTGCCACTCCCCAAAGGCTCTCTGGGCATCACCTGGAATAAGGGTGGCATTTTTGTCTTGTCCTTTTCTTGGCTTTTGTTTCCTTGCTGTCTGCTGAGAAACCTTCAAGCTGAAGAGCTGATCTGTTTTTTTGAGGAAGTACACTGGGAGAAATCCTGTTTGGGTAATGTAGATAAAATTTAGGTGGCCTTCCTTCCCAGCCTTGGTGTGTAGACCCCAATGGATAGGGGGCTTCTGATGAGGAAGAAATCTGGCAATCCTGCTCTTAAGATGGTTGTCCTCCTCTCATCCCAGGGATCCTGAGAGGAGCATGTGTTAAGATACCATGAGATATTCTGGAAGGACAGATCTCACCATTATTGAATTATAACTGGGGTGAAACCATTGAAGCAGCAGGATTGGGACTGAAGGTGCAGCATTTTTCCTGGGCTTTTTTCCCCCATGCAAGGAGGGCAGGGATGAACACTGAGGAAAAACTAGAGGGATGGATGAGGGGAATTTTTGGAAGGATGTTTGTCCCAGACACACATCTTGGCTGTCAGTAGTTCAAAGCACAATCCTGATCCCTTTTCCAGCAGCCTTTCTGAAACACATCTCTCAGGCCAAAAAGAAAACCACGAGATAAATAGGTGAACCTGCTGTATTTGCTGCACTGCATTAACATAAAGGGAGTCTGGGAAGGGCTGAGAGCATTTGTTGGGGTGAGAGCCAGCAGAGAGGAGCAGAGCTGAATTTGCAAACACTCTTCCCGTCAGCTCCTGGGCTGTCCAGCTGGGAGCTCTTGCACTGATTTACTGCTGTCCTTCCTTCAGCCTTTGGAAATCAATCCACTGACAATTAAGGTAATGTCTGGTCTAATATTTATTTCACACTCTCATTAATGGGCTGACAAAACCCCACTTTTTGAAGCAGTGAGGCTGTTCTGTTCCACAGGAGGGCTGGAGCTCTGGGTCATGCTTTTTTCCCTTGTCCCTGTTAAAGCTGAGATCTCCTGTTGAAGCTTTCAGGCAAATTGCCATGCAGCACCATACCTTAGCATTGTGTTCCTGGGGAAGAAGGTGCAGCTTTTGTGCTAAATATCCCCAAACATCCATTAAAGCAGAGCTGGAGCACAAAGGGGTAGCACTGGCTGCCTGCTGGGCCCCAGGGGCTCTGTGTTGGGCTGGAAAGAGAAAAAACCTTTGCTGCACAAGGGCTCATGTTCTTTTTCTCCACCTCCTGGGCAAGTGTGCCCTGAATTTGGTCTGACCTGTGTGTCTCTGCTTGTGTCCCCAACACTGAGAAATTCCCCCAAACTGCTGGGAAATGGCTTCTTTGGGGAAACACTGCAGATGGCCAGAGGCACCGGACCAGGGGGGCTCTGGTTCTCAGCAGTCAACCCACCTCTGATATGGGATCAAACTAGGGGTGGGCCCCAAAGTCCTCTGTGCATCCTGTTTGGGGGCTGGCCATCCTGGGGGCCTCTGCAGCTCCTGGGCCCTGAGTTTATCAGGGTCAGTGTCCCACAGCCAGACTGGGAACTGCAGGTACCTGTGGGGTCTGTGTGGATCACCCCACCTTGAGGTAAGGAATTTACCACTGCAGCTTCTGAAATATCTAACTCAGATGCAAAGTGTGGGATGCTTTGGGTTACCAAAACGACCTTTAGTTAATGCTGCTAGAAGTATACTAAGCAGTAACAAATTTCCCCCCGTAGTTCTCATTCCTCCTTGTATTTTTTTTGCCAGTTTCTAGGTCAGATTCCCCATTCCGCTGCTCCTGCGCTAGAACAGCGCTCAGGTTGCACAATTGCAGAGGAGGGAGGAATCCGCTTCCCGAATCCCGATCTTCCCAGTAGCCTTTCCCGATTCTTCCCTTCCTCCCAGCGTCTCCTGCTGGGAGCCCACCCCAGGTAGGCTGCGGGTCGGGGGCTGCGGCAGGGTGGGTTTGGGGAGCTTGGGGGGTGCTGGTCCCCCCTCGCCGCGCCGGGGGTGGGACGGGGAGGCCACCGCAGCTCCCCCGGGGCGGGGGGAGGACGCTGCCCGTGTCTCGCAGGTGTGGGCTCGCCTTCCCTTCGCTGCGTTTGGTTATTTATCATTTCCCCCCCTCTTTTCCTCCTTCCCCCTCCCGCTTTTCTCTTACGCAGTGGGAGCAGCCCGGCAGCCTGGCTCTGCCCAGCCGCCCTCCGTCCTCCCTCCCTCCCTCTCCCTCATCCCTCCCTTTTCCTTAAAAACGTGGGCTCCGGGGTGCAGCCCCCTGCGCCGGCAGCATCCCTGCCTGCGAGAGCAGCCCTTTCCCCTCCTCCACCTGCGGAGCCCCCGGCTTTTTCCCGTGTCCCCCCCCGCTCCCCGGCCCGGGGGTGCTGGATGTGGCCGCGGGGAGCGGAGTCTGGTCCGGAGCTGCGCTAGAGGGGACCTGCCGCAGGTAAGGAGCCGGCTGGGGTTTATTGCCAACTTCGGGCTTTTCCTGCTGTTTTATGGTGATAAGGACCGCTGGGGTCGTGCCGGAGCCGCGGTGGCTCTCGGGGGGTACACGGGCGGCAGGGGAAGGTCTGGGGGGCACAGAACCGCGTGTGGGGGGACTCACCGACCCGCAGGGATGGGAGAGGCAGGTGGGAGCAGCCAGCCCCTGGGAGAAGGGATGATGTGTGCAGCCCGCACGTCCCCTGCGCCGGCGGTGTGGAGATATGCGTGATCCCTGTGTGCTCGGGATGCGCCAGGCTCTCGCGGTTGCATCCCATTAAAATGCCCCTGGGGATGGGGGGCTGTGCTCCTCGGCAGTAAATCATCCTTCTCCGCGGTAATAAATCACCTTTCCCCAGCGTTTCTCGTGCACTTGCCTTGCTACAGTCCCGCGCCACCCGTTTGATCAGCAGATTTTAGAGCTGTCTCTTGCTGCCCCAGGTCCTTGGCGCAGGCTGCTGCTTCAGGATGGACCCGCTCTTCCCGGCCCACATTTTTGAAGACCCTGACCTGAGGAAGCTGCTGAACGACTCCTCCATGCTCAACCTGAGCTTTCTGCCCAGCAACTGGTTCAACAACAGCACAGGGGACGGTTTCCTGCCGCTCAGCATCAAGATCACCATCGTGGTCGTCTACTCCATCGTGTGCATTGTGGGGCTGGTGGGCAACTGCTCCGTCATGTATGTGATCGTCAGGTAGGACACCAGGGAGGCTCCAGGGGAAGCAGGGAGCGGGGAAGACCTTCCCTCCCTCAATCCCTGCTGCGGGTGAAGCAGGCAGGCGCTTCCCTGGGGGCTGAGACGTGCTTTAGAGGTAACGATGTGGCATTTGTTTCATTGTTTTGGTTTTGTTTTTTCCCCTTCCTAGGCTGTGATGAAGGTTTCTGCCAGTTTTCAGCTGCCCTCTGGTGCCTCCTAAAGTTTAACCCAGAGAATGGAACAGAGTGAGCAGATCTGCTCAAAAAAAGAAGTGTCTTTTAAAAAAATTTTTTTTAGGAAGCTGGATGTCCCTGGGGAGGGCAATGTGCTGGGAGCATTCCACTGCCAGGGTGTGCTGGCTCCTTAATGGGACCTCTCCTTCCTGTGCTGTGTCCAGCATCCCAGCTGTGTTTGCAGGTGCTGCTCCATCTGGGAGCTGGCTCTTTCCAAAGCTGAACCTTGTTGCAAAGGAAAGAGCCTGCTGGGAAGCTTCCTTTTACTTTTACAGGGGAAAAATCACAAATGTGAGTCTCCCAGCTCTTTGGAGCCTGCAGACTTAAATAAGATGTGAGAGGATGCTGCAGAGTTGAGGGCAACTTCTCTGGCTCCTTGTGGTGAAGTCAGGAGAGTGGGGGGGACTTTTGCAGAGGGACAGCACAGAGCGTGCACCACTCCATCCTCCCTGCCCATTGTTGGCATTTTGAGTGTCCCTGTCTGCTTCTGCCTTGGTTCAAACCCTTCTTTTTCTGGGAATCAGGAACCTTGTTCGCCCTCTAAGTACAGAACAAGTTTGTGCAGCTCTTGGGGCTGTGATTACGTTAAACCCCAGCATCCCCCTTCTGATCCCTGCACCCTGCATGTTAAGGAGGGAGGTTCCATTTTATCCATATCTTGGAGGAGATTCCTGGTGCAGGTGGATGCTGCCAGCACAAGAAAAGACAGGCTGAATCCTCCAACAGAAGATGAAATTGTTTAGCAGGAATTCAGACACTGATGAGATTGTCTTGTTCTTGTCAGGAGCCCAACTGCTTCCAAAGCACCTTTCCCGTGAATAACTGCAACTTGGCCAGGGGAGATGCTGCAAAATTAGGTCTTTGGTATCAGAGGTCAGTGGAGGGTGGTTAAATCTCTGCTCCAAGGGCAAAGTGACGTGACAGTTCATCAGGCTGCCTGTCTGTGCTCTTTTAGCTGAGGAGTTTATGGCAGAAGAAGGGACCTCATTAGCCCTGGGGAGTCTGCAGATGTGGAGAGGAGGTTTGCAGCACACTGGTGCCATATCTGGAGACCTCGTGTTCCTTCTCAGTGTAGTAGCAATCCCTGGAGTAGTTTGTGGGTGTGTGTAAGCGTGTGAGTAGTGAAGCTCCGGGAGCTGGAAGCCCTGGTCTGATGACGGTGATGTAGCTGCATGGGAATGCCAGCCCGTGTGCAGCAGAGGAAGGGAGTCCTTACCCCGTGCATGAGCCTTGGTGTGTGTAGGGAGGAGTCTGGGCAGAAATATTTTCCCTGGTGGGATGTGCACAGCAGGATCCTGCTGGCCCTGCCCAGGGCTGGGACTGGAGGATCACCAGTAGCACGACTGTCCCAAACTGGTGTCCTGGGCAGGGCGGACCTGTGCCATGGCTAATCATGAAAAATACTGGCTTCTGCTCCACACCTTTTTTGACTTTGATACCTTCCAGTTGGATAAATGCAACTCAGGAAAAGAAAGTGGGATTTAGCACTGGAATTCCCCCTGGAATTGAACTAGTTTTGTGTGTGTCCTCTAGTTTCACAGTCTTTAAGCAACTGAAAACTGAAGACAGGGTCCACCTCCAGTCACCCTCAGGCTTTTCCATTTCTCTATTTCCCTTTATTCAGAAACCCCAGATACATAGAGATAGAGATATATATCTATATATATATATACACACAAAAGCCAACATAAGTTTTGATTATTTGGGGACTCCTTTGCAATTCACCTCTATTTTTTCCAAAAAGAGCCTGGAGAGCCCCCTTGTAAAGTGTGTGCTGGGGAGGTAATAACTGAGCTAGAGCACATGTAGGAGCTGCTGCTCCCCATCCGTGTCCCCTGGGAGCTCAGTACTGAGCTGAGACCAACACTGAGTTATAGCCAAGGCAATGACCCTTCTTGGACCGATGAGTAACAACTCCTGGTTATCTCTGCCCGGGATTCTTCTCTCCTTGCCCTGTCTGTTGAGGTCAGGAGCAGGTGTGAGGATGAACCGGGCTCGATATCAAACTTTTGACCCTGGCCACGTGCACAGATTGATGCAGAGATGCCAAGTTGTGGCCGCACAAGGAGGATGCTGATGAACTTCTCGAGCACAGGTTTTTCTCCTCAGGTTGGAGCTTTGATGCTTCATGTCTTGGATAGCACCTGGCCTTCAGCAGGTTGGAAGTTGGTTGCTGGTAAGTCAACACAGGGTTTAGGGGCACTTAAGGATAAATTAATGGAAAAATGATCAGCAAACCCTCTGTGCTGCACCCTTATCACTGCAGGTAATGTGCACCCCAACAAGCTTTTTTCTTTCCATAATCAGGCTTCAACACATTACACAGCCCATAGGAAAATGGTGTATTACCTTCCAGAAAAAGACTGGCAGTGTTACAGACAGTAATTGTTTCCTGGTTTTGAGGGAGTTGGGAAATAAAGACTCTAATACCAACACTCGAGGAAGTTGGAGGCATCAGGAAAGCTCATCTTTTCCTCCTGAATGAGTTTTTTGCAGCACCGAGGGAAAAGTTTTAAAATCTCCCGGTATTTCACACTAAAGTACAAATTCAAAGCCTCCTCTAGGTTTTCCCCTGTGTTGTAGAACCCAGCCTACATCTCTATTATATTTGGAGTGATTTAACATTTGGAATGATTAATTTTTAGAGACAGTCATCATGTGACTGTCGAACCTTTCCAGTGCTGAGCAGCACTAATTGGGTAAGACGGAGAAGGGCTCTTGTCAGGAACACGATTTCCTGGACAGTAAAGGGCCTATTGTGGGAACCTGCCTCGTCTGTGGCTTTGTTCTGCTGGCTCATCCTGGAGCTCCTTGCCAGCAGAGACGATGCCTCCCCTCCCTCCTCCTTCTGCTGTTTGCTCTCTTCTTGCATATATTTCCTGTTCTGCTTCTTAATGAACGTGAAACAAGGAGCTGAACAGAGGGTTTGGGGGGAGAGTGGGGGAAACCAGGCTGCTGAGATCCCTCTTAGCTGTTAACCGAAGTCTGCAAGGCTGCTTGCCCAAGATCTTTGTTTTTAGGAAGGAAAGCAAAGGGGAAGGAGGATGTATTGTTGGCCCTGGGGGTGGGGCTGGCTCATGGGGCTGGAGGTGGTGCTGACCCAGGTGTTGTTACAGGGGTGTGACAGAGGCCCCAAATCCCTGCCAAGCTGCTGGTGTGCCAGGGAAGGGACAAGGTGCAGCTTCTAGTCCAGGGAGTCTCTGTTATCCCCAGCCTCTGGGACGCTCAGCAGTGGGGATCTGGAGGACTCCCTTCCTCCAGTTCAAACCCCCGTGGGAACGCTGCGTCATTTCTTGGGCACTCCTCTTTGCTATGGCAGCTCTCTGTTGGGAGCCTGGCAAAATCCTGGGGATACTCAGCTCTCTCTATGGAAGAACACATTTCAGAGCATTTAAAGCAATGTTTTAGGCAGTTTAGGGCTGTCAGGCCCCTACATTTTCATCTGCTGCCTCCAGGTGAAGCTTTAGGAGGAAGGATGTGATGGGGAGGTGCCTGCACTGTGAGCCTGCCTGGGGATGCTGTGCCAGCTGTTGTTCTGCTTGAAAACTGCCTCAGTCCCTGAGAATAGGGGTGAGGGCAGCTGGCTGTGATGAGACAGGGGAAATGAAGTTAATTATGACATTTCAGAGATGCTGATTTCTTAACAGAAGGCTTTCTAAGGGAAAAGCCTGGACCAGCTGTGTGTCTCAGAGCTGAAATGAAGTGAGTGCTTCATGCAGTGGGGACCCAGCGGACACGAGTGGGGCCATCTGAGACCTTTGTTGTCTCCAGGTCTGCCTCTTGGTTTTTCCCTGAAAAATAAAATAAATAGACATAAATTATTGCAGTTTATAGAGGAATGAAACCCACACCAAGGGTTCTCTTTGCCCTGGAGAGGGAGTGGAGCTGGGGGAGGATGGTGAGGTGAGCAGGAGGGGATCCCACTGTGATAATGGCTGCGAAGGACAGGTCTGCAGATCCCTGATTTCTGGGTCAGCCAGGTGAGCTGGGCTCAACCACACAATCCACATTAGCCACATCTGGCCCCTGCTAACACAGGTCCTGTAGCTCCAGGGTGAGTTGGAGGGCTCTTTGTTTCACCTGGCTGTAGTGAGGTGGGTGAAAGGGAGTTGCCCATGTGCAGCAGTAACTCTGTGATGTTCAGCATGGGACTTGGTTCCCCATGTTTTTCAGAGACTGGGCAATTTCCGGGTGCATTTTGGACATGAGCAATTCAGCAGAGGCAGATCTGGCCCACGGGCAGGGATAAGAGCAGCTTGCTGCAGGGTGGATGCTGATGACTGCACTCCTTAGACCAGAGCACCATTCCTGGCGGCCAAGCACCTGCTCAGGGATGTGGGAGCATCCCTGGGAGCCCCTGGGCGAGCTGCTGAAGCCTTTGCAGCAGCAACCATGGAGCCTCCTCCCTTGGCATGGCAGCACCATCCCAGAGGGCACCTGGAGGGCAGGGCAGAGCTGGTTCTTCATAGCTGTCCCTCAGACACAGCAGTGAGACTCAAGGACAAGAAAATACCAAAGTGTGTTCTCGTCCTGGCTGGCTGCAGATTCCCTAACTCACACCTGCTAGTCAGCCCCTGTCTTGCTGGGTAATTTATAGGCTTTTAGGTGCCTTGTTGGTGGCTGCTTTTGCTGTAGTGTCTGGCCTCAGAGTCCAGACTAATTTAAATTTGTCCTTCTCAAATTCTGTGCGTTTTTTCAGGGCCTGTTGAACCATTAAGAATAAATCATCTTGCAGTGGTCAGAAGTTTCAGGCCGAGGGGGCTCTGGGATGGTGATCAGAGCAGCAGGGATGCAGAGAGCACGGTGTGGGCGGACAGCTGAGGGGACACAAATCATGACAGAACGTGCCAGATCAAATATCAGCTTCACACGACCTGAGGGCTGGGAGCAGAGATGGGAGAGAACTGGGGCGGGTTTCCACCACCACAGGGTGGGAGCAGCTCAGTAAAAATCCTCCTTGAGCCTTTTCTGCTCTGTTTTGCTTCCTGGTGCATGTCCAGGGATGGGGGCAAAGGCTGTCCTTGCTGCTCAAGGTGAACAACACTGTCTGCATCCTAATTAGCTGGAGCTACACATACCAAAATCAAGAGGCAGAGAGCTCCTGGAAATAATGCTCAGGGTTCTGCAGGGCTGCAGGGTTTGCTCTGGGCCCTCTGCCCCTGGTGTCTGCAGCTCCATTTTGGGTTGTGGGTTTGCTGCAGCCAGCTGGTCCTTAGCCCCAGCCCCTGCCCTGCAGCCTTGCTGTGGCTGGGTGGAAAAGAGGGAAAGGTGCTGAAACAACAGGTCTGCAACTCACCCTGAGGCTCAGCCAGGGGCAGAATCCATTCTTGTGAGAACAGGTCCTTAAAGCCCAGAGGGTTTGTCTACTGACCTACCCTTAGTGACCTACCCTTAATCTCCTCTCCCAGACTGTGTGTTCCCCTTACCAGAGGGTCCACTTACCAAAAAGGAGGGGGAAGATGAGTGCTGAGCTGATATCCAGGTGTTTTTCCTCTCAGGCTTCAGCATCTGATAGAACAGGAGAGCAGAGTAAAGCAATTACTGTTGTGACAAAGGGGGAGCTGGATGGAGAGCTGAGAACCACCCTGTGGGAGATGCTCCATTAGGAAATTACCTCCGTGGCAGAGTGCAAGAAAGTGGCCCAGCAGGGAGCTAATGTCCTCCATGGAATCCACAGGCTTATCTGCAGCAGAGCTGTGTTGTGGGGGAGGAAACTGAGGTGCCTCCTAAAGCCTGAGAGTTTAATTTGTCTTTTTTTTGGTGCAGGTTTTAGAGAAAGAACATTCTCGGTTCTGGAGGAAAAGAAATAGAGGTTAATCCACAGAGAAGGGATTGATTGATTTTTGTGTGTACTGAACATTCTGGAAATGTTAGGGAACATTGGTTGGTTGGGACAATGGCTGTTGGCTCTCAGCATGTAGAGAAAGTGGTGTAGAAGTAATTAATTGGGTGTAAATTAATTTCCTCTCCTTTCATAAGTGCAAAATCAGCTTTACATTCCACTGGAAGATGGGTTGAAGGAAGTGGTGGGACAGCCACCCCAGTGTGTCCCGTGTTGGAGAGAGGGAAGGTGGCTCTGCCATCACCTCGAGGAGATGGTGAGGAAGGAGGCAGAGGAGAGGGCTCTGTGGATTTGAGGGATTTTGCAGGGCCAGGCAGAGCAATCGCACCTGGACTCTGAATTCATGCTGTGAAGTGTTTGGGAGGAGTGGGGCTGGAGGGAGCTGAAGGTTTGATCTGCACACCCTGAGTTCAGGGCTGGCTGAGATGCCCCAAACTTCTCAGTGCTGGGGGTACAGGAGTGTGCAGGGAGGCAGCTTTGTCCTCCATGGATGTTGGATGGGTGTTGGAGGTGGGTGAATTGCTGCTTGTTTCTCCCACTGGTCAATGACAAAAAATCAAACCCAAACAACCAAGTTTTTCTGTTTGGCAGTAAAGTTGCTCAGCATTGCTCAAAATTGTTATTCCCTTGAGTTATAATGTCAGTAAAAGCAGTCAGGGTTACAGGCATGTTGATGAATTGCCTCTGGCTCCAGCCCTCCTGGAAGGATGGACTGCAACAAACTTGACCTTTGGGAAGCTTGAGCCAGCCCAGCCAGGTTTGTGGTGCTCAGGGGAAACTGCAGCTCCCAGGAGACCTTTGCCAGCACAGTCTTAGGTGACCGAATAATTTCCTAAAGCCTGAGCTGACAATGCTTATTTTTGTGAGAGCTGATAAAACAGTGATTTCACTTCTTCATTTTAATCCCACTCTGCTGACCTGGAGGGGAAAGTGAATCCACTCACAGACCCACCTCATCCCCCTGTGCTTTGCCACGCTTATGCCAAGTGCAAGAATTCAAAGAGATTCACAAAATTGAATACTTGCTCACCCTGAGATGCTCCTCTGGAGTTCAGGGCACTGGTGCCTGCTGTAATTCTCCTTAGGAAATCCAAAGCTTAAAGCCCTGGCAGCTGCCTGGTTGTGTTGGATTTGCAAAGTGCTTTTGCTCATTCATCCCATCACAAAAGGAAAGGCACCGGTATTTTCCTTCTACTGCCTTTGGTTGTGTAAGTTAGTCTGGGCCGGTTTTCTAAGAACCTGTGATTGATTTCTGGGCCAGGAAAAGCCTCACTCAGGCTTGTGTGGGGACCTCAAAGTATTTCCAACAAGGTTTCCATCAGTGCTCACCTCCAAAAGCTTCCCTTGGCTTCCAGGGTCAAATGTAGGATCATTTGGTCTTGCTTTCTGAAGCTGCTTTCAGACTTCTGATACAAGCCCAGCTTAGAGCTCCAAGGCACGTAAAAAAAAAATAGAGTTTATGGCCTGGATTGTGGCTCCCCTGTCTGCTTCTCTTGCAAACCTGGCGACGTCACCATGTGTCCCAGCAGGGTTCAGAATGTGCCAGTGATAATGTTCTGCCAAGAATTCAAATCATTTATCAAGAGCTGAAGAAGCTCAGACCCTCAGGGGAGGGCACAGCACTGAGAAGGGCAGTTGTGGGTTTGCTGTTCTGAATCGAATTGGCAAAAAAGCTTTTTAGGTCAAATCAGACCCTGTAATATTCTAACACATATCAGGCTGAAAATAGTGCAGCAGTTTACGGGTAGAGGTGTTACCCTCAAATGAACTTGCACTCTGTTAATAACATCATTGTCTGCCATTTTTGGCGATGCTTCTGCTGAGGCCATTAGTAGAGTAAATGATGGATGAGCTGTAGTTTTAAAATTATACCTATTTGAGCTCTTATTCTGCCCATGAGAGGAATATCCTGGAGCTGAAATGATAGATTCAGTCACAGAGCCACTGTTGAGCTTCCATTTCTGCAGATGCTGCACGTCCCCCTGGACAGGTGCTGGCTCTGCATCATTTCCCAAGTGTGAAAAGGAGATGATTGTCATTAGAGCAAGGTGACTTTTTCTTCGGGGCAGTCGGTTCATGTGGTAAAAGTAATATTGAAATGACCAAAAATCTTTGAAGTAGAGTTTGACTTGTGACTTTACTCCTTTCTTTAGGAAGAACTATTGTGGTATTTTGGTTTCTGATTCAAACCAAGTTCCTCACCAGTTTTTTGGCTGGCGGGGGCTGGCCATGTTGCTCGTTCTGATTTGACAGCTTACATTAGCCATGCTCTCTGGCTATGATCCTACACCTAATGGCTGATCAGCTTACCCCTGCACCTTTCAAATCAGCTTACTGGCTAAAGCTCTCACCAATACTTATAATAATGAAGCCATAGGTAATGAAATCCTAAGTTGGCCTTACTGAAGTAATTTTTCAAGATACACTGAGTTCGCAGCCTCAGGCTTTCATGGTGCTCACTTGGCAGTCTGAGGGAATGATTCTCCTGCCCGTGGAGCTGATTGTGGAGGGACCATTTGTGGTGTTGTAGGAGATGGGCTGATCTGTGTGGGAGGTTGAAAGGTGAGGGTGGCCAATCTCAATTACATAAGAAAACACAACATTTCCTTCCTAAAGCAGCAGAATCTGCTTCAGTAAAGTTCAGTGTCTGACCCATCACAGTCAGGTGGAGCTCTAACCGCTGCTCATTCCTGCGTTTCAGATTCACCAAGATGAAGACAGCCACCAACATTTACATCTTCAACCTTGCTCTGGCTGACACCCTGTGCCTGATGACCTTGCCCTTCCAGGGAACAGACACGTTCCTGGGCTTCTGGCCCTTTGGCAATGTCCTGTGCAAGATCGCCATCTCCATCGACTACTACAACATGTTCACCAGCACCTTCACGCTGACGATGATGAGCGTGGACCGCTACATCGCCATCTGCCACCCCATCAAAGCCCTGGACATCCGCACGCCCCACAAGGCCAAGGTGGTCAATGTTTGCATCTGGGCGCTGGCTTCTGTCTTCGGCATCCCGGCCATGGTGATGGGATCTGCGGAGAACGAGAACAACGGTCAGTAAAGCTGCCTCCTGTGGGAGGGAGGTGCTGGTGGACAGGAGGGGCCAGGGAGAGGGGTGCCAGTTTCATCAGTGGGGTGAGGTCTCTGCTGTAAAATCATCTTAACTCTTCCCTTTCTGCCCCTGCCTCTCTGTATCACTGCTACAGCTTTTTTAGTGTTAAACATAGAATTAGTATTTTCTAGTATTAAACATAGAATTGTTATGTTAGGTTGGGAAAGACCTCTAAGATCATCAAGTCCAACCATTAACCTAACTAACCTAAACTAATCTGAATGTGCAGATGCTTTTCTGCTTGATCTGCATTTGTTGATCTTCCTTCCCATTTTATTTTTTTATCTCTTGCAGAAATTGATTGTCTAATTAAGCTCCCTTCTCCCGTGGACTACTGGGATCCAGTGTTTGGCATCTGCGTCTTTCTCTTCTCCTTTATGATCCCCGTGTTGATCATCACCATTTGCTACAGCCTCATGATCAGGCGGCTCAAGAACGTCCGTGTCCTCTCGGGCTCCAAGGAGAAGGACCGGAACCTGAGGCGCATCACCCGCATGGTCCTGGTGGTGGTGGCAGTCTTCATCGTTTGCTGGACTCCCATCCAGATTTTCGTGCTGGTGCAGTGCTTGGGTGCCAAGGCGGAAAGCGAGCTGGAGCTGGCCATCTCCTGCTTCTGCACCGCGCTGGGGTATGCCAACAGCAGCCTGAACCCCGTGCTCTATGCCTTCTTGGATGAGAACTTCAAGGCGTGCTTCAAGAAGTTCTGCTTCCCCACCGCCTTCAGGACCGAGCTCCAGATGTCTAACAGGATGTGCAGCATTGCCAAGGATGTTGCCTACGCCTGCAAGAACTCGGAGGGGACTAACAATCCGGCCTGACTAGGCATGGAAATCCCCATGGTGGCTGTCGCCCAGCAGAGTCCGACCACCCCCACGTCAGAACTAACTCAGATAACGGCCCTTTAGCAGGACCTCAAAACTGAGAGGTGAGAAACCAAGGAAACAATTTTGGGGGTTGGGAAAACCGGATGCTGCGAGAGCACGCAGAGAAAGTGAGCCCATTTGATGCATTTTTAATTCCAGTGCAGCCTGCACTAAGGAATGTGCTCGAAATCAGCCCTTTGATTCGTGTGAAACCCTGGGGGTTTGCAACACTATTGACAGTTTTTGGGAATCAAGGGTTTAAAACAGGCATCGCTCCAGGGGCTTGCACTTCTGCTGCTGGGAGACAGACAGAATGTGAACTCTTGCGTTGCTTTCTTCCTCCCCGAGTGGAGATGTTAACAGCTCGCGTGGCTCACCAGGCGCTCGTGTGCGGGTTTTCCTCCTGTGCCATCGCTCTGAAATCAGACTTTGCTGCAGCCAAAGTGGGCAGGAGCCATCAGACAAAACCCAAGATCATCTCCAGGATGAGTCATCGCACAGGGAAGGATGCAGGGAGGGAGCTGACGGAAAGAGAAATTCAAACTGCCTTCAAACGCCAGCTCCTGCAGATGGGATCTGCAGTGAAACCCCCCTCTCAGAGGGGAGCAGGGGGGAGAAGGGACTGTCAGAACTGATGATGTAGCTCCGAAGAGGAGGAAGAAAAAAGACGGAGGAAAAGAACACAATTCCTCATTCACATGCTGCTACTGCTTTTTTTTTTTTAAACTCTGTATTTCCAGTGTAATAATGGACAGAATGTGTCTGTATATACGTGTCTGTAGTGGAATAGGTGCAGATACGTGGTAGGAATTCACCTTACCGAGCATGCCTTGGGCGTCTTCCTCGGTGAGAGGAGGAAGGAATGAAGTGGCCTATAGACACGTGTATTTATGTACTGGGGAAAGCCATTCTGGAGAAGCCAGAATGGCAGCTCTTCCAGAACACATGGACATTCCTGGCGGGAGGAGGCAGCCTAAACCAGTCCCACCCGCTCCACATGGGATAAGCGGGGCACAAACCATACAAAACCTGGGGTTCTGTGGTTTGTTTTATGTTTTTAACTGAAATGAGGTCCACAATGCTGAGAGCATGTGGGAAATGCTGCCCAGGTGCCACTCCTCCTGCCAGCCGTGGATTGATTTTCCTCACCCAGAGTAGGCCAGAGCTTTGTGCAAAATGAAATGTCCTGTCATTTCACTCAATAACAAAAGCTTCCCCAAAGAGTTTCACCACCGAGTGCCCTCTGTGCTGGGGAGGGCAGCAGGCTGGGATTCTCCCTGTAGCACAACAGCCCAGGGAAATCTGGGCAGTGGTGGCCAGTGGTGCTGATGGGGGAGCAAAGCACCAACCTCCACCTGCAGAGGGGAGGTCAGTTCCAACGTGAGAACCAGCAGCGTCGTCCGGACTGTACAGATCTGCTTGTGAATATATTTCTTGTGCTCTGGTCCATGAGATTCTGTATTTTTAATGTATTGATTTGCCAATATTTTAATGCTGTCTTGTTCTTTATATATGCTGTACAAAGGAATCGAATGTTATATTTCTATGTAGAGTGTTTCCCTCATGGTTGGGCTTAAAATATAGATGCAATTCCAGTGGCCCACGTGTAGGACCCAGATCCCTTGTAAACTGCTCAAGCTGGGAGGATTTTGATGCTGATCAGCATTTAATTGGGAATCTGGATGGATACCAGAGCAAACTTTGCAATTAGCACTTCCCCTGACCAATCTGGAGGGAGGAGGAAATCTGGGCACTTTAAGCACTTTGTAGTGGATGTTAATCCCCGAGCCCTCACCAGGAAATCCCATATAAACCCCAGGCATGTGAAGAACAGCTCCTTGAGAACTGTGCTGCTGGCAAGCTGCATCCATGCCTTTGGAAAAACTGGGTTAGGTGGCATGTTGTTTGTGGGTGCAGTGACAGCGTTGGGCACTGAGCGACTTCGGGTCTGCTCAGCCCCTCAGCTGTGGGATGGTCTGATGGGGTCTGGGAATGGTTGGGGCTGAAGCTGGGAACTGACTGCCGGGCTGTTCTTACCCTTAGGGAGCAGGAGAACTTTCATTAGCAGCTGGCTAAGGAACAGCCACCCTCCCTATGTCGTTCTTGGCTGGGTTTTTAAATAGATTTATGTCCTCTGGAAAAAAATATACCTGTGTTTGGCATTTTTTAAATATGGATTTTGTTATAATGACTATGCTGCAATGATCTTACATATTCAAGTACTCAATAAATGTGTGTTTACCAAGCTTTTGGGTATTTCCATGGCCCTTGCAGTGAATGTGTTTAGGCATTCTGTTCAATGCTTAGTGAAGTTTGTTGTAAGAAGAGCAGCAAACACCTGAAAGCAAAACTTTATTGTACTGTGCCTCTGGAGTTACAGGCTCATGGCCAGCTGGATGGCTTTAGGGCTGGCTCTGTAATTCCCTTTGGAAGTGGTTGTGTTGGTGTGATTTTTACAACTGCCGCAGTGTAAATGACAATTTGGTGGCTACTTGTGTGCTTTAATAAAGGAAAATAAAAACTCCTGTGCTGTGGATGATAACCTGGAAGAGTTAACTAGGTGGATCGGGAATGTCTCGGCCTATGCCTTTTAAGGGAGATCAGTGGGGATGTTTGTTACACAGGAAACTTTGTCTGTGGTTAACGTAGGAACAGAAGATGTGAAAATGCTGGAAAATTGGGTCCCTGGGCCTTGCAAAGGGCAGCTGTGATGTGTAGGCAGGGCAGCAGTGCGGGCAGCTGCCTGCTGTTAGAGGTGAAGTCTGCGGAAGGATGAAAACAAGCTCTTCCCACATCCTTTCCCCAGAGTTCCCAGGAGTTATGGGGTTAGGCGTGACCTGGGAGAATAATAAATTGCAGAACTGCTCTGAAAAGAAAGCCAAGGCCATATTCTGTGGGAAAGATGGATCAGCCAGTGAGATGTGCAACAAGGAAAGCGCTTTCTCTCTGCACAGAGATCAATATTCCTACCCAGGCAGGTAAATATCAGGAGAGGGTTTTTTATTAGCAGTGGTGATTTTCTTCTTAAAAAAGAAAAAGTAAATTGGCGAGAAAAAAAATTGAAATTTTATTCTTCTTCTAGTTCCATTAATTATAAGTATCCAGGGGTGAGTTCTTACAGCAAAACCATAAACCAAAGTGCTTTATTCAGTATTATGGGATTTATTAATGTACTAAGTCTCCTCTCTGCTGCTGTTGGCTGAAATCAAGTGCTGGAAAAGGCTGAGGAATGGATGAGCTGGGGACTGAGCTCTCCCCCAAGCAGCTCCTCGGCTCTTGCTAAACCGGGGCAGATCTCTGGCTTTGCAAGAGCCACATCTCCCTTCCTCTCAACATTCCCCCTTCCATCAATTACAACTTCTAACAGCAGAAATAAGGAGCAGAATTTACACTTCCACTGAGGTTTGGATGGACAGCACCCTCAGGCACAAGGTGCGGTTCTTGGTGTTGTTTTCTGCCAGGCCAGGAGCTGGTCTCTGATCCTTGTGGGTCCCTTCCAGCTCTGGATATTACGTGGTTTATGGCTTTATGCCATGGGAAGAGCTGAGCTGGGGAGGTGCTGGGTTACCCTTTACGAGCTGCAGGTCAGACTGGGGTCGGGTGGTTTGGGTGGGTACTCAGATGAAATCCCCCCCGCCAAGCCCTCTGCCCACAGGAGCCACAAAGCCTTTCCCCTGCTCCAAGTGCCTCTGCCCCGCACAAAGCCTGGCCACCAGGGCTGAAAGCAACTTCAGCAGGTGGGAGAAACCCTGACTACAGAAAGGCCAAACCTGGGTTTGCCCCTTGTAGTACACCCCACTCCAAAGCTCAAGACTTGCCCTGATGAAGACACTGCCTGATGCTGAGCAGTTGCCACGTCTGTTTTCCCAAGGTGTTTTCATGAGGAGCTACACTGTAAACATGTCTTTTTTTAAAAATTATATTTCCTTTTTTTTTTTTTTATCCCCACAAGAAGGTTTGTTAACTCTTTAAAGAGCTGTCACGGGGCTCCAATCTCTCTCTGGATAGTTTGGGATACCGTTGCTGGGTAGGACAATGTGTATCCAGAGAAGGATGCCTCTTACCCTGCAATGCTCTATAGGGAAGGTGGCTACTCTATAGTTAGAGCCTCTTTTTTTAAATGAAAAGGATCTCCAGCAGCAGCTGGTGTGGGTGCAGCCTTTGATATCTGCTCAGAAGAGAGACTCAGACTGGCAGCAAAGCGGGCTCTGCCAGAAAAACTCCAGCCTGCTTTCCCACTCATTTTGCTGTGCTCCCCCTCAGCTATTTTTGTGGGTATTTATGCAGAAGCAAATTTCTCCTTCCTTCAACAGGAGAATCTCCTTCGGACATCCCAGGCCACAGCCCTGACCGTGCATTCATGGCTTCACGCTGTGATTGCCGTGTGAATCTCTGTGGCGGCACAGCTGCATCGCTGTGACTTGGCAGAAACAGCTGGTAATTCACACCCCTGATCTTCACCTCCCAAACCCTGCCCAGGGCTGTCTGAAGGACCAGCTCTTACTCCCTGGCCTTCTCCTTTGCTGAGGAGAACCACGGAGCTGAGATGGGAGGGATGGAGGGTAGAATCCAGCAGCAACAGCTGTAGGAGGGAAAGCTGTCCCATCTCCGTGGTGAGGATTGCTTGTGAGGTGGGGAGGCTGAAGAAGGGAGAGAAGGGGGAAAAAAGGACCCGTTGGAGCAAGCCCAGAGGAGGCCACAAAGATTCTCTGGGGGCTGAAGCATCTCAGCTACAGAGACAGGCTGAGAGAGCTGGGGGTGTTCAGCCTGGAGAAGGCTCTGGGGAGAACTTAGAGCCCCTTCCAGTGCCTAAAGGGGCTCCAATAGAGCTGGAGAGGGGCTTTGGACAAGGGTCTGGAGTGACAGGATAAGGGGGAATGGCTTCAGCCTGCCAGAAGAGGTCAGGTTAGATTGGATATTGGGAAGAAATTCTTCCCTGTGAGGGTGGGGAGGCCCTGGCACAGGGTGCCCACAGAAGCTGTGGCTGCCCCATCCCTGGAAGGGTCCAAGGCCAGGTTGAAAAAACCTGGTCCAGTGGAAGGTGTCCCTGCCCATGGCAGGGGGGCTGGAATGAAACATCCTTAAGATTCTTTCCCACCCAAACCAATCTATGATTCTGTGGTTCTATGAAGTGCAAGGTGGACTCAAGGTGGGAAGAATAGCCCATAACCCAAAGGTCCTGGTGCTGCTTGAGGAACAGAGACGGATTATATTTGAGAAAGTGGAGCATGTGCTGTGTGATGCTGATGGGTGTTTGGCACAGGGTTTTTTTGGGCCCCTCCTTGTCACATCTGTTTTGAGTGGCCCGCAGTGGCTGCAGACACCTGCCCTCTTGCCCGCTTAGTCTGGGGATTCATGGCACCTTTGCTCAAAATGTGGTAGCAGAAGTACCAAGGTCATAGCTCCTTTTGAAAGAGGGAGTTTTAGGATTTTTCCAAGCAAATGGATTGCTATGGGACTGGGTGCTGTTAAATCAAAGAGCCCCATGGCTCACAAACTCCATTTGTTCCTGCTTTCAGCACTCTGAAGCCTGGATAGACTGCATGACAGAATGAAATAATCAATAAAATAGAGCAACACGGTTTTGTATCTTGGCAACGATGATGCTGCTGAACCATGTAAACTGACTTTGCTCTCTCTCCCTCGGTGCAGAGATCCCATCTGGCTGCAGGGAAGGAGTGATGCTGGCTTGCCACAGTGCTGGGGGACACAGACAGCCCCTTCCCCCATCCCAAGGTCTCTGCTTCAGCAACCCAAAAACTCCCTAAATAGTCTGTGGGTTAGAAAGAGCACAATAATATCCTACCCCAGCTGGGATCACCTTCACCCCCCCGGACAACATCTCTCATGTTCAGATTAACAGAATCTCACAGTCCTAGGATGGTTTGGGCTGGAAGGGACCTCAAAGATCATCTAGTTCCAACCCCTTGCCATGAGGAGGATTCTTGGGAATTTGTTCTTCCTGTGGCTGAACTGCTGGGAAGGGTCTCTGGGAGGAAATCATATCCTGTTCAACCAGCCCACTCTTGCAGCAAAAGGGGCTTTTCCTCCAGTCTCTGTTATTTCTGAGAGAGGGTGCAGCTCCGGTGCTGATGGAGTCTCCTGCTGCCTGCAGTGGTCAGGGAGAGCATCGCTGCTTCCCTCCCCTCTGGGCCTGAAGCCAGGCAGGAAGGGCTGGAGCCTGCAGCAGGAGCAGCAGCAGCACTGCCAACCAGCACATTTTCAGTGTAGTGAAATGAAGAATGATTCTTCAAGAAAGCAAGCAGGAAACTTGCTTTTTTCAAGGAAACCACTGAAAGAATCAGCATCTTCCCATGGACTGGTTTTGGCTGCAGCATTAGATCACCGTTTTCCTGGCCACGGAGAGGAGCCCAGGCAGAGCCTGGGCTGGCTCTGTCCATTCAATAAACATCAGCTTCTCTGTGTGTTTCCAGCCTGGCACGTGCAGTGAATGCTCTGAGAAAAGCTCATGCCATGCTGATTTCATTCAGTGATGGGGAATAAAAACAGAAGCTCTGCAGTCAACATGAAATTAAGATTAATGGCTTTTCAGCTTGATTTCCTCTGCATGAAACAAACCCCGTATTGCGATTTGGCTATTTAATGTTTGCTCAGTGTTAGGCATTAATAGCAACTTCTCCACATGCACAGGTCACTTGTTCAAGTATTTTGGAGTTTCCCTCATCTCAGCCTTGCACTGCTCTTGCTTTGCTGAACCACAGAGGAAATCGTAGAATCACAGAATGGGCTGGGCTGGAAGGGACTTTAAATGTCATCTATCCAACCTTCATGCCACTGAGGTTTCTGGAGATTATCACCTGCCTCCAGGGACCCAGTGTAAAGGGGCAGAAAACGAGCCCAGCCCCTGGTGCTGGTGTTTTACCCTTCTCCCTGCATTCCAGAGGTGGCTGGGAGGTGGCAATGGAAAGCCAACCAGGGCTCTCCCTGCGGTTTGCTTTGGTATCTGCACCGGGGTTTAATTTTAATTTAATGTGCTTGGCTGGAAAACTGCTTCATCTTCTGGTGAGTGTCAGCGATGCCACCGAGCCCTTCTGCCTGGGGCTGTCCACCAGGATTGTGGATTCAAGAGCAGGCTGGATGGGGCTCTGAGTACCCTGGTTAGTGGAAGGTGTCCCTGCCCACCGCAGGGGATTGAAAGAGGATGATCTTTAAGGTCCTTTCCAACCCAAACCATTCTGTGATTCTCTGATTCTGTGAACTGTTGGCTCTGACCTGCCCTATCCATCATGAAATGGAGGCCATCAGCTTCACATCCCAGCTCCTGGTCAGTGTGGATGAAGGAGCTCAGCTGGGTGTGGCCACGGCATGAAGGATCCTGCTGAATCCATCACATGGATAAGGGAAATTTAATTACATCCGTAAGATTTCCATCAATGCTGAGCAGCAGCAGCAGGCTGGGTCTCAGGGGAGATTTTTCATTGCATTGAAATCTGACTTTATTAATTACCAGTCTCTGATCTCATTTGAGGGTTAAGTTTATGAAACGGAATCCTTATTTCTCCGATTTCCTTATTCAGTTGGTTTATTGAGTCTTGTACAGGCGATGGTTTGGACCTTAGAAACTCCCAAGGTGTCTCACACTTCTGGCACGAGCTGTGCAGGAGAAGCACCGGAGCAAGGGGAGATGATGGACATGTGCAGAAGTCCTGGTAAAAGACAGAGAAAGAAAACACACCTCAGGAAAACTGGGAATGGGGACAGTTGCTTGCTGTCAAAGATCTTGCTGCCAAACTATAGCTTATTTTACCCCCAGAGGGAACTCCCCCTTCCCACACAGGATGCTGGTGGCAGCACCCAGAGCCTCCACCCCGTCCAGCCAGGGAACATTGTGGTGGGGGGCTTTAGCAGAGCAACCATCAGCCTTTGGTGCACCCCAGGCTGTTCACTTCCTCATGGGGAAAGCTTCCCATCCTCTGTTTATCCAGGAAGCACCAGACTTGGCTGTAGGCACTAAGGAGAGTGCCTGGTTTTTATCTACACATCAAATTTACTTTTTTTTAAAGAGAAAATAGCCACTGAACAGCCCTTGAAGCTTAGGGCTAGTGTCTAATTCCACTCAAAGAGCTTTGTTAGATAATTGCAATATTTTTCTGAGAGCAAATAGAACAATCAAGGCTTGTAATTAAAAGCCATTCAGGCAGCTTTGATCCTTCCCTCTGCATCTTCACTTACCAAACACAAATGCCAACAAGGGCTCACGGCAATATTTACTGTCACTCTTCTTGGCCTTTGCCTTTAAACTAACTCCTCTTCCTCGCTTCCAGACAAAAGGAGGAGGAGGGAGGGAAATGTGGGAATGTGGCATGTAGCTTTTCAATAGGTGATTCTTTGGAAAGACTTTTTTGGAGGATGCCTGGTATCACAGAATCATAGAATCATGAGACTTAGAGAAGCTCAGCGAGTCCAAGTATCAACTCAGCCACACCACCACGTTCACCACTAAACCACGTCCTGAAATGCCACATGCACAGGTTCTTTGAACACATCCAGGGATGGTGACTCCACCACTGCCCTGGGCAGCCTTTTCCAGGGCTGGACCACCCTTTCAGAGAAAAGAGTATCTCCTAATATCTAATCAAATCTCCCCTGGCACAACTTGAGGCTGTTTCCTCTCATCCTGTCTCTCCATGATGACAAGTCTGGAGCTCCTCTGGAGGCCTCAGAGCTGTCATAGAATGAAGGTTTATGACCCCAAAACTGACTCCAGGCACAACCTCAGCTGCAGTGGTGATGTGGATGGGGCAAGACCCACACACTCTGCCCTGGGCATGGACAGGGAGCTGCCAGGGCCATATCCCCACAGCCCACAGAGGATCCTCAGGTGAACCCCCTGCCTCACTGTGAGAGGGAATCCAGCCTGGGAAGTCCCCTTCCCTTCTGCAGCACGTGGGAATGTCAAACCTTGAGGCACTGAGACCCTCTGAAGGCACCAAACTGGGCTTGTTTCTCGCAGAACTGTCAGTAAAGCCAGAGGGTCACTGTGTCCTTGGGTTTGTGGTGGGAGCATCAGTGGCTCATCAGCACCCAAAGACTCCCAGCAACCCCAAGGAAACAAGGTGGGTGCTACAGATAAGTCAGGATGTACAGAGAAGGGACAAATTCTCTTTCTTGGACTGATTTTAATGGTACCATCTAGAGACCCTTCTGCTTCTCATCTTCTATAGTCCAAGCTTTTGCTTCTCCATATTTAATTTTTATTTTTGTCTTTTTCTCACATAAAGATGCTTCTGAGAGGCAGGCCATCAACTCTCAGTGGGGTATTATTTCTTTTCTCACCCAAAAATCGTGACCAGCTTTAGGGAGGCAGTGTGAGACTGCCTCAGACCCACGGGATTAGAGCTTCCCGGGAGAACAAGCTGCAGCGCAGCTTGGATGAGGACAATTGATCCAAACAGCCAATATTGCTGCAGCCCGAAGACCTAAAAAGCAAGAACTGCTTCTGATCCCCTGCCTTAGCTCAAATGCCTACACTGAAAGCCTGCAGTGGGAACATGAGCCCGGTATGAATCTAATTCCGGTTCTGGGGCGGGAAATGGCTCCCAGGGATGATGGAGCAGAGTCCTCCAGGGCTGTGTCCTCGTGGGTGTGACAGAACGAGGAAGGCGATTCCTTCCCGGAGCGGGAACCTGCTGCTGCTGCTGCAGTGGGCGGGAGCAAGGGGAAAGGCTTCAGCTCCTGCCGTGTCCTGGGAGCTGCGCGGCTGCACCGCACCTCTGCACTCATTAACACATCCCAGACCGTCCCGGAAGGAAGTTTCCCCGGCTTTGAGGCTGAGCGGACTTCCCTGCTCAGTGCATGGCTGGGTAGGAAGGGGTTAGGACAGGAGGGAGCCCTGAGGGTCCCTAATTCAGTGTCCTGCGACCCTGCAGACCCCAGACGGGACGTTCGCTTTAGGAAGGGATTTATTCAGTGAATCGTTAATGGGGTTTATTTCCCCGCTTCCAGTCTTCCAGATGCGGCTGGTGTGGGCTGGTGTGACAAGCCAGCCCCAGCAGTGGGAGGAAATTCAAGGGGATGAGCTGGCGTGTGCAGGGTTTCCCTGGGGAGATCCTGTGCTGGGAGTGGGCAAGCCTCTCCTTGGGGGTGTTTTCTGCTCTCCCCGAAGGAGCCGAAGCAGCCTGGCCCCGGATGCTGTGCTCCGGGGGTCTGCCCGGGCACGGGCACCCCGAGTTTGGCGGCTCCCCGCAGGAGCAGGGTGCCAGGCTGGGTGTGCGGCTGAGCAGGCTGCGGGAGATGCAGGGATGCTGAGCTGAAGGCAGCGAGTGCCGCTTAGCGCCGCCGGGCTGAACCGCACGGCCCCGCCGGACTCGCAGCGGCCGCCTCGGGGCTCCGGGGGAGCTGCAGCCCCTCCTGAGCACGGGAGGAGACCTCGGCCAGTGCAAATCCTTCTCCCCTTGGAGCCTGGCATCCACAAGAGGGGCCAGCACTCACGTGTTAAGTGTTTGACATGGTGAGAATCATGGATGCAGCAGGATGATGCTGAGATGGGGCTGCTCATGCTCAGGAAGGGAAGGCCCAGGGGATATAAGCAATGTCTGTAAGTGCCTGTGCAAGGTTCAGAGAAGAGGGAACCGGGCTCTCCTCTGTGATGTCCAGTGACAGGACAGGAGGCACAATCGGAAATGTGGAAAATTCCATTCAGGCATAGGAAAGAAATTCACTGTTAGAGCGGTGAAGTACGGGAACAGGTTGTCCAAAGTAGTTGTGGCACCTCTGTCCTTGGAGATATTCAAACCCAAGGGGACACAGTGCTGGGAAATTTGCCTTGCTTTAGCTGTGCTGTGATTCTGTGACTGTCGTGACTTGTGATTTACAGAAAAAGCTCCAGCAATGTCATTGTCATGTCTGAAAGGGGGTGACTCACACTGAAAAGATTCTTTCCATCTAACGAAATACAGTAGTTTTACCACCTAATAAAATCTATTACCTTTCTTAGAGCCCCAATGCCAATGAACTGCGATGTTTCAGCTGATTAGGCAGCTTGTGTGAGAAGTGACATAATCTGGGTCAGTTTTCTCACTCAGAGAGGATTTTCCACCCGGAAAGCTCATTGCCAGCAGGTGGCAACCATGCTAAAGCAAAATTCCCGGAGAAGTTTCACCTGGAAGAATGCGTTCTCCTTCACTTTGTTCTCTCAAAGTTAGCACCTTTAATATGGAGAAGGCAACACAGCGATCTTGTATCCACACACCTGTTTTTAGTTTTCTAAAAATTTAATTGCCGTCATGAGGTATTAAGGGTTTTCAGTTTTGGTGTTGGGGTGCTGAGGGTACTGAATTGCCCCGAGGAGCCTCACCTGGGGTCTCCACCCACACTCTCACCCTCCGAGAGCCCATTTAAGCTGAGAACTGCAGCCTCCTCTTCTTTAGTTTTACCTGTCCTGCACTTTGCTGACTGCAGCAAAATTCTGGGAATTTTGACAGGTAAGAGCTGAGCTTGGTACCTGGGGATTGGGGGAAAGCTTGAAAGAAATATTTTAGCTGGAACAGCCTTCCTAAAACTAGTAACATATGAACCTTGCAGGGCTAAAGGGTGTGAGAATGAGTTTTCCAAGCTTTCAATATGGGGTTTCTGATCTCCAGGCTCTCCCACTCAAGTCCTGGTTCTGTCCAAGTATTTTGACTGTTTATCTGTGAAAGAAGGAACTTTATATCTGCAGTGTTCACTAGAGGTTTTTCTTGTGGCTTATAAAACACCTTTATTTTGTTACAAACCTACCGTGTTTTATTTTATAATAGGTAAAATGCAATATATGTAGCAAAGATGTGGCACAAGTAGCACAAATTTTCGCTTGTGAAAGAAAGACCAGTCTCTTTTTTCCCCCATGAGATTTATTTCATTACTCACTCGTAAATAAGTATGTATGTGACACTTAACAGGAACAATTAGTTCAAAATAATTTCTAACACAAATTCTCACAGTTGTCATAGTATTTGTATGGTGTCTTGCTTAACACTTCTTTTGAGACTCAAATCTTCGTTTTGGTCTAAATTTAACAAGTCAGAAAAGAGGAAATCTGTGGTGGGGTGGAAGATGGACATCCTTCAAAACCAAAAGAAAGCCGTAACACACAGGAACATACATGGACATGAAAATAGTTTCTTTTCTCTTCCAAATGCTCATCCTCTGTCCGCTTTATTGATGTTTCACTGAAAGTGCTCATTAGCTCTGCTCCATTAAACAATCCTCCCTAATAGCACAGTGATGAAGAGCCGAGCTTTGCACTCATCTGGAGATTGGTCTCCAGCCTGTCTGTGCTGTACAGCAGATGGCAATAAAGGACCACTTGGTGGCAGAAATACACCCCTGAAAAGGAAATGTTCTGTCCCTAACAATTCAGAGTGTGAAATTAAAAATCAGGGCATAGAAATGCAACTCGGAGAAGCTGGTAGGAGCAAAGAGGGGAAATACAGGAGTTGCAGGTGGGCAGGACAAACCCTGTTGCTGATGAGGATTATAAACAGGCCATACATTACATGTAAATGAAAGAAAGGACCTTGTGCGTTCATTGGCCGCCCCTCCAGTCTGCAAAGGTGTCCCTGAAAAGCCCCGTGAGGGCAGGGACTTGCCATCCCCAACCCCTTGTTCAAGAAGTTCTGCATTCCAGCAACTTCCGGAAACTTTTCCGAAAACTGTCATCCAGGAAAGCGTACAAGAAAGGATTCAAGCATGAATTGGCGTAGCTTAGGCTGGTGATGAAGTAGGATATCCCAATAACCATGGAGGTCTGGGGCAGGTCAGTGGTCAAAGCCACGATGGTGGCCAAGTGGAAGGGGGTCCAACAGAAGAGGAACACAGCCAGGACTATGAAGACCATAATGGTGACTTTCTTCTTGGCTTTGTCCAGGGCTCTGGCATTGGAGTTCAAGTGCATGTTCCTCAGCTTGTAGAGCATCATGGTGTAGAGGATGCAGATGGTGGATACCGGAATGGCAAAGCCAAGGATGAGGGTGTAGATCCTGCTGGCTTTGAACCAAAACCTCTCAGGCTTGGGGAAGTTGAGACCACAACTCTTGATCTCCAGGTCGTCAGTGTAGACATTGGCAAAGATGATAAACGGGAGGACTATGATGGTGACCAGGATCCAGATGCACAGGCTGAGAATCCTGGCTGCTCGGTACGTTCGGTGGGGCATCCTCTTGGACCTGACTGTAGCCAGCACCACCAGGTACCTGTCTATGCTCATCACTGTCAGGAAATAAATGCTGGAGAAGATGTTGTAGTGGTCTATGGACAAGATGACCTTGCAGAGGATTTCTCCGAAGGGCCAGTAGCGGAGGAGGTGCTCCGCAATATTCATGGGCAAGACAAGGGTGAACAAGTCATCGGCTATAGCGAGGTTCAGGATGAACATGTTGGTCACAGTCTTCATCTTGGGGGCCTTGAGGATCACATAGATGACAGCAGTGTTGCCTGTGAGCCCCACAGCACAGATCACAGAGTAGATCACAGGCAGGACAACGTAGAAATCAGCTCCCTGCTCTTGGAGGCTGAAGTTGAATCTCATGCTGTTTTCCAGGTAGCAGCTGTTGCCTGCGTTGCTGCAGGAGCTGTTCGGATCATCCCAAAAGGAGTTGTTTCCCATGCCTGTTGATCACACACCACCCTCAGATGCCACTGAAAGCCTTGCTAGCCCAGAAGTGAGAGCTCTTCTGTTTGGTTGGGTTTTTTTCCCCCACCTGTGAGAAGCAGCTGTTACCTCATTTAGGTGCAGCTTATTTTCAAAGGTGAGTTGTGAGGCTGCATGGACCACGTAACTTAACACTCCCCCCCGTTGGAGAAGTTAGATTTTGGAGTGATGAGGGGGGAAAAAGATGTTTGGAAGACGTAAGGCTCCATGAGCTGAGCAAACAAGAGAATTATGACTTTCTAAATAAGTCAAGGAACTCTTCTTTCCAAGAGCATTCTGGTGAGCTTTGGCTTTTCTTTGCTGGGGGAGTTGAGTGGCTCCCGCTCAGCTGTGTGCAGTGAGAGTTCTTCTGGGGCTGGCAGGAACAAGGAGGCAGAAGGGGGAGTTTCGTGCCTGGCTGGTTGTTCACAGCCCTTGGAGGACCTGAGGGACGGCTGCTGTTTCACTGGCACAGCGCTCGCTTTCCGTGCCGGAGCAGAAGCGTTCCAGTGGTTAATTAGCGCCTGCCTTTGTGTCGGAGTTCAGGCTCTTCACGGACTGGGATTTCACGAACAATGAAGACGTTTTTGACACTGCTACTCCCCACTCCCTGGGTCCCCTAGCAAAAGAAGGAGGGGGGAAAATAGTTCAGGGAGTGTTTCCAAAACTAAGGGTTAAAGGGGTTCACCCCACAGTCAAAGCAGACCTTTAAGCAAGGGTGGGCTCTGAACTTATTCACTATGAAGACCATCCCCAGTACAAACAACTGGCAGCACCACAAACCTGGCACAGATGGACAGACAAACCTGTAAATCTCAGAAGTTCAGGATTAATCAGGGAAGAGGGAGAAAAGTACCCGGGAAGCAAATCCACTTCAGAGGCACAGCAAGAACCATCCCATCTGTAGCAGTTGCCACATCCATCACTACTGCCCGACCCATACTTCCAAGAATTCCTCCACAGGGAACGAACAAACAACCGACCCCTACCCCCACTGTGAAGATCAAAGATTTGGCAACCGGTCCCCAGGCTCTGCAAAGAGAAGCGCCTCACTTCTCTCGCATTTTGTTGCAATAAAGTGAGCGGGACTGCCGGCATTGGGGATGGAGGGCTGAAGTGTCCCTTACCTGGGACGCGGCTCCGCTGCCTCCTCCAGCACCTGCTGCTTGCACTGGTGAGCCTCTTCCCTCTAATCCGAGTTGGAGGAGGGTCTCTGGGTTGCTGACGTACCGGGATTTGCAATCAGATCAACATGATGCTTCTGTGTGTGCGCGTTGCGTGTCTGAGCAATTAGCACTTGCTCAGACCAGGGAAGGGGGGAAACAAAGGTTTTCTCTCTGCAGGGTTGTTAAAATAGTAAATACGGTGGATGTTCCCTTCAGGAATGAGGGAGATGTCGAGGGACACAGGCAGCAGCCAGGACTGGCTGAATGGGGGATGCATGAAACAGTGGGAAGCAGGGGGTTAAACCGCTTCAATAGGGAACAGTGGCTGGTTTTAATAAAGGGAGTGGGAGGAGGGTGAGCAATGTTACAGCGTGAAAAATAAACAGATAAACAGATGTACCTTGCCAGATCTGTGCTGTTTTCGGCTGCTCTGGGGGAGTTTGGCCGGGTTTCTCCAGCTGGGTCTCTGATCTGGCTTTGGAAATTCGATGAAATCCTTCAGATGTGCATCAGGAGGTGCAGGAGTCCCGCGAAGCTTGTCGGAAATGCACCCCAGGTTATAGAGCAAACCCAGTAAAAATCACTTTACCAGTATCTTCCTAGAAAAAGAAGAAAAAGGAAATCAAGGTTCTTTCGATTCTCCTTTAGTCTTTTAAATGTTGCCTGACCTTTGTTTCAAGACATGACAGGGGAAAACACAGGCATCCATCAGTGCCATGCTTGTGTGCACCTATCCAGGAGGGCCAGCTCGTAGATCTAAGCCATGTAGCCGAGAACTGTGTTCAACTTTGCTCCTCTTCTTTAGATGTTCTTACATTCTTCTGGCAAGATTATTGTGCACCAGTAGCTGGGTGGGAGTAAAACATTTCACTGCACTCCTTAAGGCCATGGATATATCTGACTTTTCAGCAGATGGGATTTTTTTTATGCCCAATGTACAACTCTTTGAGATATTTTCTGTATCTTGGTCCAAAATCTAACCAGGCATTGGGCTTAAGGAAAATTAAACAGGAATGATATTGTCCTGTTATACTGCATAGGAATGATATGGATGATACTTCTTCAGATGAAACACCCCCCGAGCTTTCCTCTTGCCTGTTCTGGGAAAGCTGGTGCGGTTTATAAGGACTTGTAAATGAAGCAAGTTATTGACAGGTCTGCAGGGGGAAGGCAGTTTCCAGGAACTGCTGTTGTCTTTTTCAGAGAAGAACATACAGGGAGACAGAGAAATTCAGGAGAATGTGGTGCTACATTTGCTGATCTGTCACTGCTCCCTGGGACAAAAGGATTTGAAAGTATTTTTCATCCACAGTCCTTTGAGGCTTTCTCTTTTTCAGCATAAAGCATCTCTCTGATCTCTGGGACAGCTTGAAAGCTGTTCTTTCTCTTCCCAAACTATATTTTCGTGGAAGTGGCATCATGCTGCCGTGGCCAGGGGCCGTGTGCCCAGATGCTGTGTGTTTTAGGGACTGTGGAGAGGGGCTGGGAGCTGGGGGGGCTGCAGTGCTGCTGATGTTCTCTCGTGCTTTGCCCTCTGCCTCGTGCCTTACTCCTCATTATCCGTAGTGAACATGCTCTCCGTGCCTTGGTTAGGATGTGCTTGATTAAAATAACCTGTCAGAGATGAGATGGAGTCTAATTAAATCTCATTGCCTGGTGTGGGTAGAGGGGCTTTTGCTTCTTATATGCCCCAAACAAATTACTGGCACCTGCTTTCTGAGCTCCTTGCCTGGTTCTCCAATAAAACTTGTTTGCTTTGGGGAGAACAACTGCCAACAGACCTAAATTCATGTAGGAAATTGCTTTGCAGCAGGATCTGTTCTACCAACAGAGAAAATATTTCCTCTGTGTGTCTATGGGTCCAAGCAGGGCCGGAGGCTGTGCACAGAGGAAACAGATCCATGGATATCGGTGTGATGGGGAGTGCTTGGAGGGAAGGCTGAGAGAATATTTTATTCATCTTGTCTTCTCTGGCTGGGCACCCTTGATTATAAATGTTACAGTGGCAAGAAGCCCTGAAAATCAAGCACTGGTTTGAAGATGCTGCTACAAAGGACACGAGCTGTGTTTTCCCTCAGAGCTGCTTGGACCTAGTCCTGTGCCAACAGCTCCATCATCAGCACAGTGCAACAGGGACAAAGGTTTTATTCCTGGCAAATCCACGCCATGGGGATGGACTTTGCCCCTTGAAACCCACGTTCATGCTGTGCAGCTTGGGTCAGCTGTGCAAACAAAGAAAAGGCAGCGTTTTAGGGAGGGGGAAATCCCTGGCAGTGCTAAATCCGCAGTGCTTTATTGCCTTCATGAAACTGATGTGCTTCTGGCTCCAGACAAAGGCCATCCACCATTTTGGGGTTAGGGACAGCCTGTTTTGTTGGGCTTCTGCTGCTGTCAAGGAGTCAAGTTCATCTCAAGGACACAGATATACAATCAATACTCTGTTTACCAAAACAAAATGTTCTCAGCTGCCTGTCTTGCAGTCGCTGGTTATTAAGGTGATTTATTTGTATGAAGTGTTCAGGCTTTTCAAAAGCACTGCAGGTTAATAATAGAATCAAGGAGTAGTTTGGGTTGGAAGGGACCTTTAAAGGTCACCTAGTCCAACCCCCCTGCAACAAGCAGGGACATCGTCAACCAGATCAGATTGCTCAGAACAGAACCATCCACCCCGACCTTGAATGCTCCCAGGGATGGGGCATCTACCACCTCTCTGGGCAATCTGTGGTAGTGCCTCACCACCCTCATTGTAAAAAAAAACTTCTTTCCTAGATCAATATAAATCCACCCTCCTTCTATTTAAAGCCATTCCCCCTTGTCCTTTTACTGCTAAAATATCCAGAACTGATTATGTCAAATGGGCTGTAATCGCTTCTGGCAATGTAAGTGTGCCTGGTCAGGCTCCTTGCAGGATAACATCCACCCACAAGCTGAGACACGTCCTCCTGCTTCCCCCCAAAACCTTCCCAGCCATACTGAGCCAGGCTGGCTTAGACAGGTGATGGTGCTCACCTTGTGGGACACCCCAGGGAACCAGGCAAGGGCTGCGGGTGATGATTTTTTCTGAGGGGTGAATGCAGGGCAAATGTCTCCATGGGTAAACTGGTGAATTGTGGGCGAAAAAAGTGCCTTTGAAAGGTGATAACTGTCATGGATCCAGGAGCTGGTGACACATCCTGCCCACCCAAAAGCTGCAGTGAAGGCAAAGGGGTAGGGGAAGTGATTTAAGGAAAACGGGAATAATGAGTCCATAAACAGGCAGTTCCCTGCCTGTTTTTGTCAGGAAAGTACATATCGATAACTGCCCCGTCTGTCTCTGCAGGGGAGCAATCGGCACAAACGCCGTGTTAGCAATTTCCCCAGACCAGCTGTGATGGGGAATAAAAGCTGTAGCACAGGGAGGTGATGTGTGGCTGGCTGAAGCTGTTTGCTCCTTGCGAGCCAGGAAAGGGGTTGGGAGGCTCCTGCAATGGGTCGGCCCTCAGTCCCAGCACCTCTTGGAGACCCTGGCTCTTCTACCACACCTCCCCCAGCCCCGTGGTGCTGTCTTGGGGCCACTCAGAGGTGCCACCCAACCATGGAGGGCCAGTGGCATTGCAGGAGGCTGCCTGGCTCCCAGCAGCAGCTGTGCTGTCACATGAGTTAATTAAGGGAGCTCTGGTAGAGTACTCGTGACAGTGGGAGCAAGGTCACGGTGCCAGTCTTGCTGCAATTAATAGATATCTGTGAGAATTTAGAGTGCAGGCAGAACGCTGCTTTAAACACCCTCATTTCCTCTCCCACCCCGCTCTGGTCTGGCTTCAAGCAGCCTTGTTCCAGAGAGAAATTAAAATCTGCTTCCATTCCAGGATGCTTTTATTCTCCAGCATTTTTTCCTGCTTTTCTCGGGGCTGGAAGTGAGTGTGTGCTTTGGTTGGTTTTCTGCTCTGAGCCAGCTCAGTCGGTTCAAAGCAGAGCCCTTTGGAAGAGGGAGGTTTCTGGAAGTGGATTGTCCCCTTTTTCCATGCTGCTCATCGCCTCTGTGGGGTGTGTGGGGCTCGGGGCAGTGGCCTGGGGCTTGCCTTGTGCCGGTGCTGCCACGAGGAGCCGGCAAAAACTGTCCCACGGCTCTGACTGTGCCAGAGATGCTGCTGCTGCCTCATCCTCCTTAACGCTCTGGAAGCAGGAGAAGCTAATCTGCTGGACCAAGCTATGGATCAATTAGTCTCCTGGACTTGGAGCTTCTGTGCTTCCCTATCTCAGAGTTCTTCCATCAGCCCACGTGAGTGAGAGCTTTTGTGTAATCTGCCCGTGGGACCTGTGCCTGTGAGGAAAAAAGCATTGGATGTGATGGGACCTGGAGCTGCAGTACTCTGGGGTACAGCTAATTGCCTCCTTTTGGAATTCTCTTGGCCACGGAGATGTTTACAGGGTTCTGTTTCCTGCTCGCTGCCTTTATCAGATGTGCACGGAGTGTGTGCAAGGGCATTCTTCAGCACAGCTGAAGATCAACACATAAGGAGGAATCCTGATGTTTAAAAGGATAGGAGCAAAACTGAAATAAAAGGATGTTTTTCGCTTGAAGTAGGTGTGAGTTGGCAGGTAGGAATCAGCTCTTCCCTGGATCCCTGTCCTTCCTGTGCTGCTGGCAGATCAGAGTGCCCTGCAGTGCTGTGATCCATCAGCATTCCTGGCTGGAATATACATTATTTAGTTGCTATTAAGCTGGCTGTAACACAGCTGCTAAGAGCCCTTGGTATCTGCCACTTCCAAGTGAGACAAGTTGTCACTTTGACTTTTTTAATGCCATCTGAACTGTCAGTTCCGAAAAGTCACCCTGTCACTGCTTGACCTGCTTGGAAAAGCTTTGAGTCTTTACAAGAACCAGCACTGCAACAGGGCTTTAATGCATCCTCGGAAAAACAGCCCGGAGCCCTTCAAGGATGCTCACCAGGGAGCAGGCTCTGTGCAATATATTCCAATATCTCTAAGCAACAGCTTAATGTGTTGCCTTGTCTGTTTAAGTAGCAGAGCTCCTCTGGCCTGAAAGCCTCATCAGCGGAGGGTTATGGAGTGCAAATTGCTGCTGAATGAATTTGCTTCTTTGTTCACTCTGGTTTCCCCTCCCTCTTGTGTTATGACAGTGAAATGACTCATCTTCACCTTAATACCATGTTTTAGAGAAATGGTCTAATATTTTGTACAATGTTCGTTGTAAAAAAAACCCTCAAACCAACAAAACAGATTAAATCTGTCTTCTGGCACATTTTCCAGTGTAATTCTACAGAACCAGCACCTTTCTCCACGCTCTTTAGGCCAACACACGCTGTAGAGTACAAGGTTTGTGATACCATCAATTATTGTAAGGAAAAAAGGGAAAAGCAGAAGGCCTGGTTTGAGCTTAGTGAAACTTGATTCTGGCTTTGGACTGCAATCACTTATTACAGCTCTGTTTTGCAATTAATACCAGCCTAACCTACTTAAATAGGTCATCGTAATTCTTGTGGCCACGTACGTGCTCATGAAAATTCAGTTCTAAGAGCATGAGCCTTGCTGGTTATGTCAGTGTGCTGGAGAAAAATGTAGGTTGGATAGGTGAATTGAGTAGGCAATGGTGTGCTATAGAACTCATAAAAATAATTTTAAAAGCAAGAGATAAAAGGAAAAGGGAAGGGGTTACTGCAAGTTGAGGTTTACGGCTGGTGCTCTCTGCTCATCCACACCCCACGGTCACGGCCACAGTGGGGATGTTTGAACAAGTGAGGGACTGGATTCAGCGTGGGCCCCAGAAATAGCCAAAGGAGCAGCAACAGTCAGCAACACCTGGCTCTTCTGTCTCTAAAATCTAATTTGGGCCCCAAAGCAAAGCCCCCAAATTTAATTCCCTGGGGACTGAAGGTGTCAGGTCTTTGACTGGGGCTGCCACAGTGTGCTGGGTAAATAAGATCCCCATCAGAAATCCTATTGGTGCAGATGTAATTATAGATGAGCACACCATAAAGAAGTTCAGGATGCTTGTGGAGGAGAAGCAGAAAAAGCAGAGAAATAAAGTTACACTTCTGTGTTTTCCACACGGAGTAATTTCTGAAGCACAGAACTCACCAGGCTGTGCAGGGCCTCCTGCCAGGGGGGTGATTTCAGACAAGTGCTGGCTGAGTGGGAGAAGGCGTTTTGTGTTGGAGGGCTGAGTTATCACTGAAGTTTTTCCACTTCTAATACATGGTAATATCAGTGTCTTTTTATCGATAAGGAGCACACTCAGGTTCTGAGACATCTCCATCTCCAGCTGCTTCTCAACGCCACTTGAAGGCAGAGGGAGATTACTTCCTTGTAAATTAACTGTTTTCACCACATTCTGCAAACTCTTACTGAGGCTCCTTGCCATGAAGTTGATTTTCTATTTTTTTTAAAATTTTTTTTAAATTTTTAATAGTAAGAATTGCTTTCTTCTTGCAAATGTTAAGTAAATTGTTTCCCCGCCTGGGATGTCAGGAGGTGCAGGAGCACGCCCTGTACAGAAGCACTCCCCAACTCCATCAATAACCTTTTTGTGCTGCTCAGCGAGTCCCAGAAAACTGCAGAGTAGTTTTGTGTCTCTGCAGGTTACTTGGCAATCAATTCTCCTTCTCTGATAAATCCTAATTTACAGGGAGGATGTGACGAACTCCTTCCTCTGCAATCAGGAGTTGGCAGTGCTCATTCTTTTGTGGGTTTATGGGTTCAGCAGAATAATATAGGAACGGACGTGTTCTGCAGCGTTCCTGCTTGGTTTGCTGCTCATTGTGTGGGGCAGACAGCAGCTTTCTATAGCCCTACAAAGGGCAGGGAATTTTCTGGACTGGGAAGAAAAGCGTCCATGAGAGAGACAGAATGTGATGCTGTTACCCAGGGCTGGTGTTCCCACCTCTGTTGACAGATTTCCCTTCCTTGCTGCCCTGGGGCACCTGAGTAATGGGGGGTTCGTAGTGTTGTTGTCCATACTGAAATTGGTCAAAGAGTTTAGGGACTTATTTCCAGCATGAAAACAAACCCTGTTTTGCTGGTTACCTCAGGGAAAAAAAGGTTTCAGGAGAGAGAGGCGAGAAAGAGGTGAGAGACCAGTGAATTTTTGTCATGTGGCTGCGGTGGCGTGTTGCTGTGTGTAGTTTCCTGCGGTGGCATGGCAGGCCGCAGCCTTCCCGAGAGCGCCGCAGAGCCATCCTAGGGACAGCGGCCGCTCCGCTCCCCCGCAGCCTCTCGGCAGCCCGAGCCCTCTCAGTTCATTGCCGGCCCACAGCAACGCGGTGGCGGTAAAGGAGGCCAGAAGGCTCTCATGCATGGAGACTGCAGCAGGTCTTTATTCCGTGCTAACTCCCCAAGGCCTAGGACCAGCACACGCGCCAGCCCCCACAGGCAGAGGGCCGGCACATGGCACGGAGCCCAGGGCACAGGGAGAGCAGCTGGAGCCTCGCTGGTCCCCGAGGCAGAGGGGCCGGGCACTCGTGATTCGGAGCCCCTTATCCGGGGCAGAGGGGGGGAGAGAGCACATGGACTGATGGTCTCAGGGCACAGGGGCGGTACAAGGGCGGAGCTGGGGTAACAGAGCCAACTGGGGGAACCTGAGGGAGTGGTTTGGACTAGAGATGGGGGAAGGGGGTAACCACATGTAGAGGGCAGGCAGGGATGGGGAAAGGAATGGGGAAATACACCATCACAGCGATGGCAAACAACTGTGGTGTGTGAGGTGTGCTGTTAACGTAAAAGCAACAAAAGCAACCCAAACAGTGAGCGAGCATCGCTTGAGCTGCATCACGGTCAGTAAGGGCTGGATCCCTCCTGCTCCTTCCCCTGCCAGAGGCACTTTTGTTGGGCTGCTTGCGCCTGTCATTTCCCTTTCGATTGCGGAGCCGTTTCTTAGAAAACAGTTGTTTTCTTCCGATTCTCCTGAGCATTCAAGTGAGTCCAGGAGATGTGGGGATGGGCGGATAAATGGGTTTGGATGGTCTTGGCTATTAGGTGTTGCTATGTTTCCTGGTGCTCCTGTTTGTGATGGAGCTATTTGCTTGTCTCCAAAGCGATCCCAGGAACGCTGCTTTTGTGGAAGGCAGAAGAGCTGAACAGAAAAATGCGCTTGAAATTACCTGTTCTGGGGAAACGCAATCACTACGAATTTTCTGCTAGAAACTGCTTGGGAACCATAATGGAGCCTGAAATAGGGATCTGCTCTTGTCCCTTACACTGACACAAAGCTCTCCGTGCATCTCCAGAGCGTTGTCACCCCACAGGAACATGTCCCTTCAGGAATCTCCTGGCAGGGCAGCGAGGGGGAGTTGACATCACAGCTTCATGCCTGGGAAAAACATCGAGGCAAATTCTCCTTTTCTGGCCAGGAAAGCCAGGGTGTCTGCCTGCTGTATTCCACGAGTACAAAATCAATTGCTGAGGGATTTCTGCTGGGAGATTTGTGCTTTATGAAATTTGTGCCGGGGGCAGAGGAGGACTGGGGAGCTGGAAACGATAGAGCTATCTTCCCCTCTGCTGCTTTAATTGTTTGTAATGATTTAATAACCAGCACTAAACAGGGAAGCTGATCCTTCCCTGCAGCAAACACAGGCACGTGGCATTTTATTACCTTTATTAGGGCCTCTGCTGCATTTCCTTCTTTGCAAGCTTGGTCCAAAGCTTGGAGAAGTCAGTGTGAAAACTGGACTTCGTGCTGTGAAGATTCTGAGTGTTGAGTATGGGAAGGAAATAATAAGGAGAAATGACATAATTTAAATAAGGAAATGCTCTTGGCTTTGGCACTTTGTGTGCACAAATGCACACTAGGAGAGGAAAAGCAAATGAGGTATCAATTCCCAGTACTTGCAGAAGAATGAATGGAAATAACTTCCTGTTTAGGCTGGAAATTAGGAGAAAGTTTGTACCATCAGAAGGGTGTTGAAGTGGAGCAGCTGCTTAGTGACAACAGACAGATGGAGAAGTGAAATCCCAAATTAAAGTCTTTTAATGTGGAGCTTTTTGGATGTTGGGGGCTTTAGAAGTAGATCTTGCGAGTCCCATGGGCGATGCAAGCAGCTTCCCGAGGGAGCATCCCTGCCCCATGCCAGGGACCTGCTGCCCTGGTCCCACGGAGTGATTTGGGTTGTACCTGGTGGCTCAGCAGAGCTTGGGGAAATGCCTCAACCTTTTTTTGGATTTGAATGGCATTTGGGTCAAATCAAGTTTCTCCTCTGAGGGATGGAGTCTTGAGCTCTCATGGGTTTTGCTTGAACATTTCTTTAATCTGTCCCCCACCCCAAAAACTTCCAGCAGAGATCCCCTGCTCCTCTCACTCTGTCTCCCACAGCTACGATCCTCAGAGCTTTTCCCTTGAACTACAAGAACTGGAAATTGGCTGGCTTTTGTTGCCTCTTGGCAAAGAAATTGTCCCCTATTGTACCTCTCAGGGGGAAAGAAACTTCTTCCTCCCTTCAGTTTGCTGCAACAAAGTGCTTTGTTCCTCTTTGTGAAGAACTGGGAAGAAACACTTCTTTTAAAGCTGAGGGAGCCAAATTCAATTCCCTGATCGTTTTGAGCAAAATAACCAAGTAATTTATGTTAACAGTAACTCCAGAATTTTGAAGAGATTTTTGGAGAAAATATTTCTCTTGGTGACTGATTACAAGTGGGTATGGGAAGAAACTCTTTGCCTTGAACCACTCAAAGCAGTAATTTCTTCCCAAAGAGTAGATGTAATTACATTTTCTGTGTGGAAAAAAAAGAAAGTAGTAGTGGACCAAAGGAGCTCCAAGCCAATCTCCATTTGCTGTCAATGCCAGAATTAAATGCACAGGGCTCCTATCAGCTCTGCCAGACAAAACATTGCTTTTGGGTCACTGGAGGTTTTGTCAGAAATCTTTGTAGCATGAATAGTTCATGGACTTATCTCTGCTGGCTTCAGCCATTCCTGCTGTCCATCATATCCTGCTATTATAAGGCAGCTCTTTTCATTATGTTGTCTTTTAATTCAGATATCTGAGCCTTTTTCTACACTTCTAGCCCCAGTTTTCAGTAGGACAAACATTTTCTTATCTGTGAGTGTATTCAGTGGTGGCCACACAAGTGAAGGAAAGGAGCTGGCAGGTGATAATTTATGAAACTTTCTGTAATGGGAAAAACTCAGCATTCAATTTCCATCTCCTTAGAAATCTCTATTTGTATTTCTTTTCCTGTCTCTTGTGGTCTTTGTGGCTGGTCTGGGTTTAGTGCTTGAAAATGCAATTATATGGATCCCAGTTCTTTTGAGACAGAATAATCTTGTGCATAAACCCAAATAAATTTAACTTTCCACGTTAGGGCAGTTTGACATCCAGGCTTGGGGACCTGGCAGCAGTTAGTGCCTGGCCAGCCTCAGAACACAGAGTTCGTCTGATTTAGGTGAAATTTCATTCATTGGAGACAAAGTAAAATTGCCTCTTATTTGCTCAGCACTAAGAATTCATCTGAAGCTGATTGCCAAGGCTTGCTGGAGCTGCTGAGTGATGGGATAAACCCCTGCAATGGCACCATGAAATGGGAGACCGGGAGAGAAGTACTAAAAAATGGCATTTCCAACCATTTGCAGGCCCTGATGTTCTGCTGTTGGCTTGGTGCTGTCAAAGGGGCTGATTTAGATGGTTTCAGAGGGACTAAGCTGGGCAGTGAAACGCACCTGAGGCAGCAATTGCATCTCTGGTCTCTGCAAGTGCCTTTATCTCCCTTCATGCTCCTCAGCACTGCAAGGACTGAGTGGGTCTGAGGCTTTGGGAAGGCCCAGTAGTGACAGATTCTGGAGACATTTGAGTCAGGAGATGGAAGCAGCAGCAGAAGGTGGAGCAACCTTCATCCCCGTGCTCCCTGCATGCTGGCACAGCCTGAAGGAGGCAGGGATTGCATAAAGCACCTTCTGTATCTCCCAGAGAGTAAAACAAGTGGCAAATTGTTTAATTTCTTGGAGTTTCAGGCATGCGTCGTGTGGCTGTGCTGCACCCCCGGGAGAGGCTCTGCCTCTCTTTGCTCCACCTGGTGCTTCCAAGCTGTCCTCTGTGATTTTTATTTGCAAACCACCTCTCTGACCAGCTTCCACTTTGCTTTAAAAATTCAGCACCACGTCGGCAGCTGAACAGGTCCCAGAGCTGGGGAGATAGATTTGAGATGCAATTTGCATCGCAGAGTTGTTAGAGCAGGGAAAATGTCGCGTTCCTCCTGTGCCTGGAGCTCCTAATCTTGTTCCAAACACTGAAAACCTCTTCAGCTTCTCTCATTATACCTAAATTTGATTGC